>CM053792.1:272322597-272672597 GCA_028749045.1 Cupressus sempervirens | reverse complement strand
ATGCCAAAGATTATGAATAGTGTAATATCCAATATACCTTAAGTATTGATTCATATAAAATCTTTCCTTTCATTACTGCATCAACGAATTGATCCTCAACATGCTTTGGTTGATGCATCACTAAACTTCATTTAGTGAGCTTTACATAGAAAAATGCATCCTTAGGTAACAGCTTGGTGAACACGTCTAAAAGTTGTTCTATGCTATTCAAATATTACAACCTTACTTCCCTGTCTTGTACCAATTCTCTTAGAAAATGATATCTTATAGAAATGTGCTTGGTTTTGGTATGCATCCCTAGATTCTTTGATATGTTGATTGAACTAGTGTTATTACAGAAGATAACCACTAGATCTTTTATTTTTATCTTCATACCTACCAAAAATTATTTGAACTAAACAATATTGGAACAATTAACTATTGTTTCCACATATTCTACCTCTGTTGTGGACTTAGAAATACAATTATTATTTTTGCTTGTCCAAGACACTAGTCTTTTACCAAGAAAGAATGCCCCACCACTAGTTCTCTTTCTGTCATCAATTCTTCCCACCTAATCAACATCAATGAAGTCTTGTAACTCTAAGTTACCTCCTTTCTTTTACCATAAACCATAATTTTTAGTACCCTTTAGATACCTCATGAATCTCTTGATTGCCATCCTATGATTTTCTTTAGGATTTTTTAAGAATCTTGTCAGTATACCAATAGTAAGAGCAATGTCAGGCTTAGTATGTACAATATACTATCATTTTTCAATCATTGATCTATATGTGGTCTGATCTACCTCCTTGAAATAATTATTTTTGGAAAGCTTATGTCCAGTAGACATAGGTGTTCCAACTAGTCTTGAATCTTCCATTCCAAATCTCTTTAGTATCTTCTTGATAAATTTAGACTAAGTGATGTAGATACCATCTTTCTTCTATTGAATTTACAATCCAACAAAGAATTTTATCTCTCTAAACATGGACATCTCAAATTCTATACTCATCTCTTCTAAAAATACTTTAAGTATTTATGAATTATTTTGTACCACATGAGCTTTCTTGAGACCATACAATTCTTAGTGCAATTTACAGACCATATCCCCTTTGCTAGGATCTACAAATCCTTCTAGTTGTTCTATGTAAACCTCTTCATCAAGAATTCTATTCAAGAATGCATATTTCACATCCATTTGATAAAATTTAAAACCTTTATGTGATACATATTCTAGTAAATTCCTAGCACCTTCTAATCTTGAAATAGGAGAAAAATTTTCACCATAGTCAATACCTTCTTCTTGAGAATAACCTTTGACAAACTAACCTTGCTTTGTTTCTTAAAAATCTTCCATCTTCATTCAACTTATGTCTTAAAAACCACTTTGTGCCATTCACATTCTTATCCTTGGGTATAGGAACAAGATTTTAGCTTTTATTCCTTTCAATCCATTCTATTTCTTCATTCATTTCTTCAATCCAACTTTCATTATCCAAAGAATCTTTAACATCTCTAGGTTCAAATTTAGCAAGCAAACATGTACCTTTCAATTCATTTCTTGTCATTGTTCCATATAAATTGTCTTTAATGATTTGACCATGTGCATGGTGCCTTCTAACATATCTTTCTAATATAGGCACTTTAGATTTAGAATTTGTTTCACATAGCTTGACATAATCATCAAGTTTGGGCCCTATTTTCTATGAGTCAAGTCCCGCTGATGACTCAAGTTGCACTGACTATAACTTGGTAGCTAAGTGTGACTCATGTCCTTTAGAATATGACTTGGGTTGCATTGAGTACAACTTAGGTACTTCTAGAGATTTTGGGGATTCAAGAGATGAAGCTTCCTATCTTTCAATTAGATTTGGAAAAGTATTAGGTTTTTAATACAAAATTTTTTTGTAATCCTCAAGTTCTTTGTTATTTTTTTCTTCACTCTTTTCTACAAATTCATCAATTCTGACATGTGCACTTTCTATGATTTTATGAGTAGTTAGATTCAAACACTTGTACACTTTACATCTATAGGAGTATCCTATGAATATGCCTTCATCACATTTGACATCAAATTTACCTTTCCTAAATTCCTTCAAGATATAACATTTTCTACCAATAATTTCAAGTAACCTATATCAAGTTTGTAGCCATACCACAGGTCATAAGGAGTTTAGTTTGAGTTTTTCTTTAGTTGTACTCTATTTGAGGTATGTATTGTAGTAATGATTTCTTCCTTCTAGTAGTTGATTGCAATATTCTTTTCTATCATCAAGGTTCTTGCACAATCCATGATGGATCTATTCCTTCTTTCAGCTATACCATTTTGCTATAGTGTACCAAAGGCTAATACTTTTCTCTTAATTTCTCTTTCAATGTAGAATTAATTGAATTCATTAGAGATGAATTCATCACCTCTTTCTAATCTCAAACACTTTAGCTTCTTTCTAGTTTCTTTCTCTACTGTAGCCAGATACCACTTCAATTTTTGAAATGCTTTAGAATTTTCTTTTAGATACATTATAGTCATCATTCAAGAATAATCATCAACAAACAAAATAAAAAACTTATCTCCACTATAACTCTCTACTCCAATAGGTCCATGTAAGTCTATATGAACCAACTCCAAGACTTCTTCAAAATGACAGTCCTTGCTTTTGAAACTTGTCTTTCCTATCTTGCCAATTTGACAATTTTTGCATAGGTCCATATCAAGTTTCCTCAGGCTAGGAATACCTCTTACTCTTCTATTTTTTCTTATCTTGACTAGATTTTCAAAGTTCACATTACACAACCTTTTATGCCATTACCAACTTTCTTCTACTTGAGCAATAACACATGAATTTTCACTGAGATCTATGTATAATAGGTTACCTTTAGTTTGTTTGTGAGGCCCAACTAGATTTCTTTTTCCATCCAGCAATTTGGCTTTCCCATTCATGAATTTTACCTTAAATCGAATGTTATTCAATTGTGCCACACTCAATAGATTATGCTTTAGTCCTTCCACCCACTAGGCATTGTCAAATTTTAGTTCATCGATAAGTGAAATACAACCTTTTCCTTTTATGAAACAAGGTTCATTGTTTCCAAATCTTAAACTTCCACCATCATAGTGTTCCATATGTTCAAACTTTGGTTTTTCACTAGTCATAGATGAGAGCAACCACTATCAATAATCCATGTATCATTATTAGTAACATGGGAAATAAGTTTCATTTTATCTTACTCATCATCCGATTCATATTTTATAGCTATAGATACCATTTCATCATCTTCAGTACTATCAAAATCTTTAGCCATATAACAAGATTTCTTACCTTTGTCCTTGTAATCCTTGTAGCTCTTGAATTCCTTCTTGCCTTTGAACTCACTACTTTTATATTCTTCTTTTCCTTGTTTGTTGGCACATCTTGTAGCAATGTGACCAATTTCTTCACATGAAAAATAGATTAGAGGAATCTTACCTTTGTACTTTCCTCTTCCTTTGGAATATTTTGTTGTAAATAGGTCTTTAACCACTTCAAGATCACTATTTTAACTTTCTTCCTCTTCTTCACTATCTGATAGTTTTCCTTTTGATTTACCATCTTTTTTCTTGAGCGAAAGCTTGGCTTCAAATGCAGACTCAATACCTTTGGAACTAGGGACATAGTTATCATAGTTATCCAATTTAAAATTTATCAATCTTCCCACTAGAGCATCCATATTTATCTTTTTATTTGGATCACATCTCATATCTTGAATAATAGACACTCTAACTGTATATATAGGAATAAGAGTTCTAAGTACCTTGCTTTCAACTATTTTCTCATCAATGTCTCCTTCAGATGCTTTGATTACATTCACACTTACTTTAATTTGCTCAACATATTTTGCAATGTTTTCATCCTCTCTCATTTTGATTTGATCAAACTAGCCTTTAAGACTTTTTGCCTTTGGCTCTACTTACATTGTCATTTCCTCCATAGATAACTTTTAGTTTGGTCCACATTTTATGAGTAGTATTGCAACTTTTGATGTCATAAAATTCAATATAATTAAAAGTAAAAGCAATGTCAATCATCATAATGTTATGATTTTTCTTCTTTGCAATCTCTTTAACTATTAATGTTCTAGTAGGAGTCTTATATTTGTAGTGCCTACCCTCATTCACATCTTTCTGGACACATTGTTGTTATTATTATTAGACTATGCTAGACTAGTTTTATGTTGGTGGATTAGTGGTATTGTTTTGAGATTATCAGACATTATGTTATGGATTCAGTTGATATATGATGAGATCATTTAGACTTTACATTTCATGTATGCATCATGATCATTACATTGCTTTTAGTTATTGATGATGATTAGTTAGATGGTTTATTATCTCATGTGCTTTATTATGGATACTTACCCCATCCTTGCATGTGTATGGTGTGTGTGTTTGCTCTTATTGTATGGTGTTTCTGATGTGATTAAGGAAGGGAGTCATAGTCACCTGCTAGTTGGGATCTACACGATGCACCACTCCCTGCCATTGCCTATTTAACTTAGTATTATACATATATTGTATGTACATGCATGGTTGTTATGCAGGTTGCAAGTACCGAGTATCGACTTCTCTGAATTGCCAAGATGAGCGTACACTATTACACTATCTCAATGATAAGATAAGGGAGATAAATTATCAAGTCCAAATCCCAAACCCTTAAAACATTTGTCCTAGTGAGGTAGGACAAGTATCTAGATATTTTACCCACCGAATGTGTCGGATGACATAATTCATGATTTTTAACCCCTTAGACTGATTTTGTGTGAATTGTTCTATGATGGGTTTTTTATATTTTATCTTGGAGGTCTATGGTGAATTTTTTATTAATTAAGTCTTAATAAATAGATTTAATTAATAAATTCATTATTTGGAGAAAATTAATATAATATCATGATCTTTGATATTTTGATTATAACTAATTAAATGAGAATTAATTGAGAAAAAGAATTAAATAAAAGAAAATTAAAAATTAAAAATTAATAATAATTATAAAATAATAATAAAATAATAAATAAATAATAATAATAAAAGGTATAAAAATTAAAATGAAAGTTATAAAAAA
This sequence comes from Cupressus sempervirens, assembly GCA_028749045.1. Classification (NCBI taxonomy): domain Eukaryota; kingdom Viridiplantae; phylum Streptophyta; class Pinopsida; order Cupressales; family Cupressaceae; genus Cupressus; species Cupressus sempervirens. Next base: position 272,667,519 of record CM053792.1, on the reverse strand, counting down.
ATAAAACAAAAGTTATAAGCTTGCTTAGGAGTAAACGCACCTTTTTATTTCTCATATGTCAACAACATGGGGGTTAGTGCACCAATTAAGCACATGGTGTCTACAACCTTATGACTCATCGAGAAGGTTGGAAAAAGCTCATGCTTAGTTGGTGACACCTTCTAGTTGTTTCTAGAGACATCCTAGGTGCTTCCTGAGAACTCTTTATATTCAGGCATTCCTAGAAGCTTAGACATAGCGTTTGGAGAGCATTTTTGGAGCATTGCAGGACTTGGGAATGTGGGAGAAGGAAGGAGCTTGCTCTACAGTTTCTGAGGAGAAGCAAATTAGCATCAGAATTCTAGTAGACTCTTGTGATTTTGCTTATGTTATTTTTGAATCTTGCACTTCCTATCTTCTTCGTGTCTTCCATATGCTCTCTAAGGATTTCCATATTTTGACTTTACACATTATTGTCATGGTTAGTTAAAATCTTTATGAGAAAACCCTATATGCATAGATTTGAAGAGAACTTGGGGCCACGGTTTTAAATTTGTAGCCAGATCCATTAGAAAATTAATTGGGTTAATTTGGAGAAAAAATATTTAATAGGAAAATTCTTAAGATTAGAAGCCCTTTAAATTATGTATATGTCTTATCTTAAAATATACATTTGTGTTTAAATCTGCATACTTGTATATATATATAGATATATATAGATATATCTATATATATATACATATACATATATATACATATACATATATATACATATATATATATACATATATATATATACATATATATATATATACATATATATATATACATATATATATGTATATATATGTGTATATATATACATATGTATATATATATACATATGTATATATTTATATATACATATACATATAGTTATATATATATTCATTTAAAAACATCGCTGTCATATCACAATAAAATAATGTTTAATGAAACTCGAAATCTTACTATGGGCCGAATGTTTAATTAAAATGTTTTGGACTAGTGGGAAAACCCGTACCCACTGTCCCTGCGGGTCAGTAGAGTAACTATCATTGTAGGTACTATGACAAAAGGGGTACTCTGTACCCATTATTGCCATAGTACTCTATGACAGCAAAGTACATAGTGCTCATGGCTCCACGGCAAGGGAAGTAGGTGTATTCACCTTTTAAAAAAAAATGATGTCAAATGTTATTACGAGCATATAATATGTGCCGCAATTTGATATAAGGTTCACTTGCGCAGTACTAGCATTTACAAATTGCAAACAATGTTATGCGATAAAAAATTCGAGTTCATTGGTAATGTTATAATGTATGACATTATAAATGGTAACGTTATATGTTATAATATTATCATATGAATTCAAAGGCATATGTTTTAATAGTTATGTGATAAAAGTTTTTATGATATCAATCGAAATTGTTGTAATTCGATTCTGTTTTTATTAAAATGTAATATTAATAATTATATATATATATGTATGTATGTATGTATGTATGTATGTATGTATGTATGTATGTATGTATGTATGTATATTTATATATGTAAGTATGGAAATATGTTATTAATAAATTTAAATTATTATATAATTGATAATGATTTGTATTAAAGGTTCCTCTTTTATAATATTACAATTTAACTATTAAGATTTAATTAATTGATTTAAATATTTTTTTAAAAATATGAAATTTAATTGGTAATTTGATGGGGGACATTTTCAAAACAAATATTATAATTGGAAGATGGATTTTTAGACGTACAAAGGAAAACTTTTATCCATCCAAAGCAATACATGTGTTAGATAAAATGTGCAATTTCTCTACTCAATGTATAAATTTGGAAATGTAAACTGAGACCTCTACATTTAAATCAAGAATGTAATCTTAACAAAACCAAAACATGTGCTTGCATTGTGTATTCTTTATGTTTCTATTTTGGATTTTGGGTTGACTAGTGTTGACTAGTTATAGGACATCTACTAGAGGGTCGAGAGTTATGATTGTGATGTTGTGATGATGTCTTATTTCCAATCTTTATAAACCCAACCATGGTTATGTGACGGAATTCTCTATGTAATGTTCGTAATTACTGATTGTTATAGTTGAGATTTCTATTTATGAGACACTTGACTTAACCATTTTTGAGTCATCGATCAGTTATCCTTGGTATATTTTCTAGTCGCCATGATGGGACTAAAATGTTGGTTTATGATGTCATGTTGTGACATGTTTTGACTCAACCATTTTGGAGTCTTCGATCAATATGATTTGGGAAATATTTTGGTTTTTGAGAACCAATGGATACTTTTGATTATCAGTGATGCTTTAGTTGCCAATAGAGAGCTTTTGTGTTCATGATTTTCTATAGATGCTTGCTCATGGAGATTTGATTCTTTTATTGTGCATATTTGATGTTCTTAATATGGATTATCTTTTTTAATTTTGAGATTTATGATTCCATGAGCTTAGGGTAGGTTATTTTCTTGTAGTGTCGGGAAGTGGCTTGCAATGGGGGCTGGGGCCCTAGGAGGCTACCAGCATAACTCATTTCAAGTTGGTTAATAAGTGAAAATATTCACCCCTAATACTAACTAAATGAACTTAAAAGGATAATTGTTTTTTTCTCGCCCATGCCTCAAGTGCTTGTACAGACTAGGATGGGAGTAGAGAGAATGCATGGTTACGACCTTGCATTCCATAGCATGCCTTGTTAGTATGAGAGGATACTAGTGGCCACATGAGGATCAGTAGGGACCCATGGAGTTTAGCTAACTACCAGGGTAACTTCTACATGATATATGCGATGACACTTTCTTGCTTGCATAGTAGGTTCCTACATGTCTTTGTGTGCCTCTGGGAATTAGATGTTTTTTTTGTGTTCGGAACCTTTGAGTTAGTATACTTTTAGGATTCCTGGACTTATAGAAATTTATGCTTTTTGATTTTGGATAGCCTATTTGGGACTTGAGATTATCTCCTCAACATGGTGGGAGTGGACCACTTAGGTACCATGCGGTTGGGTGGTAGTGTTTTTCCACTCTTATCATTTGAGATCCGTTTGAGACATCATGACTGACACATCCTTCATGATGGTGGATATGTATCCTTTCATTGATGATTAGCATATGTTAGATGATGTTATCTTATGCTTTTATTTGCATGTTAGATTACTTTCTGCATATGATTTAGTATGTGTTAGGAGTGACATTCCTACTATGTTAACATTGATGATCTCTTCAGTGATTTGGAATGTTAGGCACAGAGGGATGGCTAGGAACCACAATGGTCTAATGATGCTATTAATAGTTGAGAGGAACCATGCACTTAGTTATTATGTTTGATCTTTATGATGGATGTATATATCTTCTATGATGATGTATCATGTGTATCATGTGGTTATATTTACTTTGATGTATCATGGGTTAGAATAGGATGATGTATCTTATTCCACATATGTATATTCTTTTAAGCTTCTCATACCCTATCACATGTACAGTGGATGATTGAGCATTTAGAAATGTAATGTATAAACATTGGACTTATCATTATTATTTCATGTGGTTGTTGTATTAGATGGATTCAATAATGTTAGTTGATTTAGATGTAATTCAACATTAATGGATCCTTAAAGAATGTAATTTGTTTTGTATGTTATGTTTACTTTTAAATGGACATTGCTATTGCTTCTGTTATTGTGTATAAGTTATATGTGGTATTTACTTTCATGTTTTAAAAAAAAAAATGCTACTAAAATTAGTGAAATTCTAGGTTAATTCTTTGGATCCCTTGATGGGGCATTACATTTGGTATTAGAGCCCGAGTTTCCACATTGGGAGCTCTAGGTATTTTGGAACAACTAGAACTTTGAACTATTAAGTGTATCTCTTCAATTTGAAAACTAGGTGAACTGAAATAGAACTTGAACTGTTACTTGTATATTTTTCATACTTCAACACTTAGCTTTCAAAACTTAAAATTTTACTTAAATTAAACTTAATCTATTGCAAACATGTGTCTTTTGATTGTAATAGTACTTTGTACTATTGTAGGATGGTATTTGGGACTAGATCTTCTATTAGAGGCTGTGGTAGAGACCATGGTAGAGGTCGTGGTCATGGAAAAGCTATTAGTGTCCACGAGTCTACCCATGGGGAATCTGCTCATGAAGAGATCAGAGGAGAGCATGCTAGTAAGTAGTAGGAAGAGAGCCATATAGAGGACCAAGCTAATTATGAAGAGGTTGATTTGAGATAGATGATACCTATTTTTGACTGCCTACCTCCTATTCAAGATTAGCCCAAAGCACATCAGATAGAAGAAAAGTATAGACCCAAGTCTAGGAGCCCTCAGAAGGATTGTCAGAGGTCCATTGTGTTCACTCATATGGAGGATCTTTCAAGATCCAAGGTCAAGCCTTTCAATGGGCAAGGTTCTGGTTATGTGGCCGAACAATGGCTTATTTCCCTTGATAGGATTTTTGCCATGCATGATTTTGACAGCAATGTTAAGGCAAGATTTGCAATCACTAATTTGGAGAATTTTGGGGCCACTTGGTGGACAATTGAGGAAAAGAAGTTGGGAATCAATATGAGTAGTATCACGTGGGAACTATTCTTAGAAATTTTTCGCGAACGATTCCTACCAAAGGAATGGAAACAACAAAGGGCAGATGAATTTCATAATCTCAAATAGTACACTATGTCAGTGACCAAGTATGAGCATAAGTTTTATGAGCTCATGTCTTTGTTAGGATTCAGTGAAAATTTAGCTCAGTTGACACAACACTTTATTAGGGGTTTGAATAACCATATAATTGGGGGTGTTAAGGTATTTGAGCCAAAGGCCCTCAAGGATGCGGTACGTTGAGCTATCCTTTTTGAGAAAAGTGTCAACCTTGGTCAAGGAGGTTTTGTAGGAGTGCAAGCAGTGTCAGGATCTAAAGGCAACTACAATTCAGGTGGAAACAAGAAGCCTTCTTTTTCTAAGGGGAAATAGTATCAGCAATAGTCTCAGTAGACACATTAGTAGAAGGGATCAAATTCTCAAGCTCAAGGTGGTGGTAGAGGTTCTAACTCCAAGAAAAACTACAATTCTCAATGCAATAAACAAAATCAGCCCAATCAGCCAGCTCAAAGTAGTTAGTCTTTTGTTAGCAGGAATATCCATCAGCAATCAAATGCACCACCTATGGGGAAAGGATATGGTAGAAATACATAATGTTTTTCATTTGGTCAAATTGGACATTATGTAGCTTATTGTCCATAGCGAGCACCTCAATTTTTAGGGCCTAGGCCTACAATTTTAGAGTCTACAGTTGGTGATGCAGGTAGAGCTCATAGAGTATTTGCAATAGTAGATCACCATCAGGCAGATCATCAGGGAACAGTGGTTGAGACCACAGGTGTTATTTGAGGTATATCTCTTTTAGTATTGTTCGATTTAGGAGCTACAGATTCATTTATTTCACCATCTATAGTTTCTAAGTGTAAGCTGGATGTGGTGAAGCAAGATTATGGTTGGCAAGTAGAACTAGCCTCAGGCATTAAGGTCTCCATAGATTCTATAGTTCATAAGTGTGGTCTTAGCTTAGGAAGCTTTGATACTGCAGTGGATCTTTGAGTCATACCCCTTGGTTCCTATGATGTAGTTTTAGGAATGGACTGGCTTGGATCTCATACAGCCATTATAGATTGCAAGAAGAAGATTATTATGTGCCAAGATGACCAAGGGAATGATGTAAAGATATTTGGGATACCAAGGCCTATATCTCTATGGATGATTTCTACTATGCAAATGAAGGAGAGTTTTCATAAGGGATGTCAGATATTTGCTATTATGGTAAATGATCTTGATGAGGAAGATCCCATGAGGAAGACTTTAGGTCACCCAATTTTATAGGAGTACGTAGATGTCTTTCCAATTGAGATTCCAAGCATGCCTCCAAAGAGGGACATTGATTTTAGTATTGATCTGATTGCTGGAGCAGAGGCTATCTCTAAAGCTCCTTATCATATGACTACATAGGAATTTGGTGAGTTACATCTTTAGCTAGAGGAACTTCTAGCCAAAGGGAGCATTCAACCTAGTGTATCACCATGGGGATCTCCAGTGCTCTTTGTGAAGAAGAAAGATAGTTCTTTGTGCCTTTGTATTGACTATAGATAGTTGAATAAGGTGACTATTAAGAATAGGTATCCTCTACCAAGGATTGATGACTTATTTGATCAGATCAAGGGAGCTATAGTATTCTCCAAGATTGACCTCAAGTTAGGATACCACCAGCTTCGCATTAAGGAAGCCGATATTCACAAGACCACCTTTTGAACTCGCTATGGATATTATGAGTTTACAGTGATACCTTTTGGGTTGACTAATGCTCCATCAATTTTCATGAGTTTGATGAATGGTTTTTTTTGATCTTATTTGGACAGGTTTGTACTTGTGTTTCTTGATGATATATTGATATACTCTAAGTCTTAGAGGGAGCATGATGAACACTTGCGATTGGTTTTATAGTGTTTAAGGGACAATTAGCTTTATGCCAATGCAGCTAAGTGTGAATTCTTCAAATTGGAGATTTAGTATATAGGTCATGTCATTTTAGGTGATGGTATTTTAGTGGATCCTACAAAGATTCAAGTGATAATAGATTGGCCTACACCAACTAATGTGTCAGAGATTCGTAGTTTCATGGGTCTAGCTAGTTATTATCATAGATTTGTCCAAAACTTCTCTAGGATAGCTCATCCTATCACTTCTCTTCAGAGGAAAGGAAAGAAGTTCGTGGGATGGAGAATTGTGAGGAAGCATTTCAGAAGCTCAAGGAACTTTTGACCAATGCACTGATCTTAGCAGTACCTAATCTAGAAGGTGATTTCATGGTGTGTACAGATGCTTCTCTTGAAGGGATTGGGGCAGTTTTGATGTAGAATGGATGGGTGATTGCGTATGAATCATGCAAGCTCAAGGATTATGAGCTAAATTATCCTACGCATGATCTTGAGTTAGCAGTAGCAGTTCATGGTTTGACAAGGTGGAGACACTTCTTGTTGGGGCATAGATTCAAGCTACATAGTGATCATCGCAATCTTCAGTACATTTTCACTCAACCTAATTTGAATGCTCACTAGAGACGATGGATGGAATTTCTATGCGAGTATGATTGTAGGTTAAGTACATTCAGGGAAAGGAGAATATGGTGACAGATGCTTTGAGTCACAAGAGACATGTGATATCATCTATGACTCTTAGTGTGGATTTGAGGAGCCAGATTCTTCAGGCACTTCCTACAAATTCTTGGTATCAAGAAGTGTGCAGAGAAATAGATTCAGGAAGACCTTTGGAAGGTAGGTTTGTAGGCTATGTTTGAGAGTTAGATGGCCTTTTGAGACATTTGAGGAGGATTTATGTGCCATTACTAGATGACCTTCGCACCTTGATCCTAGTAGAGGCCCATCGTACACCTTACTCGACACATTCAGGTGTCAAGAAGATGCATGCTGATTTGAGACATTTGTTCTTTTGGTTTGGGATGAAGTGAGACATTGTTGATTATGTGGCTAGGTGTCTTGAGTGTCAGAGAGTGAAGGCAAAACACCAGCACCCCACTGGACTTTTCTAGCTGAATCTCATTCCTTCTTGGAAGTGGAATATTATCTCCATGGATTTCATAATAGGATTACCTATAACTGTTCGTCATCATGATGCTATCATGGTCACCGTTGATCGATTGACTAAGGTGGTACATTTTTTGCTGATCAGGTCTTCCTACATAGCAACTTCTGTAGCCAATGTCTTCATGCATGACATTGTAAGATTACATGGCATTCCTAGAAAGATTATTTCTAATAGGGATCTTGTATTTACATCCGCATTTCGGACATCACTGCAGCATGAGCTTGGAGTGCAATTAAACTTCAGTTTGGCATATCATCTAGAGACAGATGGTCAAACAGAGAGGGTGAATCAAGTTTTGGAAGATATGTTAAGGATGTATGTGATGGATAGGTATACACATTGGGAGGACTATCTCTACCTAGTGGAGTTTTCTTACAACAACAATTTTCATAGTTCTATTGGCATGGCACCATTTCAGGCATTATATGGACAACCTTGTCATACAAAATTGAGTTGGGACAATCTTGAGGATTGCATCCTATTGGGTCCTGAGATGCTTCGAGATATGGAGCAACAGGTAGTGTGTATCCATGAGCACTTGACTACCGCACAGGATAGGCAGAAAAAGTATGTTGATGCACATAGGACAGATAAGCAGTTTGCTATGGGGGATAAGGTTTTCTTGAGAGTGCATCCATGAAAGAGTCTAATCTAATATAGAAAGGGTTCTAAGCTAGCACCTCTCTTTGTGGGACCATTCAAGATTCTAGAGAGGATTGGCCTGGTTTCTTGCCGCCTTGCTCTACTGTCTAGCCTAGCTCGCATTCATGATATTTTCCATGTTTCAATACTTAGGTAGTATATTCCTGATGTTGTACATGTTCTTGATTGGAATGCATTGCAGGTAGAGGATGGGCAGTTGGCTTTGGAGCTGGTTCATATTTTGGAGCAGCGAGAGTTGACCCTCTGGGGTTGAACCATCGAGTAGGTAAGGGTCCAATGGGACCCTACTGATGATTCTTCAGCTACATGGGAGGATGCAGCTAGGTTACGGGAGTTATACCCCTACCTGTTTGTAGGCTTTTAGGAGTAAGCCTAACCCAAGGGGGGGTGGATGTAGTGCCTACCCTTGTTCACATCTTTCTGTACACATTGTTGTTATTATTATCAGACTATGCTAGACTAGTTTTATGTTGGTGGATTAGTGGTATTGTTTTAAGATTATCATACATTATGTTATGGATTCAGTTGATATATGATGAGATCATTTAAAATTTACATTTCATTTATGCACAATGATCATTACATTGCATTTAGCTATTGATGATGATTAGTTAGATGGTTTATTATCTCATGTGTTTTATTATGGATACTTACCCCATACTTGCATGTGTATGGTGTGCGTGTTTTCTCTTATTGTATGGCATTTTTGATGTGGTTAAGGAAGGGAGTTGTAGCCACCTACTAGTCGAGATCTACACAATGCACCACTTCTTGACATTGCCTATTTAGCTTAGTATTATACATATATTGTATGTACATGCATGGTTGTTATGTAGGTTGCAGGTACCGGGTATCGACTTCCCTGAATTGCCAGGATGAGCATACCCTATTACACTATCTCAATGATAAGAGAAGGGAGATAAATTCTCAAGTCCAAATCCCAAACCCTTAAACCATTTGTCCTAGTGAGGTAGGACAAGTATCTAGATATTTTACCCACTGAATGTGTTGGATGACATAATTCATGATTTTTAACCCCTTAGACTGATTTTGTGTGAATTGTTCTATGATGGGTTTTTTATATTTTATCTTGGAGGTCTATGGTGAATTTTCTATTAATTAAGTCTTAATAAATAGATTTAATTAATAAATTAATTATTTGGAGAAAATTAATATAATATCATGATCTTTGATATTTTGATTATAATTAATTAAATGAGAATTAATCGAGAAAAAGAATTAAATAAAAGAAAATTAGAAATTAGAAATTAATAATAATTATAAAATAATAATAAAGTAATAAATAAATAATAATAATAAAAGTTATAAAAATTAAAATGAAAGTTATAAAAAAAATAAACAAAAGTTATAAGCTTGCCTAGGAGTAAACACACCTTTTTATTTCTCATATGTCAACAACACCCCTAGTGCACCAATTAAGCACATGGTGTCTACAACCTTATGACTCATCTAGAAGGTTGGAAAAAGATCATGCTTAGTTGGTGACACCTTCTAGTCGTTTCTAGAGACATCTTAGGTGCTTCTTGAGAACTCTTTATATTCAAGCATTCCTAGAAGCTTAGACATAGCATTTGGAGAGCATTTTTGGAGCATTGGAGGACTCAAGAACATGGGAGAAGGAAGGAGCTTGCTCTACAGTTTCTAAGGAGAAGTGAATTAGCATCAAAATTCGGGTAGACTCTTGTGATTTTGCTTATGTTATTTTTGCATCTTGCACTTTTTATCTTCTTCGTGTCTTCCATATTCTCTTTGAGGATTTCCATCTTTTGACTTTACACATTATTGTCATGGTCAGTTAAAATATTTACGAGAAAACCCTATATGCATAGATCTAAAGAGAACTCAGGGCAAGGGTTTTAAATTTGTAGCCAGATCCATTAGAAAATTAATTGGGTTAGTTTGGAGAACAAATATTTAATAGGAAAATTCTTAAGATTGGAAGCCTTTTAAATTATGTATATGTCTTATCTTAAAATATACATTTTTGTTTAAATCTACATACTTGTATATATATATATATATATATACACACACACATAAGTATATATATATATATATATATATATATATATATATTCATTTAAAAACATTGCTGTCATATCACAATAAAATAATGTTTAATGAAATTTGAAATCTTACTATGGGCCGAAGGTTTAATTAAAACATTTTGGACAAGTGGGAAAACCCGTACCCACTATCCCTGTGGACCGGCAGAGTACCTGTCGTCATAGGTACTGCGACAATAGGGGTACTTTGTACCCACTATCACCACAGTACTCTGCAACAGCAGAGTACAGAGTGCTCATGGCTCCATGATAAGGGAAGCAGGCGTATTCGCCTTTTAAGAAAAATGATGCGAAATGTTATTACGAGCATATAATATGTGCCATGATTTGATATAAGGTTCACTTGCATAGTACTAGCATTTACAAATTGCAATCAATGTTATGTAATGAAAAATTCGGGTTCATTGGTAACGTTATAATGTATGATGTTATCAATGGTAATGTTATATGTTATAATATTATCATATGAATTCAAAGGCATATGTTTTAATAGTTATGTGATAAATTTTTTTATGATATCAATTGAAATTGTTGTAATTCGATTCTATTTTTATTAAAATGTAATATTAATAATTATTTATGTATTTATATATGTATGTATATATATGTATATATGTATATATATATATATATGTAAGTATGGAAATATGTTATTAATAAATTTAAATTATTAAATAATTGATAATGATTTGTATTAAAGGTTCCTCTTTTATAATATTACAATTTAACTATTAAGATTTAATTAATTGATTTAAATCCTTTAAAAAATATATGAAATTTAATTGGCAGTTTGATGGGGGACATTTTCAAAATAAATATTATAATTGGAAGATGGATTTTTAGACGTATAAAGGAAAATTTTTATCCATCCAAAGCAATACATGTGTTAGGTAAAATGTGCAATTTCTCTACTCAATGTATAAATTTGGAAATGTAAACTGAGACCTCTACATTTAAATCAAGAATGTAATCTTAACAAAACCAAAACACGTGCTTGCATTGTGTATTCTTTATGTTTCTATTTTGGGTTTTGGGTTGACTAGTGTTGACTAGTTATAGGACGTCTACCAGAGGCTTGAGAGTTATGATTGTGATGTCGTGATGATGTCTTATTTCCGATCTTTATAAACCCAACCATGGTTATGTGATGGAATGCTCTATGTAATGTTTGTTATTACTGATTGTTATAGTTGAGATTCCTATTTATGAGACACTTGACTTAACTATTTTTGAGTCATCGATCAGTTATCCTTGGGATATTTTCTAGTCACCATGATGGAACTAAAATGTTGGTTTATAATGTCATGTTGTGACATGTTTTGACTCAACCATTTTGGAATCTTCGATCAGTATGATTTGGGAAATATTTTGGTTATTGAGAACCAATGGATACTTTTGATTATTAGTGATGCTTTAGTTGCTAATAGAGAACTGTTGTGGTCATGATTTTCTATGGATGCTTGCTCATGGAGATTCAATACTTTTATTGTGCATATTTGATGTTATTAATATGGATTATCTTTTGTGATTTTGAGATTTATGATTCCATGAGGTTAGGGTAGGTTATGTTCTTGTAGTGTCGAGAAGTGGGTTGCAATGGGGGCCGAGGCCCTAAGAGGTTGCCAGGGTAACTCATTGTAAGCTGGTTAATAAGTGAAAATATTCACACCTAATACTAACTAAATGAACCTAAAAATATAATTGTTTTTTTCTTTCCCATGCCTCGAGTGCTTGTACATACCAGGATGGGAGTAGAGAGAATGCATGGTTACGACCTTGCATTCCATAGTATGCCTTGTCAGTATGAGAGGATACTAGTGGCCACATGATGATCAGTAGGGACCCATGGAGTTTAGCTAACTGCCAGGGTAACTTCTACATGATATATGCGATGACACTTTCCCACTTGTATAGTAGGTTCCTACATGTCTTTGTGTGCCTCTGGGAATTAGATGTCAGTTTTGTGTTTGGAACCTTTGAGTTAGTATAATTTTAGGATTCCTGGACTTATAGCAATTTATGCTTTGTGATTTTGTATAGCTTGTTTGGGACTTGAGATTATCTCCTTAGCATGGTGGAAACGGACCACTTAGGTACCATGTGGTTGGGTGGTAGTGTTTTTTCCATTCTTATCATTTGAGATCCGTTTGAGACATTGTGGCTGATGCGTCCTTTGTAATGGTGGATATGTATCCTTTAATTGATGATTAGCATATGTTAGATGATGTTATCTTATGCTTTTATTTGCATGTTAGATTACTTTCTGCATATGATGTAGGATATGTTAGGAATGACATTCCTACTATGTTAACACCGATGATCTCCTTAGTGATTTGGAATGTTATGCATAGAGGGATGGCTAGGACCCATGATGGTCTAATTATGCTATTAATGGTTGGGAGGAACCATACACTTAGTTATTATGTTTGATATTTATGATGGATGTATATATCTTCTATGATGATGTATCATGTGTATCATGTGATTATCTTTACTTTGATGTATCATGGGTTAGAATAGGATGATGTACCTTATTCCGCATATGTATATTCTTTTAAGCTTTTCATACTCCGTGACATGTACAGTGGATGATTGAGCATTTAAAAATGTAATGTATAAACATTGGACTTATCATTATTATTTAATGTGGTTGTTGTATTAGATGGATTCAATAATGTTAGTTGATTTAGATGTAATTCAATGTTAAGGGATCCTTAAAGAATGTAATATGTTGTGTATGTTATGTTTACTTTTAAATGGACATTGCTATTGCTTTCATTATTGTGTATAAGTTATATGTGGTATTTACTTTCATGTTTTAAAAAAAAAAATGCTACTAAACTTAGTGAAATTCTAGGTTAATTCTTTGGATCCCTTGGCGGGGCATTACAATATTGATTAGAAATATATTTACAACCTGAATCATTGATAGTTGCCAAGTGTAACCTCACAAGTCCTTTCAATGATGCAAATTTATCTCAATTCAACTTGGGAATCTCTCTTTTGTAAGACATCTTGATCATTAGCATAGGTCCTCGAAACCTTCTCTACAAGAACCAAAGCTCTAACACCAATTGTTGGAAATATAAGAGGAGTAACTAAGAGGGGAGGGGTGAATCACTTACCATAATAGTAAATCAAATATCTCTTAGATGTCAATACAAATCAAAACATAAACTCTAATTAAACTATATTTTGTTTTTACTAGGCCAACACATAGGCACTTGATTAATACTGGCAAATACTATAACTTAACAAGTACTAAGATTCAACTGTAATTTGGAAATAACTAAATATACTGATCTTAATGTGATTAACTATTATTAGTTCATTAAATTTAACTTATTTTCATACACATAAAAGAAATAGTATGAACACAAGTGATACCAAGATTTAATATGGAAATCCAATTTGGGAAAAACCACCAATTGTAACTAGCTATTGTTTTCACTCTTCTAAAGTGATCCCTATTAGGTTCCAACCTTGTTCAAGGTTACAAAAAACACTATTAGGTGTGGCCCTATTAGAGGATTTAATTACCCTATTAGGAGTGGCCTTGTTAGAGGTCTTCAATACACTTAAAATAGAAATGCCACCTTGTTAGAGGATTTACAACTAGCTATTAAGCAACCTCTATTAAGAGATTTAGATCACTCCTATTGTAAGCATGCTTTTAACACCTAATTTTCAAACTTTAAAATCAACCCCATAAATGAATCTTTGGTTGATTTTCTTATTGATGACACCTTTGTCAAGTTCAAACTATGCAGTAGTGTCTTATGCTCATGATTGAAATTGAACTTGAACTTAAACCTAGAAGTTCAAATGTTCAAAGTTCAAAGTTTGAGAAGAAGATTCATATGTTTAGATACTCATGGTTCAACATTCAAAACCTAAAATGCAATTCAGATATGTAAGGTTCATGATTCAAAGTTTAGATTCAAAGTTCAAGTTCAGTTGCAAAAGTTGAAGGTTCCAAGTTTGAATTTCAAAATGCCAAACTTGATGTGGGGGAAATATCTCCAAATTCAATCATTGGATGTTTCTCCTTTTTTGATATGTTGTTAAGAGATAAATTTTGTACCTTCTCACTAAAGTGATTGGAAAAATTTTATCAGATGTAAAAGATATAGATGTTTTAGTACAAGCCTATCAAAATGAATAGATAGCCTTAACTTCATGTTGAGCTTGAACATTGGCCAACCAACTTCAAGTTCAAGTTTTTTGTTCAAAATGTGGTGGTTTAGAGTTATAAGCAGCCTAGTGGTTCAATTTCTAAGGAGAAACTAATTCAAATGGTTCAACCAGTTCAAATGTTTAGACAATTCAAAATCATCTTGGTTCAAAATTTTAGGTCATAAATTTTTCATGTTGAACTTGAACAAGCAAGTTCAAGTTCTTAGGTTCAAACTATCTTGTTTTTTATAGTAGCAACCTGTAACTACAAATTTTTTGATAGGAAATAAAGGGTCTCAGTGTGGGAATAACTTTTAATCCAACCATTGGATTGATCTTATTTTTAGATATTATTAATAAAACCTAGTTATTTAAATCCCCTTCAAGGAGTTTGGTCAGATTCTTAATAGATAAAATGTTACACATGTCTGAATGCAACACTATCAATATTATCCATAACAGTTACAAAATAATGATATAAATATGTGTCATATTTTGGTGGTCATAGATTTCAATCAAACCATTGGATTGAGCTTATTTGTGGATATATTTTATGAAATCTAGTTTTGTATATTTTCTCCAAATAGTTTTGTCAAATATATAATAGATTAAAATTTATGAGCATTGGCATGAACTATCAAAAGTATCAATGACAATTATGAAATCATGACAGTATATGATCATCAAATTGTATATTTTGACAAATGTGTTTTATAAAGTAGAAAAAGGAGAGGAAGTTGAAAAGAGGAGGGAAGAAAAATGAGAGGTTTGCCAAGAATCATTTATGGTAATGGAGAAGTCACTCGAAAGCTAAGGGATAAATATGTAGCAAAATATCAAAACAAGGGTTCTTTTTTTTAGATGTCATGTGGCTATAGGGAAGAAGATATTTTTGTAATGGCTGATTATAATAGGGGATAGAGGAATTAGTTTGTTATTATATATTAATTTTTATTTGCAAGGATAGGTTAATCATAGGATTCCATATTATGAGTTCATAATAAAAATAGTTTATGCTCATCAGATTGTGTTGCCTAAAAGTGTAATTCTAGGATTGTTGCTAGTCATATGGTCATTGCTTTCACATTTTGAATTCAGTCCTTTGATTATTCATAGTTGCGAAACAATATTATGTTTTCTCTATTTATCTATGATGTAAAGGGAAATGAATGTTTATTCATGTGGCTACTTTCTATTCTCTCTCTCTTTATTCTATTCTTAATCTGATAATTTCATTAATTCCATGTTGATGGGAAAATGTCAAAAAATCTTCATGTTTGTAGGTAAAAGACATAACTAGTCATCTAATTCATTGTAAATATTTCTAAGAGGGAGTTGTACCTCTTAATTTAGAAGATAGTTATCCATCAATGATAACTCATCTAACTATTAGTTCTATTTGTTCTTCTTTCTAAGAATTTAAGAGTCAAATTATTTCATTATTGTTGCAAGACAAATCTATTTACTAACATATACAATGGTTAGAAAGTAACAATGAGATGACCTGATCTCTAATGCAACTAAATTATTGATTATAGATCTCAATTTTGGCTTGAATACTTGATCCTTCCTAATTTAATTCATCTTTGCAACTCCATGAGGATATTCTTCTTATTCTTCAAATTCACTTCCTCTTAGCATCTTCAAATCTTCTCTATATTGTTCTTATCCTTCAAATTCGCTTCCTCTTAGCATATCCAAATCTTTTCTTACTTGCCCACACTTAATCCTCAAAGTGACCTTATATTTGTATCTTACACATTAGCAAGTTGGATTAAATACAACTTAGAATACTTAATGTTCATCTCCACAATTGGCTACAACCAACAAACAAATCAATTGAACTCAATAGGCCAAGATAAGAAAATCCTTTGTTAACCAAGTGATCTTGGTTAACACTGGTTCTTATGCCAATTTGTCTCCTAAGTGAACTTGGAAGACACTACCTTCTATGAATTCTCTTTGGTAATTGAGTGAGATCAGTTAATACTCATTATCTTCCAATTTTCTATCAAGTAAACTTGATAGACACTCTCTTCTAAACTTGGCATACACAGGAATGCTTGGTATACATAGGCAACTATCTTCATTGCCTAAGTGAGCTTGAAAGACACTGATTGGTGACTATATGACATTTTATATAACATCAATGATAATATATAATTGATCAATTTTTTTCAATAGTAGGAATGTAATTAAAACAAATTGTCCTACCACTATTTTAGAATTGCTTTAGAATAACTGAGAGGGGGGGTGAATCAATTATTCAAGGTCAAGATGTCCTATTTAACATTTTCACTAGGTATAGTGGATCCATTCAACCATTCAAGCTTTAACTTATCTAATCAACAATTTACTGTAAATCAACATGCAATCATAACACATAAGAAATCAACACATGACATAGTGATTTATGTGGAAACCCAATTTGGGAAAAACCACCAGTAACATGCTACTCAATTCTCACTCTTCTGAAGTAATACCTTGTGAAAGGCCTGCCCTATTAAAGACTTAAAACACACTATTAAATATGACCTTGTTAGAGGATTTAACCATCCTATTAGAAGTAGGTCTGGTTAAAGGACTTTAGAACATTCACTTGGAATGCCACCCTATCAAAGGATTTACAAAATGGCTATTAGGCCAACCTAAGTCCATAGGATTTTCTGATCTAATACAATTGCTAGAGAGTATTATAAAATCTTGACATGATTTCAACATACAACTTATCTTGTAGATCTTAGATCACTTCTCAGCTCATACCCTTTCCTAGCCTTCAATTTCTACAACTCTTGATAGCTTGCCCTTCTTTCAAGCTTTGTCTCCTTGAGTCTCCACACTTAATGCACCAATGCAATCATTTCTTCATGACCACTTATAGAAGAAAACCCTCTATGCTCTTCCTTCTCCTAGATGTCTCCTCCTTAACACCCTTCCGAACAATTTATAGATTTGGCTCTTTAGCAACAACAATATCAGCAACTCTTTGCTTCTTGATCTATGACTTCTTAAATAGAAGCCTTAGAGTACCTTTTCTCACTCATTTCTTCCATTTTTTAATTTTAATTCGCATGGATTAGGTAGGATTCATTGCATCTAACCCATATTCTATTTCCTCTAGAAACTTCATGAATAATCCTTTAGAATTTTCCAAAAAATATCTTACATAGGATTCTATGCCTCCAATTCATCATCCTTAGCTTCCAATTTGTTCACAAAATTCAGTGTAATCACTATGTCAGCTTAGATTTGGAAAGTCTTCATCATTTGAAATAATGCAGTAGCTCAATGTAACATCCTGCCAAGGGATCCAAAAGAATTAACCTAAAGTTTTACTAAGTTTGGTAAACATTTTAAAAAAAAAAAGTAATAACGTAAAACATACACATCAAACACATAGTAACAAAAGCAATAACATGTAATCATCAACAAAATACATAATAGGTTACATTCCTTAAGAATCCCAAGACGTTGAGTGACATTTAAATTTAATTAATTCTAAGTCTATCAACTGCCATATCCACATGAAAGAATAATTATAAAGTCCAAAGTCCATTAAATATACATTTGTTTCGAATGCCTCTTGGCAAATTAATTCAGAATGCTCATTCATCCACTGTACATTTCATAGGTTATGAAAGGCTTAAAAGAATATACATATGTAGAAATAGAAATACATCATCCTCAAATCCATAATATGAAGTATAATAAAATAAATGAAATCATTCACCATACATGATACATCCATACATCCAAAATGATAAAACATCTATGATAAAATAGAACCATCCATCATAATAATCCATGAACAGAATGAAGGTAAATGCCATCCAAGAAAGCTCTAGCCACGGTAATCACAGATGGATCTAAATGGTAAGAGTAAACAACACTACCACCCGACTGTGTGGAACCTAAATGGTCCACTCCCACTACGCTGAGGAGATAGTCTCAAGTCCCAAATAGGATATCAAAACACAAAACATAGATACTCTCTAAGTCTGAGAAATCCTAAAAGTACACTAACTCAAAGGTTCCAACATAGATAGACATCTAGACCCAGAGGCACACAAGACATGTAGGAAACCTACTATGTAAGTGGGAAACTGTCATCACATGAATCACATTGGAAGTTACCCAAGCAATCCCTCAGGAATCTCGGGTCCTCAGTAATCCTGTAGCCACTAGTATCTTCTCATACTGACGAGGCATACTATGGAATGCAAGGTCGCAACCAAGCATTCTCTCTACCCCATCCTAGTTTGTACTAGTACTCAAGGCATGGGAGACAACATACAATTATCTTATTAGGTTCATTTAAGTCAGTATTTAGGTGAGATGTTTTCACTTATTAAAACAAACAACTTACAATGAGTCATCCCCAGAGCCACTTTGGGTCTCTCGTCCCTCATTGCAAGCCACTTCCTGACACTACACATAGATAACCTACCCTAGGCTCATGAAATCACAAAATCACAAAGTCACCTCAATCCTATACAAGCAACTGGAAAGCATCAAAAATATAATCCATAATAATCACATCAATTCCCCACAAGCAACTGATAAGCATCAAATAATAATCATAATGATCACAATAGTTCTCTATCAGCAACTAAAGGCATCAATGATCAGTCACAATATTCGATGGTTATCCAATGAGCAACTAGAAAGAATCCCAATAATAAATCACAATACTAATCGAAGACTCCAAAATGGTCAAGTCAAACATGTCATAACATGACATCATCAAGAGCATAGCAAAACACTTTAGTCCCATCAAGGCGACTGGAAATCAACCCAAGTATAACTGATCGATGACTCAAAAATGGTTAAGTTAGGAATCTCATAACATACACCTCAGCTCCACACAAGGAAACTTGAAAGAAATAACAACCAGTAAAAACATCCATGATAGAGCACTCTGATCACATCACCATGGTTGGGTTTAAAAGATCGAGATCAAATAATCATAACATCACAATCACATAACCGCCGAGCCTCTGGTAACAACCTAAACTGGTCAACATCTAATCAATCCCCAAAAACCTCAAAACACAGACATCATATATACAATAGAACATAGGTATCAAGTTTTGATTTGATTGAAAACATGTTAATCAATGAGGTTTCCATTTTGTTTCAAGGTATGTTTCAAGTTCATAAGATTTCTAGATAACCCTACAGGTTGACCCATTTACCTATTCGAATGAAACTAGAATCACCCTCCCATCATTTAAAAAAATTAATTCTACAATTTAATCAATTAGTATTCATCATTAATTACCTTTAATTAAATTAATTTTAATTAAAGTAATTAATAATTATAGGTCTAAACACTCATATTAATATCTTCATTAATTATCAATTTATTAATATTTAACCAAAGGCTTATTAATAAATTAATATTTACAAAACTATATTTAAAATGCATTAATAAGTAAATTATTAAGTGTTAATAAAACTATTAATAAAACATTATTAAATATTAATGAAGTTAATATATTAAAAATTATATATAATATTAAAATCTTTTTAATAATTAATATAATTCAAATAATAATTAAAATTTAATAAAAGTTATTAAATCTTAAGCCTAAAGTTGAATTACTATCCAAGCATCATATATAATCAAACTTAATAAAAAAGCAAGTGATTTCATTAATCATTGTGGTAGTATATAATAATGCAGGCCTGCTATCGCAAGGTACTGCTGCATCAGTAGTACTTGCTGTCGCAGCAGTACTACTGCCACAACAGTACATATTGCGACACATGGCAGCATGCAGATGGGTAGGGGTGTGGGTCAACGAGCCCCCCATATTAATATATATTTTTTCTAAAATAACACTTTATTATATGTTAGAAAACAAATTCATTTTAAAATATCATTTATTTAGTTTATAAAATTTATAAATATTTTAAAATTATTAAAAAATTTCTTTAATATAAATCTATTTATTATTATTTTTTTCATTTATTATTATTATTATTTTAAATTGATTTCATCTATAATCTGATGGAGAAAACATTATCAAGCATCCAAATTTAGAATTTCATTCTTAGATTCAACCCTTTTCTGATTAAATCCTATGTTCTTTGATGTAGAAACTCGGGATTTTTCTGATCTCTTTTCTAATCCCTATGTGTACAAAAGATTAATTGACAAGCATCTATTAATCTCCAATATTGGAATGTTTAAACTTTCATCACAGAGAATCTACAAGCATGAAAAGGACAAGAAGTAGGAAAATTGCATAATTAATCAGTGATCACAAGACCCTACCTGATCCTAATGCTAATTTAAAAACTCCAAAAAACTGTGAGAGAATTCGCTCTTCTCAATAACTTTCCTTTGAAAAATTTTCCTGGAATTCTCCTTCTGAAATTCACTACCAAAAGATGTCTCCCAAAATTCCTGTCTCCCCAAATTCTTTCCCAAATTCGCCGTTTTTCAAAAATGAACCCCAAAGTTGTTTTAAGGAGTTTTCTCCTCAAATCGGGGCACTAATTGTGCATTCACCCAAGAGGACTCCTTGCTCACAAGACTCAAACTCAAAATTAACTTTTATTAATCTTTACTTTATCTTTTAATGCACATTAAATGAATTATTAAATAACTTAATTTAGTTTTCCCTCTTGAATTCTATTTTTAATCTTTATTACTTTTAATCCCATGCACACTTATGAAATTAAAACAGCATTATAATTTTCACTGATTTTATCTTTTGATTAATTTCTTTTATTTTCAACTCATGCTAGCATCATGCGATCTAGAATCTTTTAATAATTTAATATCTTTTCCACTTTTAATTTATTTTAGAAACTTAATTGATAAATATTTATTAATCCAATTAATAATAATTTTTAACATTTATTTAAAAATGAACTCTAAATATATTATTATTAAATTAACTAAATATTATCACGTTCTAAATTTATCCTTAAACTTTTATCTCCAAATTCAATTCTTTTTACTTAATTAATTTCTCAATTAATTAAATATGATTAAATATTAAAATGTCATAATAATTTTCTATTAAATTAAATCATTAATTAATCTTTTAATTAGACTTAATTAATAGAAAAATACACCAAAGACTCATAAAGACAACATACGAAAACCCATCATAGCAAAACACATACTAAATCAACAAAGAGTTATAATCACGAATTAACATCATTCGACGCATTCAGAGGGTACTCAACTCGGATACGTGTTCTAATTATCAATTAGGAAAAATGGCTAAAAGGTTTAGGATTTGGACTTAAGAATTTATCTCCCCTCTCTTACCATTAAGATAATGTGATAGGGTGCGCTCATCCTGGCAATTTAGGAAAGTTGATACCTAGTACCTACAACCTTCATAAAATCCACGCATGTATAGACACAATATTCTAAGCTAAATAGACAATGGTAGGAAGTGGTGCATCGTGTAGATCTTGACTAGTAGGTGACTACGACTCCCTTCCTTAACCACATCAAAAATGCCATTCATAAAGAAAAAAACACGCACACCATACACATGCAGTATGGGGTAAGTATCCATAAAAAGACACATGTGATAATAAACCATCTAACTAATCATCATCGATAATTGAAAACATTGAATAATCATCATACACACATGAAATATAGAGTACTAGGTAATCTCATCATATAATCAACTAAATCTGAAACAATATCTAAAAATTTGAAGGTAATACTACTAAACATCAAGCATAAAACTGGCCTAAAAGAGTTTGGCAATGATTGCAAAATGTGAACTAGGGGTAGGCACTACATCCACCCCTCCTAGACTTAGGCTTACTCTTGGAAGCCTACAAGAGAAGAAAAGCTAAGGACTCACTGTGTGAGTCCCATTGGACCCTTTCCCCCCGTAAGAGGATATGACTCCACTGAGTACACTCTCTGGGCTCTACCCATGTCACCAACTATAGGTTCAAAAGTTGTGGGTCCCTATCCTGAGAATGGTGGTTTCCCTTGAGGGAAATGAGATGACTTGTGTCCATTTTTTCCACATGAGAAACACTCTCCACTGAAGCTCCTCTAAACTCTAGGTGCACTAGACTGCTAGAAGCTACCCCCACTAGGATAAGACTGAACACTCTGAGATGGCTGATCATACTAGTTGTGCTTGTTGCACTGAGCATTGTGATAGTTCCTAGTATTGGAACCACCGCCACCACTTTGTGCTAGAGGGTAAGTTCCTCACTACTACTGATTACCCCCAAAAGGAGGTTTCCTATTGCCACCTACTCCCTAACCACCCTTTGACCCTGATGTTGAAGGTGCTCCTACAAAACCCCCATGTCCTAGGTTCACACTCTTCTCTACAAGGATGGCTCGATGTACCGCATCCTTGAGGGTTTTAGGTTCAAACACCTTAACACCCCCAATTAAATGGTTGTTCAAACCTCTGATGAAATGTTGCATCAACTATGTTGGGTTGTCATTGAATCCTGAAAAGGGCATGAGCTCAAAGAACTTGTGCTCATACTCTATAACGGTCATAGTGTATTGTTTCAGGTTATGGAACTCATCTGCTCTATGCTGCTTCCATTCCTTTGGTAGGAATCACTCACAGAAGCTCTCTAAGAATAACTCCCATGTGACACTATTCATGTTTAAGCCCAACTTCTTTTCCTTGATTGTCTACCAAGTGGCCCCAAAGAATTCTAGTTTGGTGATAGCAAAGCTCACTTTGACATTACTGTCAAAGTCCTGCATAGCAAAAATCCTAACAAGGGCAATCAGCCACTGCTCAACTACATATCTAGAACCTGCCTGTTAAAGGGATTGACTTTGGACCTTTGAAGGTCCTTCATCTGTGAAGATACAATGGATCTGTGTTAGTCCCTTGGAGGGATCCTAGACCTATGTCTATGCTCATGTCCTATTCGATGTGCTCTATCTTGGTCATCAATAGGAGGTAGGCAATCAATGATGGTTCACATCATTTGCCTCAGACCAACCTCCTCCGATTCAGCATGCTCCTCTCTATGGTTCTCTTCCTAATGCTCATTGAATGCTCTTCCCTATTCTCTTCCTGATTAAGGTCTTCATGGACAGACTCATGGACACTGATAGCTCCGCCTCATCCATGACCCCTACCACAACCTCTAATTGAAGACCTCATCCCAGATACCATCCTACATCAAGATACAAGATACTATAATAACCATAAAATATACTATTGAGAAGCATAGATAAAAGATACATGTTTTGCAAATAAAATAGTGTCAATTTTCAATTTGCTTATAATTTTGGTTTAAGTATTATTTTAGTTTTGAAGTCTAAGTGTTGAAGTATGAAAAATATGCAACTAATAGTTTACGTTATGTTTTAGTTCAACTAGTTTCAAGTTTCACTTTGAAAGAGATACACATAATAGTTTAAAGTTTTCATTCTTGTTCAACTAGTTAACACTAGTGGCATTCCAATATACCCAGAATGCCCAATGTAAAAAGTTAGGCTTTGATACCAGATGTAACGCCCTGCCAAGGGATCCAAAGGAATTTAGCTAAAGTTTTACTAAGTTTGCTAAACATTTAATTTTTTAAAAGTAAGAAAGTAAAACATACACATCAAACACATAGTAGCGGAAGCAATAACATGTAATCATCAACACAATACATAACAGGTTACATTCCTTAAGGATCCCAAGACGTTGAGTCACATTTAAATTTAATTAATTCTAAGTCTATCAACTACCATATCCACATGAAAGAATAATTATAAATTCCAAAGTCCATTTAATATACATTTTTTCTAAATGCCTTTTGGAAAATTAATTCGGAATGCTCATTCATCCACTATACATGTCACTGGTAATGAAAGGATTAAAAGAATATACATATGTAGAAATAAAAATACATCATCCTCAAATCCATAATACAAAGTACAATAAAATAAATGAAATCATTCACCATACATGATACATCCATACATCCATAATGATAAAACATCTATCATAAAATCTAACCATCCATCATAAGAATTGATAAATAGAATGAAGGTAAATGCCATCCAAGAAAGCTCCAGCCATGGTGACCATGGACAAATCTCAATGGTAAGAGTAAAAAGCACTACTACTCAACCGCGTGGAACCTAAATGGTCCACTCCCACCACACTGAGGAGATAGTCTCAAGTCCCAAATAGGATATCAAAACACAAAACACAGATACTCTCTAAGTATGGGAAATCTTAAAAGTACACTAACTCAAAAGTTCCAACATAGATAGACATATAGACCCATAGGCACACAAGACATGTAGGAAATCTACTATGTAAGCAAGAAAGTGTCATCACATGAATCACATTAGAAGTTACCCAAGCAATCCCTCATGAATCTCGGATCGCCAGTAATCCTGCGGCCATTAGTATCCTCTTGTACTGACGAGGCATACAATGGAATGCAAGGTCACAACCAAGCATTATATCTACCCCATCCTAGTTTGTACTAGCAGTCAAGGCATGGAAGAGAACATACAGTTATCTTATTAGGTTCATTTAAGTCAGTATTTAGGTGAGATGTTTTCACTTATTAAAATAAACAACTTACAATGAGTCATCCCCAAAGCCACTTCAGGTCTCCCATCCCTCATTGCAAGCCACTTTCCAAAACTACACATAGATAACCTACCCTAGGCTCATGAAATCACAAATCACAAAATCACCTCAGTCCTATACAAGTGACTAGAGAGCATCAAAAATATAATCCACAATAATCACATCAGTTCTCCATGAGCAACTGATAAGCATCAAATAATAATCATAATGATCACAACAGTTCTCTATCAGCAACTGAAGGCATCAATGATCAGTCACAATATCCAATGGTTCTCCAATGAGCAACCAGAAAGAATCCTAAGAATAAATCACAATACTGATTGAAGACTCCAAAATGGTCAAGTCAAACATGTCATAACATGACATCATCAAGAGCATAGAAAAACACTTCAGTCCCATCAAGGCAACTAGAAAGCAACCCAAGTATAACTGATCGATGACTCAAAAATGGTTAAGTTAGGAATCTCATAACATACACCTCAACTATACACAAGGAAATTGGAAAGCAATAACAACCAATAAAAACATCCATTATAGAGCACTCTGATCACATCACTATGATTGGGTTTAAAAGATTGAGATCAAATCATCATAACATCACAATCACATAACCCCCGAGCCTCTGGTAACAACCTAAATTGGTCAACATCTAATCAATCCCCAAAAACCCCAAAACACAGACATCATATATACAATAGAACATAGGTATCAAGTTTTGATATGATTGAAAACATGTTAATCAATGAGGTTTCCATTTTGTTTCAAGGTATGTTTTAAGTTCATAAGATTTCTAGATAACCCTACAGGTTGACCCATTTACTTGTTCAAATGAAACTAGAATCACCCTCCCATCATTTTTAAAATAATAATTCTACAATTTAATCATTTAGTATTCATCATTAATTACCTTTAATTAAATTAATTTTAATTAAAGTAATTAATAATTATAGGTCTAAACACTCATATTAATATCTTCATTAATTATCAATTTATTAATATTTAACTAAAAGCTTATTAATAAATTAATATTTACAAAACTATATTTAAAATGCATTAGTAGTTAAATTATTAAGTGTTAATAAAACTATTAATAAAACATTATTAAATATTAATAAAGTTAATATATTAAAAATTATATTTAATGTTAAAATCTTTTTAATAATTAATATAATTCAAATAATAATTAAAATTTAATAAAAGTTATTAAATCTTAAGCCTAAAGTCAAATTACATCCATGCATCATATATAATCAAACTTTAAAAAAAAAGCAAGCGATTTCATTAATCAGTGCAGCAATATATAATACTGCAGGCCTACTATCATAGGGTACTATTGCATCAACAGTACCTGCTATTGCAGCAGTACTGCTGCCACAGTAGTACATACTGCAACACGCGGTGTCATGCAGATGGGTAGGTGTGTGGGTCAATGACCCCCCCATATATATATATATATATATATATATATATATATATATATATATATTTAAATAACACTTTATTATATGTTAGAAAATAATTTCATTTAAAAATATCATTTATTTAGTTTATAAAATTTATAAATATTTTAAAATTATTAAATAATTTCTTTAATATAAATCTATTTATCATTTTTTTCATTTATTATTTAAAAAAAGAACAATTGATTTCATCTATAATTTGATGGAGAAAATATTATCAACCATCCAAATTTAGAATTTCATTCTTAGTTTCAACCCTTTTCCAATTAAATCCTATGTTCTTTGATTTAGAAACTCGGGATTTTTTTGATCTCTTTTCTAATCCTTATGTGTACAGAAGATTAATTGACAAGCATCTATTAATTTCCAATATTGGAATGTTTAAACTTTCATCACACAAAATCTATAGGCACGAAGACGACAGGAAGTAGGAAAATTGCGTAATTAATCAGTGATCCCAAGACCCTACCTGATCCTGATGCTAATTCAAAAACTCCAAAAAACTGTGAGAGAATTCACTCCTCTCAATAACTTTCCTTTGAAAAACTTTCTTGGAATTCTCCTTCTGAAATTCACTACCAAAAGATGTCTCCCAAAATTCTTGTCTCCCCAAATTTGCCATTTTTAAAAAATGAACCCCAAAATTGTTTTAAGGAGTTTTCTCCCAAATCGAGGCACTAATTGTGCGTTCACCCAAGAGGACTCCTTGCTCACAAGACTCAAACTCAAAATTAACTTTTATTAATGTTTTCTTTATCTTTTAATGGACATTAAATGAATTATTAAATAACTTAATTTAGTTTTCCCTCTTGACTTCTATTTTTAATCTTTATTACTTTTAATCCCATGTGCACTTATAAAATTAAAACAACATTATAATTTTCACTGATTTTATCTTTTAATTAATTTCTTTTATTTTCAACTCATGCTTGCATCATGCGATCTAAAATCTTTTAATAATTTAATATCTTTTCCACTTTTAATTTATTTTAGCAACTTAATTGATAAATATTTATTAATCCAATTAATAATAATATTTAGCATTTATTTAAAAATGAACTCTAAATATATTATTATTAAATTAACTAAATATTATCACATTCTAAATTTATCCTTAAACTTTTATCTCCAAATTCAATTATTTTTACTTAATTAATTTCTCAATTAATTAAATATAATTAAATATTAAAATGTCATAATAATTTTCCATTAAATTAAATCATTAATTAATCTTTTAATTAGACTTAATTAATAGAAAAATACACCAAAGACTCATAAGGACAACATATGAAAACCCAGGTATGTTATTTCGGCTCATGAGAATATTCATTCCTTATCTTGTTCTAACAATCAAGGATTTGTTATGAAAGTGGACATTGCTAAGGCTTATGACAGAGTTGATTGGTCTTTCCTCTCTAATATTTTGCTTGCCTTTGGCTTTGATAAGAAAGTTGTTGGATAGATTCATTAGTTAATCTCTTCTTCTTCTATTGCTATCCTGGTTAATGGTAGCTTTTCTCTTTTTTTTAATCCCTCTCGGGGATTGAGACAAGGGGACCCTTTTTCCCCCATCCTATTTGTTATTATGGCTGATTGTTTGGGGAGGTACATTGGGGATCTAGTGTGTAGAGGAGTCATTAAGGGTTTGCAACCCTCTTCCCATCCTCTTATTTGTTCTCATGGCCAATTTGTTGATGATACCATCTTTATGGGGAAATCCGAAGTCAAAGAAGCTAGAAATTTGAAGCAAGCTTTAAATCTTTTTTCCTCAGCTTCTGGTCAACTGGTTAACAGGAATAAAAGTGTTGTGTTTTTTCTCAATACCCCCATTCTTAGATAACATAAAATTGCCAAAATCCTTGGATGTTCTATTGGTTCTCTCCCTTCTTCCTATCTAGGTCTTCCTTTAGGCTTGAAGGTTCTGAACTCCTTCTAGGAAGACCTCATTAACAAATTTAGCAAGAAGTTGGCATGTTGGAAAGGGAACCTTTTAAGCCAGGCTGGTAAATTAATTCTTCTTAGAGCTTCTCTCCAAAGTATACCAACTTTTGCATTAAGTCTCTTCAAAATCCCCACTAAATTTGCTGAGGCTATTGATAAAATTCAAAGGATTTTTTTATGGACTGGTTTAGAGGAAAAAAAGAGAATACCTTTAATTAACTGGGATCATGTTTGTAAACCAGTTAGGGAAGGTGGTCTGGGTATCCAAAAAATCAGAAGCATGAATCAAGCTCTTCTAGCTAAACAAGGATGGTGTGTGTTCCATGAGAAGAAAGAATGGAGTACCATTTGGAAACACAAGTACCTCCCTAATTCTATTTCTTTTCCTGATTTCTTCTCCTCTGCTGATGTTATTCATCCCTCCTCAATTTGGGGAACTGTGTAGGGTACTAAGAAAATGCTTGGAGAAGGGTGCTCTTGGAAAATTGGCAATGGGTCTAGGGTGAGTTTTTGGAAAGATGTCTGGCTTAAGGATCACCCCCTGATTGAAGATGTTCAAGATCTGAATCAAGTTTACTTATGCAAGCAGAGATATGGCACTCTTGTTAGTCATTATTAGCAGAATGATTCCTGGGTTAACTTGAAGTACATTGATCAAAGTTTCTATCACATCCAATTATCTCTCAATGTTGTTTCTCTCCACCCTTCTTTTGAGGATGAGATTATTTGGCATGCTGATCCTAGTGGGAAATACAAGGTTTCTTCTCTCTTTGCTTCTAAGGAGAAGAAAAATCATCCCTTTTGGTCTCAGGCTTGGATTAAGGGTCTCATTCCTAAAATTAATTTCTTCTTTTGGGTCCTACTTCAAAATAAAATTCTGACCCTTGATAACTTGCAGAAAAGAGGTATAAATTTGGTGAATAGGTGTATTTTATGTAAGAATGGTTTTGAAGATAGAGACCACCTATTTCTGAACTGCTCTTATTCCCAGATGGTTTGGACTGAGATCCTAATGTATTGAAACTTGACTTGGGTTCATCATAACAATGTGGAATCTTCTTTTAAAAGTTGGAAATGCCCATCTAAGAATTTTGATGTTCAATTTCTATGGAAAATTACTCTGCCTCATCTCTACTAGGGTATTTGGAAAGAAAGGAATAATAGAATTTTTAGAAACAGAGAGGTTCCTGGATGGGTGCTTGGTCAGAATATTATTAGAGCTTGTAAGGAGAATTTCAGATCTCTGAAAATATCTGATCAAAGCTTTTCTATTGATAATCCTATGTTTCCTGAAAACCGCAAGACTCAAAATAATAACCCAAGATTGAATGTCACTTGGAGTTCCCCTCCGAATGGTTGGATTAAAGGAAACTTTGATGGTGCTACTAAGGGAAATTCGGGGAGTGCGGATTGTGGTGGTGTGTTGAGAGATCATATGGGAATAGTTAAAGATGTTATAGCTATCCCTATAGGTCAGACTAATAGTCACATTGCTGAAGCTACGGTGGCCCGTTATACTATGAAAATTGCAGTGGATTTGAGATGTCCAAAATTATGGTTGGAAGGTGACTCTTTAAATATTATTAATATCCTTAATAATAAAAGTGCTATCTCATGGTCAATAGAGGCCACTATCAAGGAGATTAAATACCTTATTCAAAAATTTGAAAAAGTTGTCATATCTCATACCTTTTGGGAGGCCAACGGTGCTACTGATTGGGTTGCCAACTATGCTATCCTAACAGGGAAAATGGTGAGGTGGACCGATGAATTAACTAATCAAGTTGATCTCAAAGCAATTATTCATTATGTAGCTATCCATGCACAGGTGGGTAAGATTTGAAAATATTGGAAAGTTAATGATTTCGTGGAGTGATCAAATTATTGCCAAATTTTCATCCCCAATGAAGTACACTCAAATGAATATGACATGGTGTTCGCACATTTCTCCAAACAAAGATGTCTCTTTTGGTGGGAAGAAAAATAGATTTCTTTCTAACCCTCTCTTTCTATGTGTCTAGTTTTTTTGGTTTGAATGTGTTTACTATTCTCTACTGATGCGGGGCAAACTGCGCAAACAAGAACCAAAAAACTATGAGGCATGGAAGGCTCACAAGGATGTTTGGAAAATTCTACAGAAAGGAAAAGTGACTCGTTACATGGAGCAAATCAATAGTTTTAAGCCACACATCACTACGACTTTCTTTAAGAACTGGTCGAATGACAAAGTCACTCTCCATGGTGTGACTGTGAAACTTACGAAGGAGTTTATTGTTGAGATCATGGGGCTTCCTATGATGGGCATAAAATTCACTAAGAAAACTAGTATTTCAAATGCAGCCTACAAAAAGTTTCCGAAAACGGAAGAAGAGGAGAAGCTTCTGGAAAAGAATGGTGATTTCTTTGATGTGAACCAGATAAAGGAGATATGGAGGGATGTTCTCTACTGCATCCGTGAGTATTTCATACTTGATGGAGGAAATAAAAGAGTTCATAAATGTCATTTTGTTTTTTTAAATCATTTCAGATACAAAGATAGAATATCTTTCCCCTTCTTTTTGCAGTTTTCTTTACTTAATAGTTTAGAAGCCCATAAGAAAAAGGAATCCAAACCCATTCTTCATGAAGGCCTGATCCTTCTTATTGAGGGATATTGTAAAAATAAGCACATTGCTTCTACTCCCTATAAGGACAAGAAGAAAGAGCCCATTAAGAGTAAGAAGGGTGACTTTGTTAAAGGTAAAGAAAATGCCCTAAATTTGAAACCCTCTGCCTCTCAAGTTCTTGAGGATGAGGAGTCTGAGACTGATAATTTGGAAAGCTATGAGAATTCGAAACCTGAGGATGATGATGATACTGAAACTAGAGAGTTAAGTTCTAATTTGGACGGGTATCCAGAGACTGAAGATAATAATGAAAAAGGAAAAGAGGAAAATAATAGTGAAGGTAATTTTGAACAAAGTAAATCTAATAATGAGGGTAACCAAGTTATTTCTAGTGGGGGTAATAAAGTGGAAGATAACTTTGTCGAGAATCTTGTTGAGAAGAATAAGGAGGACCATATGAGTATTATTGCTTCTCCTATTAAGGGGATAGACGAAGAAAAAAGGAAGGACTCTGCTCATCTTGAGGACTATGTCGAGGGTCGAAAGGAGGATCAAACGGAAATGGAGGATATCAATGACAATGTCCGCTTCCCCCCACATGAGAATTCTAAAGATGATTGTGACACTATGCAGAGGGATACCATGCTTACCTTCCTGCATTCTGCTAAGGAGAAAGTTGACAGCAGTCTCAAGGTTGATTGCTGGATCCTTAATGAAATAACAGGTTTAAAGAAAAAGGTGGAAACTTTGCAACATAACCTGGATACTATCAATGCTAAACTTAGTCATATGGAAGGATAGATGGGAGACATCCCTAACAAACTTAACAACTATGAGCAGAACCTCACAATGTTAATCAAGGAGAATAGCACTAAGATGGAACAGGTCACCTCGAGTATTTGGGCAGCCGCTGCAAGCCTGGGCAAAAGGGCAAATGAAGAAATCATTTTGGCTAAGGGTCCGAGCAAAAGAACAAGGCAGAGCTCAAGGAAGAGTGCTATGAAAGCTGCTGCTACTATGGATGTTGTTTCCATTCAAGAGATTGCTGCAATTGGTAAGGAAGTAGCTAAATTGATCCTAGAGCTGCAATAGTGGCACTGGGGTGGGTTCTTTGGTTTGGTGCCTATCTGGTATTGGTCGTTGGTTGGGGACTCTAGTCTTGGTTTTTGGTTCTTTATAGTTTAGACTGTTTGTGGTTCCAAGTCCCTATAAAACCTGGGTTAGTTTGTTTTTGGACTTTTCCAGTGGTTTCAGGTCCCTGTAAAACTTGATTTTGATACCGTTCTTCAGTTTGTTGTAGGTTTTTTCCTGGTTGAGCTGTCTTGCTTTATCTTTTTATTTTTTGTTAAAGGGTTTCAGGGTCCCTTCAAAACTTTCTTTTACCATAATCTAAAACATATGAAAACCTATCATAGCAAAACACATACTAAATCAATAAAGGGTTGTAATCACGAATTAACATCATTTGACACATTTGGAGGGTACTCAACTTGGATACTTGTCCTAATTATCAATTAGGAAAAATGGCTAAAAGGTTTAGGATTTGGACTTACGAATTTATCTCCCATCTCTTACCATTGAGATAATGTCATAGGGTACGCTCATCCTGGCAATTCAGGGAAGTCGATACCCAATACCTGCAACCTGCATAAAGTCCATGCATGTATAGATACAATATTCTAAGCTAAACAAACATTGGTAGGAAGTAGTGCATCATGTAGATCCCGACTAGCAGGTGACTATGACTCCCTTCCTTAACCACATTAGAAATGCCATACATAAAGAAAACAAACACGCACACCATACACATGCAGTATGGGGTAAGTATCCATAAAAAGAAACATGTGATAATACCATCTAACTAATCATTATCGATAATTGAAAGCATTGAATAATCATCATACACACATGAAATATAGAGTACCAAGTAATCTCATCATATAATCAACTAAATTTGAAACAATATCTGAAAATTTGAAGGTAATGCTACTAAACATCAAGAATAAAATTGGCCTAAAAGAGTTTGGCAATGATAGCAAAATGTGAACTAGGGGTAGGCACTACACTCAGCACTATTGTAATACTGGTGCTTGGAACATATTGTATTACTTGACATCAACTAAGTTTTTCCTAATGCTTGGCACCTAAAGATCACTTGACACCAACTAAATTTTTTTTGATGCTTGGCACGTGATCTTTTCTCGACACATGAAGATCACTCGACACACACTAGAAATGTTTGTTACTCAGCTTCTACTAAAAATTTTTTTAGTTTCAACTAACTTTCTTGACACCTACTAATGATCTTAGTTTAAGCTTTGCAGTCAACCTTGTTACAACTTTTTCCACCAATAATTCTAAGTGTGATCAACCTTTGTATCTTTGAGTATGTCATCAATACATTACTTAACCATTGTCTTAATTTATCCTTGCACTTCATTACAAGATCATAGCTCAACATTTCTCTTAGGTTCTCTTGTTACATCTTGTTGATCAAA
Organism: Cupressus sempervirens; assembly: GCA_028749045.1. NCBI lineage: Eukaryota > Viridiplantae > Streptophyta > Pinopsida > Cupressales > Cupressaceae > Cupressus > Cupressus sempervirens. Next base: position 272,633,838 of record CM053792.1, on the reverse strand, counting down.
TCCTCTTCATCAATCAACTAAGTGATAGTACTTCGATCTTATAAGAAAATATCATCCCTACAAATAGTGGGTTTGACATCAATGAAAAAATAATGATTGAAAACATTCTTTTACAACAATATCCCTCTTTAATCTTCAACAACAATGAGCTTTTTCAACTAGATTTCCAACAATCTCCCTCTTTGGCATTGATGGAAAACCAAATTAATCAACCATCAAACTAAACTATTCAACGACAAGCTCATTAGGTTTCTACTATTCTAATTTCATCTTCTCCCTCTTTTCTATTGTTTCCTTGTTCTTTGTCTTTCTCCCTCTATATTGCTCAACTTCTATTGTCCAACAATCTCCCTCTATCTTTATTTGATCAATTTTAAACACCTTCAAAAGTTGTTGATCAGTTGTCTACTTCTCCCTCGTTGACAACAATGCCAAAGACATATTAGCATCTTTAATATGCAAGTGTAGCTTTTACAAGTTTATTCAATGTCTCCCTTTGTCACCTTGCTTGTGACTTATTTGAAATTTCAGCACTTCTGCTAGTTTAGGCATGGATCCCAAAGTAAACATTATTTGCATCAATGTATAAAATCTTCAACATTCAGCTTAATTGATGCAAGGCATACTTGCTTTTTGGTTCAAGTAGCCCTAGCTAGGGGTATCACCCCTAACTTACCTATAAGATACTCAAAAGCATCTTTTGGTGGTGCTTTTGTGAAGATATCAGCAATCTATTCCTTTGAGCTAACATATTCCATCTTCACTTGTTTATCTTCCACCAACTCTCTTACATAGTGATATTTGATTGCAATATGCTTAGTTTTAGCATGCATTGCTGAATTCTTTGATATGTTAATAGCACTTGTTTTATCACAATAAAGTATCACAAGCTCAATTAACTCTTCCTTCATACCTTGTAGAAAATGTTTGATCCATACAATATTAGTGCAGTTTATAGTAGCTACCACATATTTAGCTTTAGCAGTAGACTATGAGGTGCAACTTTAATTTTTTTTGGTCCATGTAATTAATCTCTTTCCTAAGAAAAGTGCTCCTCCACTAGCATTTTTTCCATCATCAATGTTACCTCCCCAATCTACATCAGTGTAAACTTTCAGTTCAAACTTCTCATTCCTCTTATAGTATAAACCAATGTCATCAGTTCCTTTCAGGTATCTCGATATTCTCTTCACTGCCATTAAGTGATTTTCTCTTGGATTTGCAAAAAATTTGGCCACTATTCCAATAGCTAATGCAATGTCTGGTCTACTATGTACAACATATTGCAAATTTCCAATCTCATAGACCTATACTATGTCTAATTTACTTCAGGAGACTCATTATTCTTAGATAGTTTATGGCCTGTTTCCATTGGTGTGTTGACTGGTTTTGAGTATTCTAGCCAAAATGTTTTGAGTACTTCCTTGATGTATTTGGATTGGGTCACAAATATGTCATGCTTTAACTGATTTACTTGTAATCCAACAAAGAATTTGATTTCTCCCAACATTAACATCTCAAATTCATGCTTCATTTGATCAACAAAATCTTTGCATAAAACATCTTTTCCTCCACATATTATATCATCAACAAAGATTTTTGATCTAAGATGTCTTTACCTTCTACAGATTTGATGTACAATTTTCTATTGTCATTTGTTCTTTCAAATCCTATCTTCAAAAGATATTTGTGCAACCTTTCATACCATGCTCTAGGTACTTGCTTCAATCCATAAAGTGCTTTGTGTAGCTTGCAGACCATATCCTTGTTCTTCTCATCAACAAATCCCTCTAGTTGTTTTATGTAAAATTCCTCTTCTAGTATACCATTTAGAAAAGTAGACTTCACATCCATCTGGTAGACTTTGACACCTTTATTGTAGCATATGCAAGTAATGTTCTTACTCCTTCCATTCTTAAAATAGGAGCAAATTTCTCTCCATAATCCAATCCTTCTTCTTGTGCATAGCCTTTGCAAACTAGTCTAACTTTGTTTCTTGTTATCTCACCATTCTCATCAAGTTTTTTTCTAAACACCCATTTTGTACCAATCACATTCTTGTCAGCTGGTCTAGGAGCTAGAGACCATGTTTTTTTTTTCAATTTGATCTATCTCTTATTTCATGGCTTTATACCAGTCATCATTTTATAATGCATCTTTCACCATTTTGGGTTCAACCTTGCTTAGTAGACATGATTCATTTCTAAGAATATTCCTTCTCATTGGTCTCACATCCTTGTCACCAATGATTTGATCTATAGGGTGATGTCTTCTTACATACTTGGCTAATCTGGGTTTAGTCCTTCTTTCCATGTTTGATTATTTAGCTTCAGAGTCATTTCATTCTTCTTCATTTGACATTTCATCATTCCTTTCTTGCATACTATTTTTAGAATCAAAATGTGCATTTTCTACATTCTATAGCTCAGCTTCTAAATGCAGCTTGGCATTCATAGGCTGAGACTTGATAGATACTAAATTTTTTTGCTAATTCCCAACTTGATTTATAGCATTGTCTTCAACTGTCATTCCTTTATAGAAGTATACAAAGGATCTATAATCCTCTATTTGCTTTGACTCATCAACCTAAACTTCTAAATGCTCATCAAAATTTATGTTTGCACTCTCCAAAACTTATTAAGTGTTAGTATTCAAACACTTATATGCCTTACTTCTAGTGGAGTATCCAAGAAATATGCCTACATCACTTTTTGTATCAAACTTCCCATTTCTAGTATCTTTTAGAATATAGCATTTACAGCTAAACACTTTGAAATGTTTAATATTAGGTGAATGACCATACCATAATTCAAAAGGTGTTGCATTTGTACCTTTCTTGACTTGAACTCTATTTGGTGTATAGACTGTAGTACTTATAGCTTCTCTCCAATACTTTAGTGCAACATTTTTCTCCATCATCAAGGTTCTAGCATAGTCAATCACTGACCTATTCCTCCTTTCAGCAATACCATTCTGTGGTGGAGTTCTTGGTGCTAATGTTTGCCTTTTGATACCTTTGTCATAGCAAAATGTTTCAAACTCTCTTGATGTGAACTCACCTCCTCTATTTGACCTTAGGCATTTCAGGTTCTTTCCTATTTCCTTCTCAACTCTAGCCAAATATCACTTAAACATTTGGAATGCATCAGATTTTTTCTTTAAGAACATAGTAGTCATCATCCTAGAGTAGTCATCCGCAAATAGTATTATGTATCTATCTCCTAGGTAGCTTTGTATTTCTATTGGGCCACATAAGTCTGTATGGACTAACTCTAGTACTTCTCTGGAAGTGTATGTTTTACTTTTGAAACTAGACTTAGTCATCTTTCCTAGTTGACATTGTTTACACATTGTGTTTTTAGGTTTCTTAAACTTGGGCAATCCTCAAACTTTCTTTTTCTTGCTGATGCTAATTAGATAATCAAAGTTAACATGACACAAACTTTTATGCCACAAGCACACATCATCAAGTCTAACAATAATACGTGTTGCATCTTAGATATCTAAATAGATTACTCCTAGTTTGTTCACATTTTCCTATCAGATTTCCATTAGTATCATAGATCTTGATAGTTTTGTTTCCAAATTCAACTTTACAACCTACATTTCCTAATTATGATACACTCAACAAGTTATAGTTCAATCCTTCAACATAATATGCATTATCACATAAAATTTTCTCTTTAATTTTGATAGATCCTTTTCCTTTAATTTTACATGGGCCATCATTACCAAATCTAACAATATTTCCATCATATTGAGTAAAGGTAATAAACTTAACTTTGTCTCCTTTCATATGATGTGAGCATCCACTATCTATGATCCACTTGTCATTCTTGTTCACATAGGTAACCAATGTTGTTGCTTCATCTTCATCTTTGTTTGATTCATCCTTCAAGGCTACATAGACTACTTCATCATCATTTTCATCAAAGTATTCTTCAACAATGTAGCATCTCTTTCCTTTCTCCTTGTAATCTTTGTTGTCATCTCCTCTTTTGTTCATGAACTTGTTTCCTTATTTTTAGTTCTTTTGTGGACATCTTGTAACTATATGACCTACTTCATTGCAATTGAAACATATGATAGGGAGCTTACCTTTGAATTTTCCTTTACCTCTATGGAATCTCCTAGCTAGTAGTGCTTCTAACTATTCCACATCTTCCTCATCTATTCTGCTATCATTGGATGCATCTTTTTCTTTTCTTCTTTTCTTACTTGATGTGCCCTTCTCAGTATCTTTTATTGTCATCTTGGTCTTGAAAGAAGATTCAATGTTCTTAGGTCTATAATTGTCAAAATTGGATAGCTCAAATGTAATAAGTCTTTCCACTATTCCTTCGAAGGTTAGCATGTTCCCTTGTACACACCTCAGCTCTTGGATGGCTAAAACTCTAATAGCATAGATAGGGAGTACAGTTCTTAATTATTTGCTAATAGTTTTTTCTTCTTCTGATTGTCCACCTAGACGTCTTATTGCACTCACCACTTCTTTCATTCTTGCAGCATACTGAGTAGAATTTTCACCTTCCTTCATCTTCATGTCATCAAACTTTCCTTTTAAGCTTTCTCTCTTTTCTCTCTAAACATTTTGATCTCCTCCATAGATTTTTGATAAGGTTTTCCACATTTTGAATATAGTGTCACATTCTTTGATGTCATCATATTCTACATAGCTGACTGTAGAGGCAATCTCCAACATTGCTTGGTTATGCTCCTTCTTTTTGTTCAAATCATCCGTAGTAAGAGGTCCTGCTAGAGTTACATGTTCTATTCCAATTGAAGTTTGTGCATAGTCACCTATTGATCCAAGGTGCAATTTCATTAGACTCTGCCATGCAAAAAAGTTGTCTTTTTTGAGCTTGGGAACTTCTCTCTTGGACATCTTGATCTTTCTGCTTCTGGTACCTTGAAACTAAATCAACAGACTTCTCTAATACCAATTGTTAGAATTGCTTTAGAATAACCTAGAGGGGGGAGTGAATCAGTTATTCAAGGTCGAGATGTCCTATTCAAACTTTTCACTAGGTATAGTGGATCCATTCAACCATTCAAGCTTTAACTTATCTAATCAGCAAGCTATTGTAAATCAACATGCAAGCATAATACATAAGAAATCAACACATGACACAATGATTTATGTGGAAACCCAATTTGGGAAAAACCACGAGCAGCATGCTACTCAATTCTCACTATTCTGAAGTGATGCCTTGTGAAAGGCCTACCCTGTTAAAGGCTTACAAGACACTATTAAATGTGATCTTGTTAGAGGATTTAACCAGCCTATTAGAAGTGGGCCTGGTTAAAGAACTTTAGAACATTCACTTGGAATGCTACCCTATAAAAGGATTTACAAATGGCTATTAGGCCAACCTAAGTCCATAAGATTTTGAGATCTAATACAATTGCTAGAGAGTATTAGAAAATCTTGGCCTTATTTCAACATACAACTTATGTTGAAAATCTCAGATCACTTCTTAGCTCACACCCTTGGCTGGCCTTCAATCTCTACAACTCTTGATAGCTCGCCCTTCTTTCAAGCTTTGTCTTCTTGAGTCTACACACTCAATGTACCAGTGCAATCATCTCTTCAGAACCACTCATAAAAGTAGAGCCTTAACTAATCCTTGCACTTCATTACAACATCATAACTCAACATTTCCCTTAGGTGCTCTTATTACATCTTGTTGATCAAATCCTCTTCATCAATCAACTAAGTGATAGTACTTGGATCTTATATGAAAATATCATCCCTACAAATAAAAATTTTGACATCAATGAAAAAATAATGATTGAAAACATTCTTTTACAACAATCTCCCTCTTTGATCTTCAACAACAATGAGCTTTTTCAATTAGATTTTGAACACACTATGGCCTTGAAAAACTCCAATGCTAAAGAATGGACTGAATATTATATATATACTCCCATCTTCCATCCATAACAACTATTGAAGTGGAATTAACTACCACACTTCAAAAATTTACCACTCCAATGGCTTGTGTAGTCCCTCCCTAATTTGTGATGGTCATTGTTCTCCTTTGTCATTATATCCATTCATTTACTCTCACCCAAATTTGAATTTCTAAACACTTATTCTACCCATCGTGCACAACAAAAATTACCTGACCTAAACAGTTTGCATTTGCACATGTATTTCCAACCTTTATAGATAATGTATGAGTTTTGGAAAAGGATATGGAAATCCATCAAAATGTAATCAAAGGGGTAAATTTTTTTTAAATATATCTACAAGTTATGGAAGCATAGGCAAGGTTTGTGAACAATTTGACATAATGCCTCAAAGATATTTGTTCTCATTAAATGTAATGATTGTATGTGATGCACAACATGCATTTTCTGTAAGGTTTTTTTTAATTTCAATTACATATAATTATCAAGTGTGAAGCCATTGTCATTATTTTCTAGTATCCACCCCACCTATGCCAAATTAGGAGTTTTGAAATGAGATACATTGAAAAGATGTCTTGAAAGGAATATGGTATCATTAGAAAGCACTCACTTATTTGTAGGTAAAATGTTGTCTTAACCATTAGTTTCTTCCAACAATTCAATATTACTTTATGAGGGAATAGATAGAGATAAAAATTAACACAATAGAAAAGATACCATCATAAAATGGAAGCACCTCATTTTGAGACCTTTTAGCCCTCCTTAGCATGGTTTTGTTCTCTTTAGGTTTAGTCTTCCATAGGTCATCCTTTCCAATTCACTAGGTACTCCTCCTATTTCTTGTTTCTATTACTCCTTCCCATGTAGATATTCAAGAATTCTTCAATCTAGTCCTTATTAGTGGTAGGGATTGGACATTACTCAAGTGTCAATCCCTCCTCTATAGAACTTTCTTGATACTCTATTAAATCTAAAATGGTGAAAATAGGAGAAATTTGGATTCCATTTCATAAATCCACCCTATATACATTCCTTGAATCATGTTTCTTGTAAATCTTTTAGGGACCAAATTTATTCATATTTAACTTCTTGTACGTCCCCATTGGAAACCACCCTTTTCTTAAGTACACCATAACTTGATCCTCAACTTAGGATTCCTTATGTCTCCTCTTTATATCTACCATTTCCTTATACTACATGTTCTTTTTGGTGATATTCTCACACTCTTCCTCATATATATTCTTAGCAAGTTTATCAAAGTCCTCTACCTTAGCACTAGTCCTATCTCCTTGATCTGTCTTCCTTAATTCTAGTACAATCCTTGGACTACTCACATACATAATCTAAAATGGTGACCTACTAGTACTTATATTCACAAAACTATTGTAATAACTTTTTTCCTATAGTAGAATAGAGTCACATCCCTCAATCTTATTGCCTACAATGAATTTTGGTAGATTACCCAATCTTCTATTCACTACTTTAGTTTTTCCATCAATTTGTTGGTGATGTAAAGAAATAAGATTCAACTCTGTCTTCAACTTCTTTCATACGGTTCTCCAAAATAACCATTAAATTGGGTATCACTCTAAAACTATAATTTTTAGAATACCTTGTGGCCTTACCACTTCTTTGAAGAAAAAATATGCAATGTGAACCATCTCATAGGTCTTTTGGAAAGTAATGAAATTAGTCATCTTTTAAAACCTTTCAATCAACACAAATACTAAATCATTACCCTTTTATGTCTTCAAAAACCCAAGAACAAAATCCATACTTATATCTTTATAGGGCCTCAAGATAGAATAGGAAATCGTTGATAGAGTCTTGTATTCTGATTGATTCCTTATGTTTTCTAACACACTCAACAACTTTTCATATTTATTCACATCTTATGACAACTAAGGCCAAAAATAGTGTTCAATAAAAATGGCCATGGTCTTATCTCAAACAAAGTGTCTTACTATCCATCCACTATGTTTCTCTTTGATCAAATACTCCCTTATGAAACTCCTTAAAATTCAAAAGTGTCTCTATATGAATAACATACCATCTTGGATCATGTAGTCCAACCACTTTGCCCTATGAAGAGTAACAAGTTCCATGAAAGCCTTCGAAGCCTCTATAAAGTTAGGATCCTTAGTTTACAAAGTATTGAGATAATTAAACCCAACCACCTCAATCTTCATTTCTTTTAGTAATATTTGTCTCCTACTTAAGGCATCTACAACCCTATTAAATTTTTTCACCTTTTTGCTTCAATACAAATGCATAGCTCTGTAAGAGGTCTTCCCATTTTAAGTCTATTTGATCAATTTATCCAGTCTATTTACATATAGTAATGCCTAATGATCAGTATACAAAAAAAAATCTTTTGGAAATAGATAATACCTCCATTTCTTTAATTCCCAAACCATTGCATAGAATTCATGGCCATAAATATAATTTTGCATTATTTAATTTTTTACTGAAATAGGCTATAAGCTTACCTTCTTGGCTTAATACAACTCCAATAGTACTACCACTAGCATCAAAATCTACCTATAAAAAGTTGTTGAAATCAAGGAGTGAAAAAATAGGTTTCTCTATCACATTTTCCTTTAGTAATTCAAAACTCCTTATAGCTCTTGTAGTTCATTTGAATTCTTTTATATCCCCCCTTGTTGTCTTGGTTAGGGGTGCATAGATACTATTGAAGTTTGTGATGAGATTATTGCAAAAAATATTCAAACCATGGAAAGACCTTACCTCGGTAGATGACCATGGGTTAGGTCATTCTAGAATGACCTTTACCTTCTATGGGTCCATATTGAGACCATCAAGTGAGACAAAATATCCCAAATAGATTAATTTTTTATTTACAAAGCTACACTTCTTTAGATTAATCAAAAATTTATCTTCCCTTACCTTCTCAAAGACTCCTCAAGTATGCATCAGATGTTTATCCAATGCCTTACTAAAAATAAAAATATCATCTAAATAAACAATAAAAAATTTCTCCAGTACCTCATTCATGAGTCACCTAAAGGTGCTTGGTGCATTTGTTAATCCAAAGGGAATTGATAACCACTCATATAAAACTTCCTTGGTCTTGAATATAGTCTTCCATTCATCACCCTCTTTGATATGAATCTGGTGAAACCCACTCTTGATTTCTATCTTTGTGAAGTGTTGAGCTTCACTTAAGTAGTCCATGAGATCATTCATCCTTGGGAGAGGAGATTTATATTTTATTTTTATATTATTTATGGTCTTAGAGTCTATACACATCCTCCACTCTCCATTTTTATTTGGTTCTAGTACAATATGTACTGCATATGGACTTCCAGAAGATCTCTTGAATCAATTCCTTCCTTATAAATTCAAGAGTGTGTATGTTCAACTCCTTAGTCTCAATTGGAGTCATCCAATGAGAAACCCTGTTAAAAGAATTGGCTCCAAGGACTAAATTTTTTTATGACTAATTTTCCATACTAGTGGAAACACCTCAAGGACATTATCAGATAGATTATCTTAAAACTCATTTACCACTCTTGAAAACTCTACTAGAACTTCTCAACTACTTCATTATCCACTTTATGAATTAAAACATAACACCATTGTTGATATTTCATGCCCTCAAGGAATTTTATCCTATCAAAAGGAAATACCTCATACTACCACATACCTTTTCTTCTTCCTTCATTAGGGGTTTCAACTTGTGACAAACTCTCCTTTATAAAATAATAGGTATTTGCACTCAACTATCATACATAAAATTTCTAACATACTGTCATTTCCTTTCTATTAATACATGGCATGCATCCATAGGTATGACATCACATAGAACCTTATCATGGTAGCTCCCAATCTTGAACCTCATCAATGTTGATATCCAAGTCATGTTAACTATCAATGGTAAACACTTATTCATTTCCTGGGTAGAGTTGGTCAGTCATCACTATGAATGAGCCACCCAATGAAGCTTGAATAATGTATTTGGACTTGTTTACATCTCAGTGTGAGAAGAACAAGTCTTAGGTTATTGAGCACCCTAGTATGGACAAAGTGACAATCTATGTGAGTCAATTAGTAGTCAGCAGACATTGACCAAATTAGAGTTAGTTCATACCAATTTTCATAGACAATGCCAAGCATACAGAAGCTGAGTCACAACATGAGTATCAATTAGGACCATACGTCAAGGTATTCAAGTGCATAGTAAACCAATTTTGTTATATGTGTTTTGAATGGTACAAACACTTATGTAAAGCATTTTGGCCAACTTCTATACATGATTTAAAGATTTAAGAGACAACTAAGGAGTTGTTTACACATTTTTTTATAGATCATTGATCCTTTTGAAAGGTGATCAACCAATCATAGAATTTGGAAGGAATAAGCTATATAAGGAAAAAATATGGATCATTGATCATGATCTAGAACCTTCTCCATATGGTTAGTTGAGGATTCAAAACTCTAAATTAGAGTGTGTTCATGAGAGATGAAGGAGATATTAAAGAGTAAATTTCATGAGTGAAGGAATGCCATGTTTATTAATTAGAAGAAGAGATTAGACATATAAAATTACTAGTGAAGGACAGAAAAAGGTATATTAGATAAGGAGATCAGATCATAACTAAAAGGAAAAGATACATAATCTAGAAATAGAGTGCTAACCAAAGGATCAAGTACTAATACATTCTAGCAAGAGAATTAGGGTAAATCTCATAATAAAGTGATTCTAATAGGCCTATGAAAATCTCTTAATAGAGTGCTTACTTACTTGTAAGTTTAAATCCTTTAATCAAGGTAGACTGAATAAGTCTTGTAAGCTCTTAGTAGGTTAGACCCTATTGGAAATATAAGGTAGGCTAGGTTACTGAGAATGGATGGGTGAATCATGAACCAATAAAACTTCAACACACTTCACCATTTAATCCTTTATATATTATTATGATATAGATGTATGCATGAAAGAATGAAAGCAATCAAACATTCATAACACTTTGACACAAGATATGGTGACCTAGAAACCTTCCAAATAGAAAGTAAAACTAGGGTGGGGATGATACCCACAAGATTTAGTGTTGTAGCATAAATTTGGCCTGTTAAGGCTTATAATTGACCACTTCTAGTGATCTACCCTATTCAAAGAAATAAGGACTATGAGGTCTATCTTGTTAAAGGATTTACAAACATATAATGAAGTATGCACAAGCTATTTGAGACATTTAGAAAAGGACTAGTAAGTCCACCCAGTTAAAGGATTTAACAGATGGACATGTTAGAATGAATTAGTAGGTGATCTCTGATTTGCAACTATGATTTGCTAAATAAGATTCCTTGGATTTCAATGATCACCTGACCATGATAGATAAGTCTTTGTTGTACCACATACTACTTGTAACCTTCAACTCACACTCTTCTATTTAAATTTCTTCATATACTCAATCAATAATATAATTGGATATGATACAATACATTACATATATATCAATCCAATTAACTACTTACTAGAGTCGACTATAATACCAAATTCATCATAATTCACAAAGTCAACCCAACATTTGTAACTCAGGTTCAGAAGAAAAACTCAAACACTTGAAAAACACTTTCAATGCTTGGCATATTCTATTACTTGGTTGACATTGAAGCTTGATTCATACTAATTGCTTCACGTAACATGAAATTGATCAACAATGTATGACTTAATGAACACTAAGAAACTTGGTAGATGCTGAATCACTCAGTTGACACTGCATAACTCAATCAACACTAGATTCTCTTTGTTAACAACATGAGCTCAAAAGACATTGCAAAAATTGGTTAACACTAAAGACCTCAGTTAATACTGAGATCTTCATCACTTCTACTAGATATCTTAGTAGACTCTTCTATGCTTAGTGATACACTAATTATCTCAAATTCTTGGTAGATACTATGAATCTTAGCATGAGCTGTACTCTGACTGCTTAGCTTGGTAGCAACTAAAACACTTGGTTAATACTGCTAGATGAATGATAAGCTTGTTAGAAAATGTAGAGATTGGTAGCAATGTAACCAACTAACTAAATTTTAAGTAACTAATAGACATTGAATTGGCCTTAATGTCAATAGACCCCTCATGGGTTAGATCACGAGAAGTGATGAAACACTGTAGCCTTAATAGACATAATTTATTGTTGTAGTAGTGAATATTTGTGGGTGTCATCCCCACCCAATTTTTACCTCAACCTTAAAGGGTTTCTCAGAAGCCAACTTTTTTGTTATGTCTTTACATTGTTTTTTTGTCTATGCATGTGATGGATAGTTATATCTATTTTATTTTATGGCTATATGATTTATGATGCTAATATGAGATGTGTTAATGGTGATAACATTTGATTTATTTCAAAGAGTTAAATTTTGTATAGTCTATGATTCATCCCCACTCTTACTATCTCACTTTCTTATTAGAATTTCAAAAAATGCTATAAGAGATTTTTTCTATTAGATTTTTTTTTAAAATCTTGAGAGTTGAGATCTTGGAGATAAAGGCTTAAAAATTGGAAAAAATCATTGAGAATCAAAAACTTCACATCTAGATCATACTGTTGATATGAAATGGTTTTAAAGTGAAGAACTTGTAATAGAACTATCATTATTTTGTCAATGATGTCAAACATGGTACTTGTTGGTGAGAGAATTTATTTTTGGTCTAAAATCTATCATTTAGTTGATTGATGAAGAGGATTTGAAAAGAGGAGATAACAATAGCATGTAACTCAAAATGATGAGTTATTTGGTATGTAAAAGAAGTAGTAAGACCAAGTAAGACATTGATACTATAGTGTATTTTTTATCTACTTAAAGTATGAAATGAAAGATTACTCAAGTTGAGATTGGAAGAAGATCAAGTAAGAAAAGTGTTTGCCAAGCCTTGCCAAGCAGTCAGTGCAAGCTAAGCAGAAATTAGTAGAAGCTAAGTGAAAATCAAGAGGTACTGAGAAAATATGAAAAAATGTACAAGCCAAATAAATGTTAATATATGCAAAGTAAAGTTTAGTTGGTGTTGAGAATCAGTAAACTTTAGTGTTTTCTGAGTGAACTAGTGTGGGTCAAGTGACATAATAGTATAGATGTCAAGTGACAAAAAAATGTTAAATCAAATATTTGATGAATCTGAGCCAACTAATTTATTTTCTTAAATTATGTGAAGTATGTGGAAGATAACTATGATGAGATAGTGGCACAAAATTCATGGTATACCATTTTGAGGCAAACTCAAAGAAGATTTTAGAAGAAGTTTCTAGAGGAATGAAATCAAAAATTGGGTAGATTCATTGTATCCTACCTAATCCTACCTAACCCTAAAATGGACAATTGTGGTGAATTAACAAAAGATCTACTTTCTATATTTATAGAGATAGTTGGTTGGAAGCAAAGGTTTTCATGTATGAGAACCTAAGGAAGACAAGGAGTCTATGGTATTGCTTCATTTAGTGGCTGAACAAAGATGACTACAATTGGCATGTGAAGAAAAAAGGCTTAAGAGTATGAATGCCAAGAAAATTGAAACACTAAAACAAAGATCTATAATCTACAAGTGAGTTGTAATTTTTTATTAGATCAAGCCTTACTATTACTTTCTAATCATTGCATAACTCTAGGGTAAATCCTTTGAATTAAGGTTGACCTAACAATCATTTGTGAATCTTTTAATTGCATTAAAATCTAATGGAATGGTCTAAATTCATCTAACAAGGATCACTCCTAATAGGGTGATTGAAATCCTTTAACTAGGTTGCATTTAATAATGTGTATTGTAACCTTTAATAGGGTTGTCCTTTCATAGGGTATCACTTCAGAAGAATGAGAATTAGTAGCATGTTATTGGTGGTTTTTCCCAAATTGGGTTTCCACAAAAAATTATTGTGTCAAACTATGTGAATCTTCTTATGTTGTTTCATGTTTACATTTTTGCAAAATTGTTTTGCCTACAAAGTTTAAGTATTATATGATCTAATGGATGCATGTATATTAATGTTTTATGGATATGGGTCTACTAATTGAAAATTTTTATTTGTACATCTAGACCTTCTATAACTAATTCACCCCACCCCCCCGTATTAGTTATTCTAAAGAATTCCAACAATTGGTATTAGAGAAATAGTGCTTGAGAGGATCAGTTTGAAAGTACTAAAAGAAAAAGATTTAGATGTCTAAAAGAGAGGTACCCAAGCTTAACAAGGAGAACTTCCCTACATGGAAATGCTTGATGAAGCTCCATCTAGGAGAACTTGGAGATCATGCACAATCTACCATCACCACTGAGCATGTTGACTCTATTGGAGCCATAACTACTAAGGATCTGAAAAAGAAGAAATAACACAATTAGAATATGTCAGAGATTGTACCTTCCCTAAGCTACACTAATTTTGATGACATCAAGGAATGTGATACTGCTAAGAAGATGTAGGATGCTATAGAAAAGATCAATGGAGGAGACAAAAATGTTTTCAGAGTCAAATCCAAAAGTCCTAGAGGTAAGTTTGATGATATGAGAATTCTAGAAGGTGAGAATATAGTTCAATATTGTACCAGAGTAAAAAAAGTTGTTAATGTTGGTAGAGGAGCAACTAGTAAAATTGAAGATGAGATTGTGATTAGAAAAGTATTGATAACCCTACTACCTATTTATGCTATTAGAGTCTCTACCATCCAAGAACTAAGATGCACACCTAGTAATGATCTAGCCCTTGAAAGATTGATAAGTATACTCACTACCTTTGAACTCTCTAATTTTGATAATTTCAAATTTGAGAATGTTGAATCTAATTTCAAAGATGAACTATCATTGAAAGAACCCAAAGAGAGAAAGAAAAGGGTTAAATATGTTTCTAGTGACAATGATATAGATGAGGAGGATGTAGGATAACTTGAAGCATTGCTAACAAGGAGATTTCATAGAGATAAAGGAAAATTCAAAGGTAAGCTACCTATCATGTTCTTTAATTTCGTTGAGGTTGGTCATATTGTTACTATATGTCCAAAGTGAGGTCAGCAAAGATTATAAAGATAAAAGAAAGAAGTTTTTCTATATTTCTGAAGAGAAAGCCAAAGATGGATTTGATGACCATGATGATGAAGTGGTGTACATTGCAATGAAGGATGATTCTGATTCTGATGAGGCAATTGTGCTAGTGTCTTATGTGAACAAGTGCGACAAATGGATTATTGATAATGGGTTTTCACATCACATGACTAGAGATAAAAGTAAGTTTATTAGCCTTGATTATTAGAATGGAAATAGTGTAAGGTTTGGTAATGATGCACCTTATCTGATAAAAGAAAAATGATTAATCAAACTCATAGAAAAGATCATGTGAGGAAATGCTTATTACATAGAAGGACATAACTATAACTTGTTGAGTGTGTCACAATTAAATAGTTCAGGTTGGGAATTTGAGTTTGAGAACAAGATAGCAAAGATCTATGACTCTGATGGGAAACTAATTGGGAAAGGTGATCAAACTAGAGATAATCTATTTTATCTTGATGTGAATGATGCTACTTGTCTTATTGTATAATTTGATGATGTGTGACTATGGCACAAGAGGTTATTTCATGTTAACTTTGATGACTTAGTGAATATCAATAACATGAAAAGAGTCAAAGGTTTGCCTAAATTGAAGAAACCTAACAATATGATTTGCAAATAATGTCAATTAGGGAAGATGACCAAATCTAGTTTTAAAAGTAAGAATCACACCTCTAAAGAAATTTTGGAGTTAGTTCATACTGATTTGTGTGGACCAATTGATGTGTAAAGCTAAAAAGGTGATAAGTACATTATCCTTTTTGTTTATGATTATTCTAGGATGATGACAGTTATGTTTCTAAAATAGAAATATGATACTTTCTAAATTTTTAAGTGGAAAATCTTGAAAATTATGAGATCTGACAAAGGTGGAGAATTTACATCAGGTGGTTTTGAGATGTTTTGTAATGATAGAGGAATCAAGAGATAGACTTTTGCACCTAGGACCCCTCCAAAAATTGGGATTATTGAAAGAAGGAATACATTTGTAATGGACTATGCTAGAATTCTCATGATGCAGAAGAATGTTTCTTTGAAATATTGGAGAGAAGATGTAAGTACAACTATCTATACCTTGAACCATGTATAAGTCAAGAAAGGTACTCATTCAACACCTTTTGAACTATGGTGTTGATACTCACCCAATGTAAAATATTTTAAAGTATTTTGAAGCAAATGCTACATTCTTAAGGATTTTAGGAATGGTAAATTAGATGCTAAAAGAAGGTATATTCCTTGTCTATTCCATATGAAGTAAAGCTTATAAATGTTTAAATACTAACACTAAAAATGTTGTGGAAAGTAAAAATGTGAAGTTTGATGAATCTAAAGAGGTGCATGAAGCTAAACCTATGAAGGAACCTAAAGAGTAAAAATCCTTTATATATTTTTATGAAGGTATGCTTGATAATGAAGATTTTGTAAACCAAGTTGGAAATTAACAAGAAGTTTTTGTCACTGTCGAGTCACAAAAAATGAATATCAAGTTACATTTAGGAACTAAGTTATAGTCATGAGTTAAGTTGTAGATAGAAGCTAAGATACATTATAATTCTAAGATAAGTGTACATGAAAGGAATTCCAATCTACCTGATAGAGAATTACATAGTGATTCATAAGTTGATAGACCCATTGAAGAAAGAAGAGCAAAACCAAGATTGTCAAAGTATGTCAAAAGACATCACCCTATTTAAAAAATTATTGGAGATAAAGATGCTAGACCAATGATAAGGAATAGGTTGAGAAGTGATACATGTTTGTTGAGCATTCATGAGCCTAAGATAGTGAAATATAGCTTAGAGAATGAGGAATGGAGTAAATCCATGAAAGAAGAGATTGATTAGATTGAGAAGAAAAAGTCATGGACTCTAGTACCTAGACCAGAGGACAAGAATGTGATTAGAACCAAGCGAGTGTACAAAAACAAGTTAAATGAAAATGGTGATGTCATAAAGAATAATGAAAGATTAGTTTGCAAGGGGTATGGACGAGAAGAAGGAATAGACTATGGAGAAACATTTTTCCAAATTGCAAGATTTGGAGTAAGAACTCTACTTGCTTACTTTACATACAAAGGTTTCAAATTTTATCAAATGGACATGAAGTCAACATTTCTAAATAGTATATTAGAAGAAGAGGTTTACATAGAATAGCTAGAAGGAATTGTTGATCCGAACAACAAGAGCATGGCATGTGTTGGCTCCTAATTTAACAGAGTTTGGATCACCAAGTATGCAAGGCAAGAATGCGTCTATGGGAAGCTATCTAAAATAGTTGATGCAATTTACCATGAACCTAGACCAACTATAAGGCTAGACCCTTCTTCTACTTCAGGCTCTATAAAACCTAGGCAGGTGAACCTCTTTAGATCTGATCATGTGACCAGTGCAATGAGCATAATTAGGATCTAGAATAATAGATGAAACCCCTAATTATTCTACGCTTAACTAAGAAATCACAAGCATGAAATAGCTAAGAAAATGACTCATGAAACTGGTAAGCTAAGTGCAGGTTAAACTTTGAATAAATTTCAACATGAAAGGGGAAATATTTGATTAATGATGTTGATTTAACATAACCTCAAATATGCAGCAGTATAACAAGTGATCCTATAATTGATTAGTCCCTAATCCATTGGGCAATTCAATGAATTCAATAAATACATCTATGATATCAGGACATATTTCATATACCCAAACATAAAATCTATCTAATCACCTTGTGATTTAGAAATTGGTGTTCATTTAGATCTCATTCTCACAAAATATCCTTCTCAAGTAACCAATAACCCTATTAAACATATCAAGCATTTACTTGGCCTTTTGTTCCAACAGAAAAATACATCAAACATACAACTTGAAGGGGATGCAAATGGATCTTAGATCTTTGTTCCAAGACCACATAAGACTTACAAATTACTGAGATAGGAGATGAGAACCATAATGAAACTAATGAAATTGTTGTTCATATGTATCCATTTCATTGAAAAAATACAATCAAATCCATGAAATCAAAACATGAAACAACCTAACATCTCAGAAATATTTGTATTATCTTTACAACTACTGTTCACATGAGAGAATTATGCTAAAGAATGGTGTCACAGTATTGGGAATACATTAAAACTAGGACCAAAACATGGTATCACAGTGATGAGCAAATTTTCTAAAAAAAATTGGAACCCTTACAATGAGAAAGAATGAGAAAGATATAGAAAGAAGGAATTCCTAGATCTACTCTACAACTAACATGTGTCCACTTGAAATTCCCTCTCTTTGCCATGAAAGAACTCTCTCTAATTTTTCTCTCTTCAACTACCAGAATCAAATCCTTCATCAATTTTCTTTTAGAGGCATCAAATATCTTAGAAACTTTATGATGAAAGAACATAATTAATTCTGATATTAAAATATGCTCAAGGTAAAAAATGAAAATCGGTTAAAACGACCTCAAGAATGCAAGAAAACTGATTAAAATTGATTTTATTCACTTTCACATTTCACCAAGCCTTTATATCTATCTTTGAACCACTTTTGATCATCAATGAAAAATTTTTCTCATTTTGTTGAGAATACCCTAAGAATCACAAATTGGCTTATAGACTGAACTGGTGAGCACTTGTGCAAAAACCAACCTCATATTTAGAAAGTTTGTCCCTTCTCGATTTCGACAATATATAACATTGCATATTTCACTTACCAGGAACATCCAAAAAGTCAATTTGAAAATTTCACCCTCTGGCATGAAACTGTGACTGCAACTTTTTAAATTTCAAAATTTTCAAAAATTTAAAAAGTTTTAAAGTCAGACCTTTAGAAAAATGCCTTGTGAATTTAAAATTTTGAATGTGACTTTAAATTTAGAAATTGATTTAAAATTTCATATTGTAACTATTTTCATTTTCTCTTTATCTTTGTATTTTAGGTCAAACAAGGTTTGACCGAGCATGCCACATGGGAATCTCTAATTGGCCAACTTCTATCTAATCACCTGCCACTAGGCACCATGTGGCACCATCCAACTAGTCCACTTGAAATCACCACATGTCAATTTTTCATTGGCCTCTTGATCACCACTAGACCTCCATGTCATCACTTAGTTAGTGCCTCGCCACATCATCATATGCTTAGGCCCACTACCACATGCCAATCACTCACAATCTCACATTATTTAACTCATGAGCACTTCCATTTTGTTGGTGTGCGATGGTCATTGGATGCAGACACATGTCAAAATCTCATGCATTACTGCCACATTAGCTTGGCTGAAACTTCATTTAAAATTTTAGTTTGGTAACTTGCTAGCTAGCTGACCACGGGCCCCAACTTGCATCAAACATCTTCCAAAAACCTCTTTCTTCAAGACACAATGCTTTGTGTGATGGATACTATTTAAAAACTTAAAAATCCCATCCCCCAAGCAATGTGGCATAATGTATTTCAATTGTTTTAGCTTTGTTGTCTTTTGACCTGCGACTTTGTATCATAGAGAACCACATCAAAGCTTTCCTCCATTGCCTTGCATATAGCTTGAGACAAGACTATAGTCAGCTTAACATTTTCTCCTTTTGACTAATTTTTTGACATGCTACCGTCTCCCTTTGTCTTTAGTGGCTTGGTCCTTTTCTTGTATGTAAAAAGAGAGTTGGTTTTTTGTTTGGTCTAATTTTTTATTCATGTGGACATCTCCCTTTATTCATACCTTTTTGACTTTGAACTTGGGGCTTTGACTGCCCCTGCTACTTTTTGTTTTGTAGTAGCTTCTTTCATCCATTGATTTCTCTTTTTTTCTTCACGGCTAGAGTAGCTCCTTGCTTTTAAATGGCTTCCTTTGCCTTTTCTTTAATTTGAAATCATGACTATTTTCAGATTTCCAGCTACCATTTGCTGCAAGTGGAATCTTGGAGAGTTCAAGTGTGGTTTTCTTGAAGGAGAGTGCATAGAAATTTTATATTGATAGTGGTCACATGGTTGGCTTTTATTGGCATAGAAATGTTGGTATTTCCCTTTGTTGAATAGTCAGAAATTGTATAGCGTGGTTTGAGATTAGAATTTTCCTATTGTGGTTATTTTATATGCCCAAGTTATCTGACATATCAGGACAACAACAAATACATAGAGAGCCATGAATGCTGATTTGATAGCCCACTTTTTCTTTACTATATTTCCATATTGAAAAAATGGTCAATGTCCTCCATCTTTCTTAATCCCACTCAGCAATAGCAAGTAGTGGTTTCTTTCCTTTATAAAATCTTTTAATAGTTTAAAAAATTTTACGAAGTTATAATAAGGTTGGAGAACCAATCTTATTAATCAATACCATGCTTTACTTTCTACCATAGATATACTTCTATACATTTGATCACCCTCAAAAAATGACATTCCCCATTTACTCTCCCCATGTGATTTATTTATAAATTAGTATAACTTTAAAAACTCAAGGCATCTTTAGGATCTTTTAATCAATTCTACAAATTGTGAATTTGTGTTTGGAGGCCTATCGGTTGGCCTTAAAAATTGATTCAATCAAGTAACTAGGCCATGAAAATTGGCATGAGTGTTCAGTCCTACACACTCTATCATATTGCAAATTCTCAGCCCATGATGAATTCCTAGTCAAAATATTTTAATTTTCGAACATCCATACTTTAATTATCCTACAGGCAAACAATGTTAACAAACATAAACTGGGCTCAAGTTTGGCATTATAAACTAGGTTATTGATCACTTGGGGTTCTAAAAACTAGGATATAGGTTCTTTGTCATTCAAAAGATAAGAATCTGTAATTAAGGCTTATAAAAAATAAAAAGATGAATTTGCTAAATTTTTGAAAACAGGCACTTGGAAATTTTAAACTAGGAAATGCGTCAAAAAGTAATTTTTTGGAAACAAGCGGACATAAGAAAGTATGCAAATGGATTCGTCATGACTTAAGAATTGGCATACTTCAAGTATTTTTAGGACACAACATGATGGTACACTTTTTTTAGGCTTACCAATCATAGGATCAAAGTTATAATGTGTCAAACAGGGGTACGGATCAATCTGGACACCTTAGCCATAATAAGACAATGCAAACTAGGTTTTTAATCATGTTAGAAAATTGATCAAATGGATTTGTCATGATCTCAAAATTGGAACATATGAATTTTCTAACCCCTAGAACACAATGCAAAAATAATTTTTTCATTTGGGTCAACTATGTTAAAGATATTAGTGGTTGAACAGGGTTTCCTAGAATTGTGAACAACACAAATGTACAAAACAATAAATGACCAACTTTGAGGGGTTAGAAACCTAGTCAAGCAGATTTGAAATCACTTGAAACTTGGAATATAGGTTCTCTGATATGGACACTAAGCACTCCCAAATTGGTTGGTCATGAAACATTCGTGGATAAAAGATATTCAAATGCAAACTAGGCCTCTTGTCACTATTTGACACTTGGGCAGAATTGCAAGTTGACACTAGCTCAAACTGGGACTTCACCAAATAATTTAGGATGAAAAAAAACATTGTGGATCACATGCATATGTCAAATGAAAGGTGTTAAACCACTTTAACACCATCTAGGCCTCAAACTGACAACCGACTACATATGCATAAAAAGCATCATAGGGCATTGATTCTTCAAAAATTTTAATATGCAACTCAAAATTGACCATGCAATTTTTAGTCTCAATAGTGGCTCTATATAGGGATGCATGTCCCTTATAGACATGGAAAGGATTCAGATCTCTAGAAGAAGCAGACCATTCACAAAACTTCTCTTGAACAACTTTATTGAAAGCAAAAAAAACTACAACTACTATGTACAAACAATGGCATTGGACCACTAAACTTTCTCATAACCTTTACCTCTATCAAAAGCCTGATTCTCATCTGAGCATGCATGAGGTAAGATGGAAACATTATTCAAATCAATCTTGCCAATCAAATCAACATTTTGAAACAACTCATACAGGAAAATTGAATCTAAACCTTGACTTTCACAATGCATACAAAAATTTGATTCACTCTCCACAACTCACAAATCATGAAAGCTTTGATCAACATGCTTATGATTATCAGACTCAAACTGAAAAATCTCTTCATTTAATGAATCATGCATGCTATCAATCTCAACAATGAATGCATCATATTCAACATGGGGAAAAGGATCACTCATACCTTCAAATTGTGTATCCTTTTGCATAACCGAATGGTACTCAAATGAACACTCTAGCTTGTATTCACACATGTCATTAATATCATAATCTTATCTGGAGTTTTTCAATGATTCTTCACAATTAGCAAATAGATTAGTCTTCACATCAGAAAGTTCATCATAAAAATCATTGCAAGGTGCAGGAAAATGTTCAATAACACCTTCATCAAACACCTTGTTATTCATATCATGAGATGCAATCTCATCATACTCAGAAGAAGAACCATCTAACCTCTTACAACAATAAGATAAAGTATCAGTATTAAGATCATTCTCAACTAAATCTAAAAGTTCCATGTCTTCTTCGAAGAAGGGGTTAATAACTCCATGTAGTGATCCTTATTGAACATCTTGACAAAAAATGGGTTGATCGTCATCACAATCTTTATCATATAAATAATTATCATACACTTTGAAACCATTACCCAATGTATTGTCACAAACACTTGCAACATATGAAGAAAAATTAGAGCTATATGAAGACTCATTTTCTTCTCCCTGAACAGAGCATATAGAAATTAAATCAATCCTTTTCTCATTGTCTTCATCAAGGTGACTCAAATGTCTTGCAAACTAATCATTGTTAAGTGCTGATGCATTAACCTTAGAGTCAATTATGTACTATTGCTTACTGCTACATCTATCTTCAAGACATTTATCTACACAATGAATCAATCCATCCTTATAGATAATCTCTTTGTCTTCGGATTGTGTAGACAATTCTTCTTCACCCCTTTCAACCCCAAGCTGACTTGCATAATTCTAAATTGGAAATTCACTTTCAGATTTAAAGAAAGAACTTATACCTTTACTTTCATGAGAAAATACGCTCTCATCATTTCTCTCTTCTTCCCATGCTGCATCTGATTTTTCTTGACTTGAGCAACAAATCTCATCATCGGCTTCATATGATGCCTCTTGATTATACATTTGTATATGTAACTGATTAGGTGAAGTGATATTATCATCTACTGCTATAACATTACAAACACATGCACTATTTTCAACAAGGAAAGAATCTACTCGTCTTTCCATGAAAGAATCTTCAACTACACATGTTTTTAACTCTGACATTTTAGCAAGATCTTTTACAACAACAGTCGTACACCTTATAAATCCATATTTGAGATTGCATTCAATATCCATTGCAATTTCATAGTCCTAATATGAACTTTGTGGTTGTTTATCCCTCAGTAAGAAACCCATCTTCTGGCCCAATGCACCCAAATAAATAACTAAATAGATTTGATCATGGGGCCTAAAATTTTTATGGATATCCATTAATGTCTCATTAAATCTGCTATTAAATTTTGGGATCAATTCATCTTGTTCAATCTAAATTTCCATCAATTGATCCAACATTAATTTTACATCTACCCACCCATCAAATCATTCAATGAAGCATGAACTTAACTCATCCCATGAAGAACTTGAAGCTACAGGAAAACATGAGAACCAATCTCTTTCATTTCCTTTGAGGGTCTACACAAACAACCTTATCCATAGATCTTGATGGCACACATCACAATCATACATCAAGTCAAAAAAAACTTGGACATGCTTCTTTGTTGACTGGGATTGGTTCCTATTAAACTTTGGCAAGTACCTTTTGATTCCATCAGGGATCTTATTTGGGAAACCAAGTATGCCATCATAATAAAATGGCACATATCCTTTGATATTCATAGATCTATAATTCTTACTAACTGGCTGCATACTTGATGAAGGGAAATTTAACATTCTTCAAACTTAAAACTCAATCACCAAGATACTCTCAGAATTTATAACTTGCAATAAATCTAGACATATTTTCTTCCAACTCAAAACTTCAAACATGCTTCAACATATAAAACACTTTATGGATCTACCTCTCATAGAGCATGTTGAACTGTACTAAACTAGTTCTCCTATTTAATGCTATAAACCATTTGACAGAGAAACTTTGTAAATCTTACTTTCATGTAAATGAAAACACATGAAAGTGAGAATACCTTTTCATATAGATGCCTACAATTACTTCAATGCTGCAAATAATAGAAAATTTAGAATCTAATCCGGATTTAGTAACACTTGCACTGCATCTCATACAAATCTTTCACCCGTTGTCAATAATCTTGAGATAAGTTCTTCAAATCTGCTTCCTAACTATTGTTTCCTTCAAAATACCTTCACATTCATGAAGCACTAGTGCAGAGATATGACTTTGAGTAGCTAATCACTTGTGAGGAAAGACTTACCAACTTACAAAACAAAACAAGCTGGTTTAGAATTTTCAACTGGCATTTGAAAATTGTACTCAACAACAAGGAAATTTCACACTCTTGACAAAGTAAAAGCACTTGACACTAATTCTTAATTTTGACAACAACATACCAAAACTTCAATTGACTTTGATATTACAAATTATCCAATTCAATCAAACTTCTACTATTAATGGATAAGAACACTGGGGAACATGAAACTTCAGCAAGGAAAATAAGGAACACCTCTTGCTATAGATTTGCTATATATGCTCTATTTCATGCCAAAGATTTTGGTTCTTTCTGTATGCAAATCACTAGTAGAGTCACCATTTTTTTGGCTCTTAATTTAATAGAGTTTGAATCACCAAGTATGCAAGGCAAGAATGCATCTATGGGTAGCTATCTCCAATAATGGATGCAATTTACCAAGAACCTAGGCCAACTATAAGGCTAGACCCTTCTTCTACTTCAGGCTCTGTAAAACCTAGGTGGGTGAACCTCTTTAGATATGATCATGTGACCAGTGCAATGAGCATAATCAGGATCTAGAATCATAGATGAAACCCCTAATTCTTCTATGCTTAACTAGGAAATCACAAGCATGAAATAGCTAACAATATGACTCATGAAACTGGTAAGCTAAGTGCAGGTTAAACTTTGAATAAATTTCAACATGATAGGGGAAATGTTTGATTAATGACATTGATTCAACACAACCTCAAATATGCAACAATATAACAAGTGATCCTATAACTGATCAGTACCTAATCCATTGGGCAATTCAATGAATTCAATATATACATCTGTGATATTAGGACATATTTCATATACCTAGACATCAAATCTATCTAATCACCTTGTGATTCAGACATCGATGTTCATCTAGATCTCATTCTCACCAAAAATCCTTCTCAAGTATCTAGTAACCCTGTTAAACATATCAAGCATTTACTTGGCCCTTTATTCCAACAAAAAAATACATCAAACATACAACCTAAAGGGGATGCAAATGGATCTTAGATCTTTGTTCCAAGACCACATAAGACTTATAGATTACTAAGACAAGAGACGAGAACCAGAATGAAACTAATGAAATTCTTGTTCATATGTATTCATTTCCTTGAAACAATACAATCAAATCCATAAAATCAAAACATGAAACAACCTAACATCTCAGAACTATTTGTATTATCTTTACAACTTATATTCACATGAGAGAATTATGCTAAAGAATGGTGTCATAGTATTGGGAATACATCAAAATTGGAACCAAAACATGGTGTCACAACAATGAGAAAATTTTCTCCAAAAAATTGGAACCCTTACAATGAGAAAGAATGAGAAAGATATAGAAAGAAGGAATTCCTAGATCTGCTCTACAACTAACATGTGTCCACTTGAAATTCCCTCTCTTTGCCATGAAAAGACTCTCTCTAGTCTCTCTCTTCAACTGCCAAAATCAAATCCTTCATCAATTTGTTTTCAGAGGAGTCAAATATCTAGAAAATTTATGATGAAAGAACATAACTAATTCTAATATTAAAATGCACTCAAGGTAAAAAGTGAAAATTAGTTAAAATGGCCTCAAGAATGCAAGAAAATTGATTAAAATTGATTTTATTCACTTTCACATTTCACCAAGCCTTTATATCTGTCTTCTAACCACTTCTGATCATAATGAAAAAAATTTCTCATTCTATTGAGAATGCCCTAGGAATCACAAAGTGGTATACAGACTAAACCAATGAGCACTCATGCAAAATCCAACCTCATATTCAAAAATTTCATCTCTTCCTAGTTCCGACGATATATAACATTGCATATTTTTCTTACTAGGAACCTCCAGAAAGTCAATTTGAAAATGTCCCCCTCTGGTATGAAATTATGACTACAACTTTTTAAATTTTTAAAATTTCAAAAATTTAAAAAGTTTTAAAGTCAGAACTTTATAAAAATGCCTTATGAATTTAGAATTCTAAATGTGACTTTAAATTTAGAAAATGATTTAAAATTTGATATTGTAACTATTTTCATTTTCCCTTTATCTTTATATTTTAGGTCAAACTAGGTTTGACCAAGTGTGCCATGTGGCAGTCTCTAATTGGCCAACTTCTATCTAGTCACCTGCCACTAGCTACCATATGATCCACTTGAAATTGCCACATTTCAATTTTTCATTGGCCTCCCGATCACCATTGGACCTCCATGTCATCACTCAATTAGTGCCTTGCCACATGTCAATCAATCACAATTTTGCATTATTTAACTAGTGAGCACTTCCATTTTGCATGTATGTGCTAGTCGTTGGATGCAGATACATGTCAAAATCTCATGCATTGTTGCCACATCAGCTTGTTTGCAACTTTGTTTAAAATTTTAGTTTGGTGACCTACTAGCTGGCTAACCATGGTCCCCACCTCGCATCACACAGCTTCCAAAAGCCTCTTTCTTCAAGACACAATGCTTTGTGTGATGAGTACTATTTAAAAACATAAAAATCCCATCCCCCAGGTAATGTGGGATAATGCATTTCAATTGTTTTAGCTCTATTGTCTTTTGACCTGCAGCTTTTTTCATTCTCCATTTTTTATGACATGCTTGCAATCAATCAATTCTTCCATAAGAGTATAATTAGTGTGAAGGTGGCCAAAGGTATCCCAGAGAACCACATCAAAGCTTTCCTCCATTGCCTTGCATATAGCTTGAGACTAGACTACAGTCAGCTTAACATTTTCTCCTTTTGACTAAGTTTTTTGACATGCTACCCTCTCCCTTTGTCTTTAGCGGCTTGGTCCTTTTCTTGGATGTAAAAAAAGAGTTGGTTCTCTATTTGGTCTGATTTTTTTATTCACGTGGACATCTCCCTTTATTCATACTTTTCCAGCTTTGAACCTATGGCTTTGACTGCCCCTACTACTTTGTCTTTTATGGCAACTTCTTTCATGTGTTGAGTTCTCTTTTTCTCTTGGCTGCTAGAGTAGCTCCTTGATTTTAAACGGCTTCCTTTGCCTTCTCTTTAATCTAAAGTCACCACTATTTTCACATTTCCAACTACCATTTTCTGCAAGTGAAGTCTTGGAGATTTCAACTATGATTTTCCTGAAGGAGAGTACATAGAAATTTTATGCTAATAGTGGTCACATGGTTGGCTTTTATTGGCATAGAAATGTTAGTCTTTCCGTTTGTTTAATAGTCAAAAATTGTATAGTGTGGTTTGAGATTAGAATTTACCTATTGTGGGTATTTTATATGCCCAAGTCATCTAACATATCAGAATAGTAGCAAATGCATAGAGAGCCATGAATGCTGATTTGATAGCCCAGTTTTTTTTTACTATATTTCCATATTGAAAACATGGTCAACATCCTCTATCTTTCTTAATCCCACTTGGCAATATCAAGTAGTGGTTTCTTTCCTTTATAAAATTTTTTAATCATTTAAATTTTTTTATGAAGTTATAATAAAGTTGGAGAACCAATCTTATTAATCAATACCATGCTTTACTTTCTACCGTAGATATACTTCTATAGATTTGATCACACTAAAAAAATGACATTCCCCATTTACTCTCCCCATGTAATTTATTTATAAATCAATATAACTTTAAAAACTCAAGGCATCTTTAGGTTCTTTTAATCAATTCCGCAAATTGTGAATTTATGTTTGGAGGCCTGCTAGCTAGCCTTAAAAATTGATTCAATCAAGTAACCAGGCCAAGAAAATTGGTATGAGTGTTCAATCCTACACACTCTATCATACTACAAATTCTCAGCCCATGACGAATTCATAGTCAAAAGATTTTAATTGCTGAACATCCATACTTCAATTCTCCTGCAGGCAAACAGTGTTTAAAAACATAAACTGGGCTCGAGTTTGGTATTATAAACCAGGTTATTGAACACTTGGGGTTTTAAAAACTAGGATATAGGTTCTTTTCCATTAAAAATATAAGAATCCATAATTAGGGCTTATGAAAAATAACTAGATGAATTTGCCGAATTTTTGAAAACAAGCACTTGGAAATTTTGAATTGGGAAATGCGTCAAAAAGTAATTTTTTTGGAAACGGACGGACATAAGAAAGTATGCAAATTGATTCGTCATGACTTAAGAATTGACATACTTCAAGTATTTTTAGGATACAACATGATGGTATAATTTGTCTAGGCTTACCAATCACGAGATTAAAGTTATAATGTGCTGAACAGGGGTATGGATCAATCTGGATACCTTAGCCATAATAAGACAATGCAAACTAGGTTTTTAATCATGTTAGCAAATTGATCATATGGATTTGTCATGATCTCAAAATTAGAACATATGAATTGTCTGACCCCTAGAACATAATGCAAAAATAATTTCTTCATTTGGGTCAATTTGGTCAAAGATATCACCGGTCGAATAGGGCTTCCCAGAATTGTGAACAACTACATAAATGTACAAAATAGTAAATGACCACATTTGAGGGGTTAGAAACCTAGTCAAGTAGATTTGAAATGACTTGAAACTTGGAACATAGGTTCTTTGATATGGACACTAAGCACTCCCAAAGTGGCTAGTCAGGACACATTCCTAGGTAAAAGATATTCAAATCCAAATTGGGCCTCCTATCGCTATTTGACATTTGGGCAGAATTGCAAGTTTTGGCACTAGCTCAAAATGGGACTTCACTGAATCATTTAGGATGAAAAAAAACATTGTGGATCACATGAATACATCAAATGAATGGTGTTAAGCCACTTAAACACCATCTAGGCCTCAAATTGACAACTGACTACATATGCATAAAAAGCATCCATAGGGCATTGATTCTTCATAATTTTCAATATGTGACTCAAAATTGACCATGCAATTTTTAGTCCCAACAGCATGTAGACTACAAAAAGTTTTATATGGTTTAAATAAAGGCCCAAGAGCGTGGTATGAAAGGCTTCACAATTATCTTGTGAAGATTGGTTTTGAGAAGACTGATGATAACAAAAAACTGTACTTGAAGGTAGAAGGAGGTAAAGGTATTTTACTAGTTGAAATTTGTGTTGATGATATCATATTTGGAGGTCAAAATAAATAATTTAAGGCATTTGCAAATGAAATTAAGAAAAAATTTAGGATGACTATGTTTGGAGAGATCAAGTTCTTTGTTAGTTTGCAAGTATAGCAGATGAAATATGGTATATGCATCACTTAGTCTAAATATATGAAGGAAATGTTAAATTTTTTTGGTTTGGAGGATTAAAACTAGTTAGCACTCATATTGTGATAGGATACAAACTATCAAAGAATGCTAATACTGCTGATCTAAATCAAACATTGTACAAGTCTATGATCATCAAGCTACAATATGTAGTACATAGTAGACCTGACATTGTATTAGTTGTTAGGATTGTTGCAAGATTTTTTGCAAATCCTAAGGAGAATCATGATGGATGTTAAGAGAATAATGAGAAATCTAAAAGGAATAGAAGACTATGGTCTCTACTACAAGAAAAATGAAATTTTGAGTTAAGAGCAAATACATATGGTGATTGAGATGGAAACATTGATGACCGAAAGAGCACAAGAGGTGGAGCATTTTTCTTAGGAAAGAGATTGGTCACTTGGACTATCAAGAAAAAAAAAATTATATCTCAATCTACTACTGAAGCTGAATATGTGGATGCTATAGTAAATTGTACAAATGTGGTATGGATCAAATAGCTACTTAAAGGTATGAAGGAGGAAATCACTAAACCTATGGTACTTTATTGTGATAATAAAAGTGCTATAAATATATCAAATAACCTTGTGATGCACATGAAGACTAAGAATATTAAAATCAAGTATCATTACTTGAGAGATTTGGTTCAAGACAAAGAAGTGAAGATGGAATATGTGAATACAAAAGAAGAGATAGCTAGTACATTCAAAAAAACTTTACCTAAGGATGCACATGAATATCTTAGAGGTAAAAGAGGGGTGATACCCCTATCCAAAGCTACTTAAGAAACATGAATAGTGCCCTACATCAATTGAGTTGAAAGCTATATATTATAACTTGATGTAGTGGATCTTCCCTTAGGAGCTACCTAAAGTAATGAAGGAGCTAAATTGGAAGACTTACAGTCACATTCAAGGTGAGAAAGGGAGAACGTGAATTGATTATATCTAGATATAGAGATGATGATAAGTCTTTGTTATTGTTGTCCAATAGGGAGATGTAAGTATAGAAGGATATAAGTACAAAGGGATATAAGTATGAAGGGAGATAAGTGGAGATATATACCTAAATATCAGAAAGAGGGAGAGATACTCTAAAGAGGAAGATATAAGAAAGAAAAAAGTAATCTAAAGAGGAAAATATAAGAGAGATACATTGAAGGAGACTAATAAATCTCACATTATCCTATATGGAGGAAGGACATATATTGATAGAGGGGGAAATTTCAAAGATATTATTTTCATTTTTTGTATTGTTGTTCGTATTGGTTTTCCATCAATGCCAAAGAGGGAGATTGTTGATATGAGATTGTTTTGAAGTGAAGAACCTATAATGGAATGATCATTATTTTTCAATGATGTCAACCCTACTACTTGTTGGTGAGACAATTTCTTTTTGGTCTAAAAGCTATCATTCGGTTGATTGATGAAGAGGATTTGAAAAGAGGAGATAATAACAACACTAAGACCAAGTAAGACATTGATATTGTAGTGTATTTTTTACCTACTTAAAGTTTGAAATGAAAGATTACTCAAGTTGAGACTAGAAGAAGATCAAGTACAAAAAGTGTATGCCAAGCCTTGCTAAGCAGTTAGTACAAGTTGAGCAAAAATTAGTAGAAGATGAGTTAAATTCAAGAGATGCCAAACAAAGATGAAGACAAGTGCAAGCCGAGTGAATGTTAGTATATGTTGGGTAAGTTTAGTTGGTGCTGAGCATTAGTAAACTTTAGTGTTTTTTGAGGACAAAGTGATATAATAGTATAGATGCCAAGTCACAACAAACAATTTTAAATCAAAGATTTGATGTATCTGAGCTAACTAATTTATTTCCTTGAATTATGTAAAGCATGTGGAAGATAACTATGATGAGCTGGTGGCACAAAATTCAAGATAAACCATTTTGTGATGAATTCAAGGAAGATTGTAGAAGAAGTTTCTATAGGAACCAAATAAAAAAGTGGGTAGATTGATTGTATCCTACCTAATCCTACCTAACCCTAAAATGGGAAAATTATGGTTAAGTGGAAAAAGATCTAAATTCTCTATTTATAGAGATAGATGGTCAAAAGAAAAGTTTTTCATGTACAAGAACCTAAGGAAAACAAAGAGTCTAGGATATTACTTCATTCAGTAGCCAAAGAGAGGTGAATGCAACTTGCATACAAAGAAAAAAGGCTTAAGAGTATGAATTCTTGAAGGGTGAACAAGCTATTAGAGACAAAGAGTATGAATTTCAAGAAGAATGGAGGACTTAATTTGAGATATGTAATCTACAAGTGAGTTATAATTTTTTATCAAACTAATCCTTACTGTTACTTTCTAATCATTATATCAATCTAGGGTAAATCCTTTGGATTAAGGTTGACCTAAGAGTCATTTGTAAATACTTTAACTATGTGACATTCTAATGGAATGGTCTAAAGTCCTCTAATAATGTTCAACCTAAATAGGGTGATTGAAATCCTTTAACCAGGTCACATTTAACAGTGTGTATTGTAACCTTTAATAGGGTTGGCCTTTCACGAAGCATTATTTTAGAAGAGTGAGAGTTAGTAGCATGCTACAAGTGGTTTTTTGATCTGATTTCTAGGATCTAGGACTATTATAGATAATGTTAACCAATTACATAAAGTTAATTTTAAAGCTTTAATAAAGAAAAATTAATGTAATTGCACATAAGAAAACACAAGATGAGATGATAAAAACAGAGATAGAGACACAACACATTTGATTTCGAAGTTCATCTGGGAAGGACTACATCTCCGGGTCTAGCTCCAATAGGGGGACCGATCCGATTAACTCCAATAAATCAACACAAATGATTTGTGACAATTCCCTTCAAGCACACGCAGCAAAATTCCTCTATGTGTAGGAAAAATCACTAAGTCTCCAAATGCATAAAATCTCTCTCACCATTTGCATAATTTCTCCCTTAACTTTCATGCCTTCAAAAGGCCCCTAAACCCTCTTTTTATACAAAATATTTGCCTAATAATAGGGAAAAACAAGATTTTACATATTTAGACCCTTACAATAATCTATCTTCGAAATAAGACTCATTTCTATTTTTGAAAATTGTCCTTATTTAATAATTGCCTTTATTTAGGCAAGAGGGAATCGGGCTTGATACACTTTAAATAAAATCTGCACTAAAAATATCACAAGCCACTCATGTGGCACAATAGTAGTGAGCATTTTGAGGATGTGCATGCAAGAGGGAGGTCAGTGGTTCCAACCACCACACCGGCCTTTCACTTTTAGCCCAATTTAGTGGCATTTAAAACTATAAAATAAACATCGGTGACATATGTTTCAACGATTGTTGGTGGTGTAACGGCTATCGGCCAAATTTTAGGGACTGGTGGTCATGGGTTCAAAACCTGGCACTGCTAATAATAATTTTTTAAATTATTATTTATTTATTTATTTATTTATTTTTCCACTTCAAATTTCAATCGGGCATATCTTTTGAATACGAGCTCCATTTTTGATGAAACAAACTTCATTGGAAAGCTCTTGATGAGATCTTCAATTTGAAACCCATTGTTGACCACTTTTGAGATGATTTTTTTTCACTTTTTGATGACCTCTGTACCTGGTTTGACCAAAATTTGACTGGCTATAACTTTTGCGTATGAACTCCTTTTTCATTCGTTCGAATTGCGTTGGATCCAAGATTTTGAGAACTTTAAATTGGTATTGATTATTGTAGTTTTCGAGATACTTCAATTTTTGATGAAAATATCCCTCGGATCAAGCCTCCCCACTAAGAAGCTTTTGGACCATCGAAAGTTTGATTACTCAGAAAATAGGTGAGGGTATTTCTCCCTCACTTTACCTATCTCCATCCATCTTGCTTTTCTTGGATGCATCCCCTTCAATCCCACTTGGAGGTATTCAACTGGTCCTCTTCGTGAAGTTCTGACATTCCTATCAAGGATCACATCTTTTGGCAATTCTATCATATACTCTGGTGAAAGATCATCAACTGATGGAACCTAAACACTAATGTCTTCATCCAAGATCATTGGAGGCTCATACAACTGCAAATTCTCAACATTAACAACTGAGTAAATTTGCATGTATGGAGGAAGATTAAGGTGGAAGGCATTAGTACCAATCTTTTCTAGGATTTCAAAAGGAACATACCTGATAGGCTTGAGCTTCCTTCCTTCACCTTGCATTCTTTCCTTACTGATATGTAACCAAACTCTACCACCAACTTCGAACTGATGATCAATGCGATGCTTATCATGGTGAGCCTTGTATTTTTCTTGCCTCTGCTCCAACTATGCTTCTACTGCCTAATGGATTGCTTGGACCTTCTGGATGAACTTAAAAGCCCTTTCTGCATCATGGCATCCATCAATGATATTGTCCTTTCCAAAAGAAAAATCCATTGGTGTTTTTGGAAAATATCCGAAGCAAGTCTCAAAAGGAGACCTCTTTGTAGAAGAGTGTGTTGCATGGTTGTAAGCGTGTTGCACATAGTGAAGAATTTCATCCCACAACTTAGGATGCTTGCTACAGTAACCTCTAAGTAGATGAACCACTATCTTGTTGACTACCTCTGTCTATTCATTAGTCTGTGGATGGAAGGCTGTACTCTTCTTCAGCTTGGTATCCATGAGTCCCCACAAAGATGACCGAAATTCCCCTAAGAATCAAGAATCTTGATCTGATACAATGGAAGTGGGTAACCCAAAATGAACCCATACATTTTGAAAGTACATATGAGCAGTCAGTTCAGTAGTGACTTGCTTTTTACAAGGCATTAAAATACACATTTTACTGAACCGATCAACTACTACATACAAATAATCATGACCCTTCCTAGACATAGGTAAACCTCCCACAAAGTCCATAGACACACATTCTCATGGACGATATGGTACAGGTAATGGTGTGTACAAACCCAATTTCCTATTACTTGGTTTTCTGGTTGCACACATTACACATCCTTTTATATAATTGGTGATAGTTTCCTACATACGAGGCCAGTAACAATATTTTTGCAATTGAGTTAATGTCTTACTTACCCCGAAATGCCCTACAATCAAAGAGGTGTGTGCTTCATGGATTACATGTGCATGTTCATCTTTAGGAATGCATACTTTTCCCAAGTGGTACAACAAATTATCTTGCACATAGTAATCTTTCTCTTCCACATGTTTATCCTAGATTAAAGCTACATAGATATCCTTAAAGTCCTCATCATTAGCATATTGTTCCTCAAAACTTTCATGAACCATGGAACTATTCTGAAGGATTATCAAAGCATTCTTAATAGGAGGCCTAAAGAGCATATCTGCTACTTTGTTATGGGAACCCTTTTTATACTTAATTACCAAATGAAACTATTGTAGAAAACTCATCCACCTAAAATGCCTACTCTGTTGCAACTTAGATTGTGAGTGTAAATATTGTAGTGGCTGGTGATAAGTGTGGATTATAGTTTCCTTTCCCATTAAGTAGTGCTTCCATTTTTTAACACTCTGAACTAAAGCATAAAGTTCCTTATCATAAGTAGGATAGTTAATTATTGCTCTTGAAAAAGTTTTAGAGTGGTAGCAGACTGGTTTACCTCCTTGCATGAGTATAGCTCCCATGGCAAACCCACTTGCATTTGTCTCAATCTTAAATGGTTGATGTAAATCTGGTAAAGCCAAAACTAGTGTGGTGCTCAACTTTTCCTTCAAAGTGTCAAAAGCCTTTTGTTGTGGACCTCCCCACTGAAAAGTTGCCTTGGTAGTGGTCAATGCATGCAATGGTGATGCAATATAAGAGAATTTTGCAATGAACTTTCTCCAGTACTGAACTACACCTAAAAAACTCTTGACTTCTGTAACTGTACTTGGCTTAGGCCATTTTACAATACATTCAACCTTCGCAGGGTCTACTTTCAATTGACCATTTCCTACGACATAGCCTAAGTACACTAAGGATGTCTTTGCAAATTCACATTTTGACATCTTTACATAGAGTTTTTCTTTTCTCAATACATCAAGTACTTTTTTTTACATGAATTACATGATCATCCCAAGACTTACTATATACAAGAATGTCTTCTAAATAAAAAATGAAAAAATCATCAATAAAAGGATGAAAGACATCATTCATGACTCTCATGAATGTGGTTGGTGCATTACAAAGCCCAAATGGCATAACCAACCACTCATAAAGTCCCTATTTTGTCTTAAAAGTAGTTTTCTAAATATCATTTTCTGCTATTCTTATCTGATGATATCCACTACGTAAATCTAGCTTAGTGAAATAAATTGCATGTTTCAACTGATCAAGTAAATCATCAATTCTAGGAAGAGGGTACCTATTCTTTATCGTTATCTTGTTCAAAGCTCTGTAGTCAATGCACATTCTCCAAGTCCCATCTTTCTTTGGAACCAACACAATAGGAGAACCACAAGGAGAAGTACTAGGATGAATAACTCCTTTCTCCATGAGCTCTTGAACTTGCTTCTTGATTTCCTCATTCTGTAAGATTGATAAGAAGTACATGCCAATATTAGGAAGTGGCGCTTTTGGCTGCAACTAAATTTCATGATGTATCTCTCTTTTGGGAGGCAATCCCTTCGGTTCTTGAAACAAGTCATCATAGGCAGAAACAACTTTGACCGTTTCATCTTTATGTTTTGGATCACATCCCTTAAATGCCTCAGATGTTTCATCTTCTTTGGCTTTTACAATCATCAACACAAAATTCTTACTAGAGTTGACTAACCTTTTCATTTGGCTAGCATTAACTAGTGCCAGATTAGTCTTAACCTTATGTGCTCGTACAATGTATTCAATTTTATCTTTAAACAGATGATACTTATTTTCCCCCTATAGAAGATAGCCTGTCGATCATATAATTAGGGACTCCCAAGTACAAGACCACAAATATCTAGAGGGACTACATCAGCTTCCACCTAATCTACAAAGTTTGCAGTGATAGCAAATCTTAACTTACATTGCTTGGTTACCTGTAATTGTGCCTCATTGCAAACCCATCCAAGAGGATATGGCTTTGGATGAGGTGTTGTAGTCAGATTGAGCTTCTTAACAATTTCCTTAGATATCAAGTTAACTTGAGAACCTATATCAAATAATGTATCAACATTATTTTGCTTGATGAAAACTCGAATGTGAAACAATGCATTCCTTTTCTTATCATTCTTAGGAGAAGAATCTTCACTTGTACTTGCACTTATGCTAGAAGAACTGGTAGCTGATGAAAGAGAAATACCTTTTCCTTTACCTTGGATCCCAGTATTTAGGATGCAGCTTCCAGCACTTAGAATCATCATGCCCTTCTTTCTTGCAATGTGATCATGTGGGTTTCTCACCCTCTTTCTTTACTGTGGCTGTCTTTTTACCCTTCCCTTTTCCTTTGGACTTTTCCTTAGACTTAGATGACTTTTTGTCAGACTTATCAATGAAGGTACCCTTACCTCTTGACTCTAAATGTGTTTCCTGGACACATACTTCATCCAAATTACAAGGATTCAGGATGAGAATAATGTGCCTTAGGTAAGAATGTAGACCACCTATATACTTGAGTAAAATGTCCTAGGTATACAATGGGACATTTAACGAAATAGCCCTTTTATGAAACTCATGGGTGTTCTCTTGAACAGTTTGACCTTTCCCTTGCCTAAAATGTTGCTAGCTCATCATTAATTGTTGCATATGGCCTAGGGGGTAGAATTGCTTCTTTAAAGCACTAACAAATTCTAACCAAGACATATTTAACTTACCATGTTTTGAAGTTTTATGCTGGGTCCTACTCTCCCACCAAGTTAGAGCTACACTGCCTAACCGAAGAGTGGCTAACTGAATTCTATCAACATCATCTACAAGGTTTTGGACTCTATAGTAGACTTCTACTTGCTGAATCCAGTCATCTAACTTCTCAGTATTTAACTCCCCACAATATTTTGGCAAGTCAAATTTTACATCCAACTTAATTCGAGGCTTATGTTCACCTTTAAAAATATTAGAAGACTGAGAATGTGTAGAAGAAGGAGAAGAAGGGGGAGAAGGAGAAGAGGGAGGAGATGGAGGCTCACGATCAGAACCTTTCTTTTGCCCTTTGTCATCATGAGTTGCATGCCTTCACATCTTCTCTTCTCTTTCTTGTAACAAAACTTCTACCATTGTTTGCAAACTCTAGAGAGTCTTCTAGACATTTTGATCTTCTGAACCTTGTCCACCACCTTTATCTTCCATCTAAAATAGTGGATTAGCTCTTTGTTTTCCAATCTCAAGATTATATTTTTTAAGATCACCTTTGCCTTTATTCAACCTGGATCTTGTTAACATTCAAATCTGCAATACTAGTCCAACAAAGCTCTGATACCAAATTTGATCTTATTTCTAGAATCTAGGACTATTATAGATAATGTTAACCAATTACATAAAGTTAATTTTAAAGCTTTAATAAAGAAAAATTAACATAATTGCACATAAGAAAACACAAGATGAGATGATAAAAAGAGAGATAGAGACACAAAACATTTGATTTCGGAGTTCATTAAGGAAGGACTACGTCTCTGGGTCTAGCTCCAATAGGGGGACCGATCCAATTAACTCCAATAAATCAATACAAATGATTTGTGACAATTCCCTTCAAGAACATGTAGCAAAATTCCTCTATGTGCAGGAAAAATCACTAAGTCTCCAAATACATAAAATCTCTCTCACCATTTGCATAATTTCTCCCTTAACTTTCATGCCTTCAAAAGGCCCCTAAACCCTCTTTTTATACAAAATATTTGCCTAATAATAGGGCAAAACAAGATTTTACATATTTAGACCCTTAAAATAGTCTATCTTTGAAATAAAACTCATTCCTATTTTTGAAAATTGTCCTTATTTAATAATTGCCTTTATTTAGGCAAGAGGGAATCAGGCTTGATACACTTTAAATAAAATCTACGCTAAAAATATCACAAGCCACTCACGTGGTGCAATGGTAGTGAGCATTTTGAGGACGTGCATGCAAGAGGGAGGTCGGTGGTTCCAACCACCACACCGGCCTTTGGCTTTTAGCCCAATTTAGCGGCATTTAAAACTATAAAATAAATATCTGTGACATATGTTTCAATGGTCGTCGATGGTGTAACAGCCATCAGCTGAATTTTAGGGGCCGGTGGTCATGGGTTCAAAACCTGGCACCGCTAATAATAATTATTATTATTATTATTTTTTTAAAAATATTTTTTAATTAATTAATTTATTTATTTTTCCACCTCAAACTTCAATCGAGCATATCTTTTGCATACGAGCTCCATTTCTGATGAAGCGAACATCGCTGGAAAGCTCTTGATGAGATCTTCAATTTGAAACCCATTGTTGACCACTTTTGAGATGATTACTTTTTTCACCTTTTGATGACCTCTATACTTGGTTTGACCAAACTTTGACTGGCTATAACTTTTGCGTATGAACTCCTTTTTCATTTGTTCGAATTGCATTGGATCCAAGATTTTGAGAACTTTAAACTAGTATTGATTATTGGAGTTTTGGAGATACTTCAATTTTTGATGAAAATATCCCTCAAATCATTTTTCCCAAATTGGGTTTCCACAT
This sequence comes from Cupressus sempervirens, assembly GCA_028749045.1. Lineage (NCBI taxonomy): Eukaryota > Viridiplantae > Streptophyta > Pinopsida > Cupressales > Cupressaceae > Cupressus > Cupressus sempervirens. The sequence goes on along the minus strand of CM053792.1, from coordinate 272,594,625 downwards.
AAAATTCTTGTGTCAAATTGTGTGAATGTTCTTATGTTGTTTCATGTTTACATTTCTATAAAGTTGTTTTGACCTAAACTAGTAACCTACAAAGTTTAAGAATTTTATGATCTAATGGATGCATGCATATTAAGGTTTTATGGATATGGGGTTTTTGGTTAACAATTTATTCTCCTATTAGATTTTATAACCTAACTCTTTTAATGCCCAATTTTTTGGAGAAATAGAAAGATGTCTCTAACTCAAGGGTCAATGTAGGTGTTCTATCACTACCCTTTGAATTAAAAGGTATAGCTCCATTAGGATTTTCAATGATGTGCAATGAGTAGTATGTCTTTATTAGATCAAAGTTCATGACAAAATAAGCTCTTAACTTGAGAGTAGCAACAACTAACCAAATTGTTTATAGACACAAATAATTTAGGAAAGAACAACCTATCATAGCTAATGGAATGACTATAGTGGATCATCTTGAGATTTCCTGATCCTTAATCCTATTCTAAATGTATATTAATCACCTAAATGAAAAAGAGGAAAGGAAGAAGAGATTCACATTAGGGAAAATGAAATGTCTTTAACTATTAGACTTAGGTGAAATGGAATCCAACAAGTTGCTAATAGATTCATCCACATCCATTCTTCAATTTCCAATGAAACTACTTTTAACATACCATAGAAAAAGAAAGAGGAGAAGAAGAATCACATATAAAAAGTAAATGGAGTTACTTACAGCATAAATACCATGGTGAAATGAAATCCACAAAGTGATCATAGAATCACATGTAATCATCCTTCAACTCTTAATGAAGAGCTAATATATTGAGTAGGAAACAAATCATGATGAGAAAATAGGGTGAATGGAATTACAGAGCCAATTTACCATCAAGTTTACTAACCTTTGTATTATCATAAGAAAATACATTTATAGTTTTTTTTCATTCCTTAGTTCTAGTAGAGAAACAACCAGATAATAAGAATAAAATATGAATAAAACATGAAAACGTCCAATCTATAACATGGTATGGATGTGGCTTATTTCCTAGCAATGATCATAATCCCATGACAACTCTAAGAACACCTGGTGACTTTCATGAAACTTCTAAAAACCTTGGTCAACCCTTTGTTTCCTTCATTTTTTTCTATTTGCACCAAATCCATATAATTTATATCCCACTAGTTGCAATAATTCTGAATTTTGGTTGTTGATCTTAAACCAACAATCACGATTAAAACCTAGCAATTTTCCTTTATGACTTTTTCCACGGCTCCACCTTCTATTTATGTATAGCATGGTAGACAAGTGTCACTATTTCATTGCCCAAATAATCTGATGATTGTAAAATGTGATGGACCCATTGAGACACATTTTCCTCTATCACTATATCATCATAATTAACATTGAGCAACTTTAGAAGGTGAAAAAATGACAATTGTAGATCTTTCCTAAGATCAACAATCCTCATTGTATTCTTTAATTATTGTGCATGAGTCAAAGAAGGTCCCACCTCAGTTGGGTCTTGCAGACAAGTATCATCTTGTCATTATCTTGCCATGACTATTCCTCGTGTAACTTTGGAAAGCGACATAATGAAAAGCATAAATATTTTAAGATCTGACAGCTAAGGAGATACATCACCAAACACTTAATAATTCCATCTTAAAACACAAATCCATCGATGTGGCCTTCATCTGATGGTCATGACTTATTTTTGAGGTGACTTGACTTTTTAACTTATTGACAAGGAGGATCATATGTGTTTTGGACTGTCAATTTTATTTCAACTTTAGTTTTTACCACCTTTGATCATGTTCTTTGCCATTTCTACATTGAACTAAATTGATCTTGCTTCTAACTTATTCTCACAATCTACACATCATCCCTTAGTCTTAGTCCTTGTATTTTTTGCTTCCATTTTCTTGGAATATGCCAGTAATTTCTCCTTTCTACCTATATGATGCCTTCAATGAAACACTTGATCATAGAATTAGGTTTCTCAAATAGTTAGGTTTTTATGTGACAAGGTGACACCTTGGCAACAAAAAGAAAAGAAAAGAAACTAATCAAGTAAAGAGATGATGAATAACAAAGAAAGTGAGAAATTAAGCTAAAGAAACCTACATGAAAGAAGAACCTACGTAACTAACTACTATGCAGGGGTAACCTACTTTCAATTTTGATGGGGACACAACCCAACAACAGAATGGACACAATAGAAAAGGGGAATTATATTAACTGAGAAAATATGCTAGTACAAACAGTGCAGAGAAAATAAACTTCAAAACAGGCCCTACAGGCTTACAATAGCATAAATCTGGAGAATATTTCTCCTTTTAGCACCTCCTCTCAAGCTCCAATCCGAACTGCCTTTTACAATGCCAAAAATCTCCTTAAATAGACCCCGGAGGGTTAAGGACTAGGAGTACATTCTAGAAAGTGCTAGTAGGCATCCACCAACAAAATAGAAGGTTCCAGAAGCCGCATTAGAAGTCGGTGCAAATCTAGAAGAATCCAAAAACGGTAGTCGAACTTCTGGGAGGCATAACTTTTGAACCGTAGCTTCGATTGACGAACCGTTTACATTTTTGGAAAGCTCTCGAAGCACTCTATAGCCCTATGGACAAGCTTCACTCGTCCCCCATTTTTTGACCCTTTTCAAGGTCATTTAATGCCCCAAACCTAAATTTGAAGCATTCTTAGTAGGTCTCCAAAACTCGAAAAATTGCAATAACTTTCAAACCGTGGGGCCTTTTGACCTGATTCTTTTTTTGGAATGCTCTAAATCTCAATTACCTTCATCTGGCCAAGTCACACCTTTAGGTCACCAAAATGATGGCCAAATTGCATGCTCCTATTTTTTTCGGGATTTTCAAATGCACTGATAGTTGAACTATGAGAGTTGGAACCTTTATTTGAGCCAAATGGGTATCCAAAAATGTAAAGACATAAAATAGAAACTAAGTCTAAGTACATTTTTTTGGGTGACACAGGATTGCCCTTATACCTCTAGATGCTCCTGCATCAAATTTTGCATTTGGCACAACCTCAAATCCTTCCCATTATAAGAACATAGCAGGGATTCTTGAGTGGGATATACCAACATGAAAGAGTTTATTTGTTTCATTTACATAGTCTAAAATGGCCCTTTCTACAAAGATTGAAACTTGGAGTGCATTCCTCTTGGTTTATGCCTCTTATCCCATAAAAGGACCAAATCAGCTTCCATGAATTTCCTGGGTCTTGCTTTTTTATCGAATAGCTTCTTGACTCTTCCTTGGTGTTTAGTGTCAACCATTTCTTCTTGCAGCATGGTGAGATATAAAATTCTCTTTTCTAATCCATCTTTATAAGCATCCTCTTCAATTAGAGTCTTAAAATTACATGTAGCAAGCTCTAGAGGCAATGACAAGTTAGCATCTACTCCATAAACTAACTCAAAAGGTGATATAGCAATGGCTATTTTAGGTGTGATCCTATTTTCCCATCAAGAATCATGTATCTTCTTATGCCAACTACTCTGATTATCTGAGACCAATTTCTTCAAGATGTTAATTAGATTCTTATTGCTAGATTTAACCTACTCATTTCCTTGATTAAATAATTAGAGGAATGACCAAATTGAATACCATTATCATAACAAAACTCAATAATTTCTAAGGAAGAAAAAGAAGATGCATTGTCCATTATCAATTTTACAAGTACTCCAAATTTGAACAATATATGTTCTTTGAGAAATTCACATACTACCTCTAATGAAATATTCTTCATAGTTTTGGCTCCTACCCAAATACTAAAATAATCTATGGTACTTAGTATATAAGATTGTCCTTGACTAGAAGGGGAATTGATTGGGCCTATAAAATCTAAACCCCATTGAGGAAAAGGAGCTTCAATCACCACTGGTCTAAGAGGCAATGCAACTAGTTGAGGTTTACTAGTAAACATCTTACATTTCTCACAATTAGAAACCCACTTATATGCATCTTTAAACATATGAGGTCAATAGTAACATTGCCTTAAAATTTTGAATGCAGTGATAGTAGAAAAAGAGTTCGCTCCACATGCTTCATTATGAAAAGACTTAAAAAGCTTCCCTTGTTGTTCCTTACCAATACATCTTAGAAATGTACCATAAATACCTCTCTTATACAAAAAATCATCATAAATTACATATTTTAAGGCTTTTTTTTTTAGATCTCTCCTTTTCTTAGCACTTAATCCATCAGGACACTCATCATAAGTCAGAATGTATGCAATATTAGAAAACGAAGGATCTTTGAGACTTACCATAAGAACCTTTAGAGTATCTTCTACCTCAACTTGCTGATCTTTTTCCAAGGATTTACAAAGTGCATTTCCTCTTATAAGTTTCATTGGCTTGATCTAAATATCATACTCTTAAAACTTTTCTATCCAAACTCCTCTATTATTACAACCAACCTCTTGTTGTGTCAAAATTATTTTCACTATAGAATCTAGCACATACATCACTAAATGAGATTGCATAATATAAAAACTAAAATTTTTGAGGGCTCTCACCACTGCATATGCATGTTTCTCCATTGATGAGTATTTTAATTCTTATTCTTTAATGACATACTCATGAAATAAATTGGGACTTGTGTTCCTTCTTTGTTTTCTTGCACCAACATGGCTGACATAATATGCTTTGATGCATAGCAATATAGATGAACTCCTTAGTATAATTTGGATGAAGAAGAATAGGGGCTTTGGCAATAGCACCTTTGATTTCTTCAAAATCCTTTTCCCAATATCATTCTATTTGAAAGCTATATTACCCTTCATCATATCCACTATGCACCTAACTATCTCAGAGAAATCAAGCACAAACCTTATTAAGAAGTTCACTTTGCCAAAGAAAGACTTTACTCCATTTTTACTTAGTGGCAGACTTAATCGTTGAATGGCTTTAACTCTTTCTAGATCAATATTCACCCCTTCTTGAGATACAATGTGACCAAGTAGTTTACCTTCCATCATACAAAATACTAATTTCTTAGGATTCAGTGAGACACCATGATTTCTACACCTGTTTAGCATTCTTTCTAAGTCTTTGATATGATCTTCTCTTTTCTTGGAGAGGACTTTCAAATCATCTAGGTATACAACAATGATTTTATCTTTCAAATCACCAAAAGCCAAATTCATTTCACATTGAAATGTTGCACCTACATTAATTAAGCCAAAAAGCATCCTACAATATGCAAAAGTACCCCAAGGTGTGGTAAATTTTGTCTTTAATTGATCTACCTCATCTACTTGAATCTAATTATACCCTAAAAATCCATCTAACATAGCCATCATCTTTGATCCTACAACAGTCTATAAGAGATGGTCCATGATCGAAAGTGTGCAAAGTTATCTTTGAGAAAAGCCTTATTTAGATTTCTAAAATCTACACAAATCCTTATCTCTCCATTTTTCTTCCTTACTAGTACAATGTTAGCTACCCAAGTAGAGTGGTGAATAGGATATATGATCCTAGACTACACCATTTTATAAATTTCTTTAAATATTGCTTATTCAACTATAGGGTTGTAGTTCCTTTGTTTCTATTTGAATAGTGTTACTCCTAGCTTTAGAGGGATTCCATGTTTGAATTTCCCATCCATGAAACCTTTTAGATCTTCATAGCTCCAAGGAAATATATCTTGATATTCAATAAGTAACTTCCTAATTTCTATCATCTCCTTTCGTATGCAACATTTTTCTATATTTTTCATTTCTAGACTGATTTATGTCCCTATATTTATTCCATCATGCTCACCGCAAGTTTTTTTCTTTTTTATCTCTTTCTCTCTGAATGCATGCATCATGCCTATCAAAAAAAAATTCTAATGAAATAAGATGAGATGAGATCTTATTACCTTTCAATTGGATCATATTTGACTCTGGTTTCCTTTTGCCATCTTTTAATGGATCACCATTTTTATTGGTTCTTCCTTCAAAATAAAAGGTTTCAAAAGGTCCCCCTCTTCAATGAATTATTATATGTGTTTGACATCATCCAAAAAACCTACTAATAATCTTCATTATTAGAAACATTATGCCTAAATAGAACTTCCACTTTATAGATTTGATCTTTGAAGTCGAGATGTGGTAAGAGCAAAGGTGCAGAGACTCCCACATAATCAACTCTTGAATTGAATTATCTTGGCACTAATATAATTGAGAAATCATGCATTCTCTCAATTTTATCCCACATTATTATGATATTTTTCCAATCTTTGGTTTTTTACTGCCTATTGGTTCTTCACTTGCTTTAACACCAATTCTGCATCTCCTTGAGCTTTGAGTATCTTGACCCCTTTTTATTTTTTGACAACTATACCAAGGAGAAGGAATTCATACTCTATAGTATTTTTATTATTCTTAAAATCTAACTTGTGTGCCAAACAAGTTTTTTCTCCACTAAGTGATGTCAAAATCACTCCTGCACCTGAACCAACACTGGCACAACTACCATCAAATCCCAAAATCTACAAATGTTCATCATTAGTCTTCTCTAATTCTTCATCACTATTAGGAGTATCAAAATATAACATATAATTACCAAATTGCATTTCTTGATATAAGATTTGGGAGCTAGGATAATCTAATAGTGATTTTTTCTTTTTCTTCTAGTTCTAATTTCACCTTTTTGTCTCCAACTTGGATGATAGCATAGGACCAGTCCAATTTAATTTCTCTCCCCATGTCCTTGTAAAAACTTCTACTTAGGAGCATTCCATAACTTGTAGGGATGTCTGCAACTAGGATGCTAATTTTATGTCTCTTAGAATGATAGGTAGTTAGGCAAACTTTAGCATCTTTTATTTTTCCAAGAAAGGGTACTTGTTTTGCATCTATCAAGTAACATTGACCAAAAGTTTTAGTAAGGGGTAGACCTAGAGCTTTAGCTATAGAAGTAGGCATTATATTATCAGAAGCCCCTAAATCTATGATACAATTAATCAACCTATTTCCATTGATAAACAAGGAAATGTAAAAAGGGTCAGGTTTTTTATTTGAAGAGGTGGCGAAGACAATGGGTTCTTCTTCATGAAATAACTTAGGTAGTGCAAGATCTTCATCATCCAAAGGTTTTCCACTAGTGCTATTTTTTTTTAATGATCAATGTTAGTATTAATACTAACACATCCTCCATTTTTATTAATACATTTCTCAACTAACATTTTCAATTGATCGGATTAGAATTTAAGTAATCTAGTGGGGATATCTAAATTCTCACCCTTTCATAGTATTGTATTATATCAATGGAATTAGGTGACTTAGCTTTTTTCTCTTTTTGTGAAATTGAAGGTACCATGCCATTATCTTTATCTACTTTATTTGATGATATTTTATTTTTACCAAACACTAAATTAGAAGATTGATTCCTATTCATCTAACTTCTTTTCATGACTATCAACTGAGGTCCATCTAGAGTTGCAAAATAGTAACCTCCTATCTCTAAATCTAATTCACTATCTAGGAAAAAAAATTAGAGTCACCACAAGGAGTATGATCATCTTCACTTTCAAGGTATTCCACTATTTGTTCTTTATTATTTTCCATCTTCTTATATCTAATCATGTTAGCACATGTATCCCCATCATGATCTACCCTTAGGTGGAAAGCACACATATTTTGTCTCTTTGCAGAAGCCTCTATTGCTAACCTCTACTGAGAAGGTGGTATCTACAAAGTCTAAACTCCACTTTGATGCCTTGAAATTTCTTGATAAGCTTGGTGAAAAGAATGAATAGGTGTATTGATTTTTTTCTTTAATGAAATAACCTAATTAGACAAATTTTGGAGCATGGCATTTGTATTATTTTAAGTGCTAGTTGCATTACCTATGGTTCCTCATTAAAGTTCTATTTTCCACTTACTAGAGGCTATCATGTTATCTTCCATCTCCACAGCTAACTTTTTGGCAGCTTGTAAATTTGCTATATTTTCTCTAAATTTGATATGCTATATTAGGAGGTATAGAGATAATGTAGAAGGTCTTCTTATTTTCCTCTATTGCTGCACTTGCAGTAGGTATCCTCTTGATGAGTTTGTTAAACTTTTCATTAAAATCTCTCATAGAAATTGATGGTTCTTTCTTCATTTGTGCCAATTGTAACAACAACACTTGTGCATCTTCAATACTTTTATTGCATTCTTCAAACCTTTATTTCATGTAATTTAAATCTATGATGCACACTATAGGTAAATCTTGGAACCAATCAATAGAATTATCTAAAAGAGCATCCACAAACATCCTAACTACCATATCTTCATGTTGAGGATTCACTATGCCATAAGCTTAATGAAAAGAACTTAGGTGTTTTTCTATAGAGATGGTGCCATCACCATTGAATCTTGGGAAATTTTTCCTTGATGCTCTTGGAAAAAAATTATCAGCTATAAGGGCAAGAGGGCCAATTGTATTTCCCCAAGGGACTACCATAGCTTCTTGTATAATGATATTAATTTTTTGGAAAGTGACTAAAATAGGGAGTGTTGCACCAATCAACAACAAAGAATCAAAGGTAGGAGGAATAGAAGTTCTAGCAATCTGAGGAGAAGAAGATTGACTTCTCCTTGTTGTATTAAAAATGACTACAAGCGAGTTTCTTGGAGTTTCTCATCAATAGATTCCCTTGAAAGTGCTCTTCCCTTTCTGAAAATATCTTCTACAATAGGAAAATTGGCCTTCTTGAGTTCCTTGTATACTTGGTCAATCCTTCCTCTTCCCTTGGTACTCTTGGTATACTTGGGATCTAGAATGAATTAACTATTTAGAAAATGGTAATTTGAGTTTACCTTAACCCTAGTGATCAAGGAAACTTTTACTAGTCTTCAACTTTGAGTTAGCTTCACTTTACTAGTAGGTTGAGGCTATTAAAATTGTATTAGGTTCTTATGGGAAATACCTCTCCTTCACAAGATCTATCTTAAAAATAAAAATATATAAGGAATTAGGATGAACAATAATTATGAGAGAAATTCTTTAGGGCTTTTTATGTTCAATTCTCCCCAATAGAGTTGCCAAAAGCTGCTGATTGAAAGTTTTTTCTCCTATTAGATTTTATAACTTGACAATTTTACTGCCTAATGTTTTAAAGAAACAAAAGGATGTAACCAAAAAATGGGTCAATGTATGTGTTCTATCACTGTCCTCTAAATTACAAGGTATAGCTCCCTTAGGATTTTCAATGATGTGCAATGAACATGTCTTTATTAGATCAAAATTTATGAAAGAATAAGCTCTTAACCTAAGAGAAATAAAGGCTAACCGAATTTTTTTGAGAAAAAAATAATTTAGGAAAAATGGATTAGGACAATATATCACACCCAATGGAATGATTATAGTATATTGGCTTGAGATTTTTTTATCCTTACTCCTATTCTAAATACAGATTAATCATCTAAATGCAAAAGAGGAAAGGAAGAAGAGATGCACATTAGGGAAAATGGAATTTCTTTAGTTATTAGACTCAAGTGAAATGGAATTCAAGAAGTTTCTAATAGATTCATCCATATTTATTCTTCAATTTCCAATGAAACTACTTTTAACATACCATAGAACAAATAAGAGGAGAAGCAGAACCACACATGAAAAGTAAATGGAATTACTTATACTGTAAATACCATGGTGAAATGGAATCCACAAGGTGATCATAGAATCACATGTAATTGTCCTTCAACTCTTAATGCAGAACTAAGATATTGAATGGGCAACAAAATATGACAAGCAAATAGGATAAATGGAATTGCAAAGCCAATTTACTATCAAGTTTTTTGACCTTTGTATTATTAGAAGAAAATACATTTATAGTTTTCTATGATTCATCAATTCTGGTAGAAAAATAGTCACATAATAGAAATAAAATATGAATAAAACATGAAAACATTTAATCTACAACATGATATGAATGTGTGGCATTTTTCTAACTGATGATCTTGATCCCATGATACCTCTAGTAAGACCTAGTGACTTTTTATCTTCATGCAACTTCTAAAAACCCTATTAACCTCTTTGTTTCCTTCATATTTTGTTTCTGGCACAAAATCCATATAATTTATATCTCAACAGTTAGAGAAATTTTGAATTTTGGTTGTCGATCTTAAACCAATGATCACAAGTAAAACCTACCAATTTCCCTTTATGAATTTTTCTATAGGTATACCTTCCAGCTATGTACATCATGGCAGACAAGTGGCACTATTTCATTTCTTGGAGAATCTACTGATGCATAATGTGATGGGTCCATCAAGACACAAGTTTCTCTATCACTATGTCACCATAATTAACAAATGAGCAACTTTATCTAGTGGAAAAATGATAGTTATAGATCTTTCTTTAGATTGATGATCCTCATTGTGTTCTTTAACTACCATGCATGACTCAAAGAAGGTCCCACCTTAGTTACCCTATTGATAGGTTTCAACTTGTCACTATCTCACCATGACTATTTCTTGTGCAACTTTAGAAAGAGAAATAATAACAAGCATAGATCTTTTAAGATCTAAGGGCTAAGAAGATACATCTTTGAACACTTAATAATTTCATCTTAAAACACCATCCATCAATGTGGCCTTCATTTGACAATCATGACTTATTCCCAAGGTGACCTGACTATTCAACTCAATGACATGGACATTTAGATGTGTTTTGGACCATCAATTCAATTTCAACTTTAGTTTTTGCCACCTTTGACTATGTTCTTCACCATTTCAGCATCTTTCAATGCTCACTCTACATCAAACTAAATTTATTTTTCTTCTAAAATATTCTCACAATTTGCATATCTTCCTTTATCCTTGGTCCTCATGTTTTTTGCTTCCATTTGTGCTAAATATCCCAATAATTTCTCCATTCTACTTGCATTATGCCTTCAATGAAACACTTGATCATAGAGTTAGGTTTTTAGTATAACTTCTGACTCATCTAGAAAATGCATAAACTTACCCACCCTTTCCTAATCACCTAATATGAATGAATGCATTAGATTGCATTTTGAATGCCCACCTAGGTGCATACAAAGAGATAGATGAGAAGAGAAGTTCCTTAAGGGAAATCTAGACACTGACATCACAATACTTTGACTCAATCCTAATATTAGAAATTTGAAAAATATAGGGGGACTGAGATAATGGAAATAGGGTTTATAAACTTTGACAAGATTTATTTGTATACCTAGACCTTAGATAATTGATTCACCCCTAGCCCCCTCCCCTCCACTCTCTCAATTATTCTAAAGAATTCCAACACATATTGTAGCAGCTTGAAGAAACAAGAGAGGAGTTATGGAGATCAATAAGGAAAATGAAAGATTTAGATATTAAGAAAAATGATACGCTTTATCAATCAGAAGATATTGAAGGACTACTTGACAATGGAAATTCTAGTGGAAGTGATGCAATTATAGAAAACCTATTGGAGAAGAACAAAATTTTGAACAAAGAAGTTAGAGGACTCCAAAGAAAACATGAAATCCAATCAGTAGGACTATGTGAAGTGACTGAACAGAAAAAATAAAAAAATAAAAAATTGTAGAAGATAAAATTATGGAAAAAGAAGATAAGAGAAAATGGCTACCATAGTTGATGAAAGGATATTTGATGTGCAAATTCTCACAAAAAATTAGCTAGATATGGTGAATCAACTACTACTTGCAAATCAAGAACTAAATAGGAAGATAGAGATTGCAAATTTGAGATCACAAAATGATCAACTGAGGAATGAGTTAAGATCTAAAAAGGATATCATTGAAAGGATATAAACCTAATGAGACTATAAGATACTTTCAAGAATTTATGAGATCACCAAGAACACCTAGTGACACCTCTGGACTAGGATATACCAAGTGCCTATCATCCACTAAAGAAGTATAATCATCAAAGAATGGAGAATGTAAAGGAATACAAAGCAAAAACACAACAAACCTAGATGGCATTACTATGGGAAACTAGGACATACAATAAATATCTATAGAAGCAATAATGGTAAACAAAATCTTAAACCAAATTTTAATTGACATTTATTTTAACTATAAAAAACAAGGACACCAAGCACATGAACGCAAGGAAAAGGCTAGCAATACACTAATAACACCTAGATTTGAAGGTCATTGCTAAAATTTTCATAAATATGCACATAGAGATCAAGAATGCAGATCCAAGGTAAAATCAAATTGCACAACCGAAAGGAAAACAAATGCATCCAAACAAGGTGACTCCTATAGTTAGAATTACAACACATGGAATAGTTGTTATTTTGTGGTAAATATTGACATATTGAAGAAAATTGTATTAGGACAAATTTTAGAGGCAAATGTAAGAGTTGGATGAATGGAATTTTAGTTTTTTTAGTTATCATAAGATTGGACATGTAAGCAAGAATTGGAGGACTTGAGCACCAGCACCTAGCGATGAAAAATTCAAAGGAAAAGGAAAAGTTGATATACAACAAACAAGGAATAAGATGAATGAAACATGGAGAAAGAAGGAAACATAATAAAATAGTGGAACCAATGAAGTTACAGTCACCTAATCGAATAGATATGATGAACACACTGCTTCTAACTAAGAAAGAATGTATGTAAGGAACTATACATTTGAACAATACATTTTACACCAATTCCTAACATAAGATATGTTAAAAGTCTATATCTAAATGAATTAAGATGTACTAGGATAGATTTGAGGTAGAAACTAATGCAAGAGCATCTTGGGTTGCCTTGTAATCCTACACTTTTGTTCATTCTGCCAGTTGCTGCCAAGCTCTAGTTATTGTTGAGTGCCAATTTTTTGTGATTTTCAAGTTCTTAGTCATTTCTGAGTGATTCCTTTGGTTACCAAGTGATCCTTTAGTTTTCATGCAATTTTCTTTGGTTTCCAAGTAACCCTTTGGTTGCCTAGTGTTGGAGGATGCTGAGTTTGTAGTAGCTATCGATTGATTCCTTTGGATGCCAAGTCTATGTGGATGTTGAGTGCTAGTTTTGAAAATCTTTTTTTTACCAAGTTATCTATGTCTAGTTCTTGTTTGAGCTGACCTTTCTTGTATTTAATTTATGTATAGGTGGTTTAAAACTATTGAGAGCCAACTTGGGGCTCTTCTATGTTCTAGAATATTATGTAAGCCATTTTGATAAGTATTTAAGGAGGTATAAGATTGAGTTTTAGAGAGAAGGGGGGGGGGGGACTTAGAAATTAGAGGATTAAAAAAGAGATATGAGTCTAGAATGTGAACTTTAAGTTGATCATGAATCTATAAGTGATATATTGTAATTGGGTTAACCTAGAAGGCCTTATAGCTCGACATGTATGTGGATTATCTGATGGATATATAAACATCTTGTTCCTTCTCTCCTTGGTGTTGGTTTTTATTGTTGTGTTTTCATTGTGTTGACTCTTGTAGGGTAGATTAGATAATTGGGTGTGCCCTAGGCCCTACTTGTATTATTTTATCTTTTCACTAGGTGGTATCAAAGCTTGGGGTTTGTCCTTGTGGTGATTGGATTGTGAAGAACCCTAAGTGAATTTGGTTGTGCAGTAGCAAATATGCAGATTTTACCTATAACTTGCAGAGGGTTACAATCTTGTAGGCACCTAATTTTTGAAGATGGTTTGAGGTAGAGGAAATGTTGATAATGAAATATTGGATACAATGAGACAAATTGTGGCTATATTAGATGTTGTGGAGATATCCTAGAAAAGAGGAGAACATCTTGATGATGTAAGTGATGATGAAGCAGTAGCACCAAACCCTAATCCAAAACGTAAAGAAGACCAAGATGAAGCAAGTTTAAATCATCACTTACCAATGTTGTGTTAGATTGGATCTTTGAAATGGAGAAGTTCTTTGAGTATGAAAAGACTCTTAATAATAGGAAGGTGAAGATTGCAGTTAAATTGTTTAAAGGACATGTCTCACTCTGGTGGAAGCATTTACAAACTAATAGACAAAGGACAAGAAACAAAAAGATCAAAACTTGGGTGAAGATGGTGAGCAAGGTAAAGAACAAATTCCTCCCTACTGATTACTAAGTTAGCTAGCTAAGAAAGATGCAAAATTTGAGATAAAGAGACATGAGTGTGAAGGAGTCTACTAAGGAATTCTATAGATTGGACATTAGATCTGGACATGTGGATGATAATGTTGAGAAAATTGCAAGGTACCTCAATGGGTTAAGATCTAGAATTCAAGATGAAATAAGTTTTGTAAATTTGGAAAATATGGAAGAAGCATATCAATATGCCTTGAAAGCTAAGAAGATCTTGAAAAAGAAGCATAAACAAAGACAAAGAGGTAGAGGTGGTAGATTCCAAAGAGGTGGAGGTAGATCTTATGGTCAAGGTGGAAAATTTGACAGTTTTGTACAAGATAAAGGCAAGTCTGAATGGAAGAATGATGACAAAGGCAAGACTGAGTGGAAAGGTGGTGACTCCTACTGAGGTGGTATTGGTTCTTATTGAGGAAGAGGTAATTCTTATTCTAGAGTTGGTTTTCATGGTAATTGTTTCAGATGTGGTAAAGAAGGACATAGATCTTTTGAACGTAGATCATCTAAAAGTAGACAAGGTAACAAAAATGTTGTGATCCAAGGAGATGATGTGAGTTCACAAAGTGGATCTAAGGCTGGTGAAAATTTGATGGTAAGAAGAACTTTATGTAATAAGGGAAGTGATGAGGAACCTATTCTTAGAAGAAGTCTTTTCAAAACTAGATGTAAGATGGCTGAAAAATGTTGTAAAGTGATCATTAACAATGAAATTTTTACAAATTTGGCATCAGAAGAGTTGGTTATAAAGTTATAGCTATAGAGGATGAAGCATTCTAAACCCTATCATGCTTCATGGATCAAAGATGAAAATAAGATATTGGTAAGTGAACAATGTGTTGTGAAGCTCAAGATTGGACATTACTTCGATAAAGTTTTGTGTGATATTATGCCTATGGATTGTTCTCATATTTTGTTTTGTAGACCTTGGCAATATGATAGATATGCTATACATGATGGAAAATTGAATCAATATACTCTTTGGGTAAATGGGAAGAAACAAATTTTTTTTCCTTTCATTGAAAGTTCAGATGAGGTTAATTGTACTATGATAAAATTTTGCATGGTTAATAGAAAACAATTTGAAAAAGAAGTGAAGAAGATTCAAGTCTATTTTTCTATAGTTCCTAGAGGACCGAGTGTTTGTAGTACTGAATGAGTAGTAGAAGCTAGTAATGACTGAGTGACAATAGATAGTGGCACCTAAGTACTAAAAGAAATTATAGAATTGCTAAATAAGTATAAGGAAATTGTTGCTATAGATATTCCTGATGGTTTACCACCAGTAAGAAATATAAATCATTGTATGGATCTGATTCTAGGAGCCAGTTTTCCAACTAAAGCACCATATAGATTGACACCTATTAAGAATGAAGAACTTAATAGACAAGTACATGAGTTGTTGGATAAAGGTTTGATTAGATAAAGTTTGAGTCCATGTCTTGTACCTACTATATTAGAACCTAAGAAGAATGGAGAATGGATAATGCGTATTGATTCTAGATCTATTAACAAAATCATAATAAAATATAAGTTTCCTATGCCAAGGATGGATGACATAATGGATTGCTTGAGTGGAGCAAAGTATTTTACCAAGATTGATTTGAAGAGTGGCTATCATTAGATTAGAATCAGAGGAGGTGATGAATGAAAGACTACTTTCAAGAAAAAAGATGGTTTGTATGAATGGTTGGTTATGCATTTTGGTTTGACTAATGCACCTAATACTTTTATGAGGTTGATGACTGAAGTTTTGAAAAGATTTTTGGGTAAGTTTTTTATTGTTTACTTGGATGATATTTAGATATTTAGTAAGACTAAGGAAGAACATCCTAAGCATGTTAGACAAGTATTGTAGAGATTGAAAGAGGAGAAGTTACTGATTAATTTGAAGAAGTGTTCTTTTATGCAAGGATAAATTATGTATTTGGTTTTGTGATTTTAGTTGATGGTTTGAGAATGGATCCAAAGAAGGTTAAACCAATTTTGGAATGACCTACACCTAAGAATGTGGGTGA
Source organism: Cupressus sempervirens (assembly GCA_028749045.1). Classification (NCBI taxonomy): domain Eukaryota; kingdom Viridiplantae; phylum Streptophyta; class Pinopsida; order Cupressales; family Cupressaceae; genus Cupressus; species Cupressus sempervirens. Next base: position 272,578,549 of record CM053792.1, on the reverse strand, counting down.
CATAAGTTCATTTCATGATTTGGCTAGTTTTTGTAGGAGGTTTGTAAGGAATTTTAGTGTTGTTTGTAATGTTATGACTGAGATAATGAGAGCAGATAAAAAGGAATTCAAGTGGACACATGGAGTTGATAAGATTTTTGAGACTTTGAAATAAAATTTTGTTGAGTTACCTATATTGGCTTTACTTGATTTCAATAAGGTATTTCAAGTTGAATGTGATGCTAGTGGTAGTGCAATAGGAGCTATATTGAGTCAAGAAGGAAAACCTATTGCTTTCTTTAGTGAGAAATTGAATGATGCTAAAAGAAAGTATTATGTGTATGATCAAGAGTTTTATGTTAGTGTTCAAGCCTCAAAGAAGTGGAGACATTATTTGATTCCTAAGGAGTTTGTGTTGTATACTAATCAAAAAGCTTTATAGTACTTGGGAAGTCAACATAAGTTGAATCAGAGACATATAAAGTGGGTTGAGTACTTACAAAGTTTCACACATTTCATTAAGCAAAAGAGTGGAGTTACTAATAGATTTGCTAATACATTGAGTAGAAGATGTTCTCTATTGACTAAAGTGAAGGTTGAAGTTCTTGGTTTTGATGAAATGAAAGAGTTGTATGATACGGATCCTAATTTTTTTGAGGCATGGAGAGAGTGTAGAGCACCAAATCTAACATATCACATTAGTAAGTATGAGGAATATTTCATTCAAGAAGGTATGTTGTTCAAAGGTATTTACTTGTGTATTCCTAGAAGTTCTATGAGGTTGAATCTGATTAAGGAAAAGCATAGTGGTGGATTGGCTAGACATTTTGGGATTGATAAAATAATGAGTTTGTTAAAGGATAAGTATTATTGGCCACAAATGTATAATGATGTTCCAAAATTTGTGAAGAGTTGTGAAGTTTGTTAAGTTGCAAAAGGAGTACATCAGAATGCTGGTTTGTATACACCTATTATTATTCATGAGAAACCTTGGAATGACATCAATATTGATTTTGTTCTTGGATTGCCTAAAATAGTAAAAGGGCATGATTCTATATTTTCTATGGTGTATAGATTTTCTAAAATGGATCATTTTATACCATGTAAGAAGACGATGCTAAGCATATTGCTAAAATTTTCTTTAAAGAGATTGTGAGATTGCATGGATTACCAAGAAGTATTATTTCTAATAGAGATAGTAAGTTTGCTAGTTATTTTTGGAAGACTTTGTGGAAGAAGATGGGTACTTAGTTGAAGTTTATTTCTATGTTCTATCCACAAATAGATGGATGTATAGAGGTTTTTAATAGAATCTTGGGTAATTTTTTGAGATGTTTAGTGGGAGATAAGCCAAGTATTGGGAAGTAGTGTTAACACAAGTTGAATTTGCATATAATAATTTTGTGAATAGGAGTACAGGGAAGACACCTTTTGAGATTGTTACTAAAATGTAGCCTAGAGGAGTATCAGACTTGAGGGATGTTTCTAGTGAGAAAAGGAGAAGTGTTGTAGGAGAAGAATTTGCTAATTTTATGGAGTCTTTGCATAAGGAAGTGAAGTTGAGGTTGGAAGAAAATAATCAAAAGTATAAGGAGAATGTTGATAAGTCTAGTAGACATCATGATTTTGAAGTTGGAAATGAGGTGATGGTTCATTTGAATAAAGGAAGATTTCCAATTGGAACGTACAATAAGTTGAAGATGAAGAAGTTTGGACCATGTAAGATCTTGAAGAAGTTTGACAGTGGAAATGCTTATGAAGCTAAGTTACCTAATGACATGGATATATCTCTTATACTCAATGTTGCTGGTTTATATAAGTATCATGAGTTAGATGATGGAGTTTTTGTATTAGATGATTATCCTAAGAAGAAAATTAAATAAGCTGAATAGATATTGGATCAAAGGTTTAGTAAGAGCACAAGAGGAAATGATTACTATGAGTATCTAATTAAGGGGAAGAATAGACCAATTGAAGATGCTACATGAATTTCTCAATATAAGTTGGATTCAGCTCAGATTATGACATCTTGATGATTGAAGAGAATCATTTCTTCCAACCCTAGTTGTCTCATGCAGGAGTATCTTGGGTTGCCTTGTAATCCTACACTTTTGTTCATTTTTCCAGTTATTGTCGAGCTCTAGTTATTGTTGAGTGCCAATTTTTTTGTGGTTGTCAAGTTCTTAGTTACTACCAAGTGATTCCTTTGGTTATTGAGTGATCCTTTGGTTTTCAAGTGATCCTTTGGTTTTCATACAATTTTCTTTGGTTTTTGAGTAACCCTTTGGTTGTTGAGTCCTCCATGGTTGTCGAGCATTAGAGGATGTCGAGTTTGTAGTAGCTACGGAGTGATTCCTTTGGACATCAAGTTTGTGTTGAGATGAGTGCTAGTTTTGAAAAGCTTTCATTTTCTAAGTTATCTGTGTTTGGTTCCTATTTGGGCTGACCTTGCTTGCATTTAATTTATGCATAGGTGGTTAATAACTATTGAGATCTAACTTGGGTCTTTTCTATGTTTTAGAATCTTCTGTAACCCATTTTGACAAATATTTAAGGAGGTCTAGGATTGATTTTTAGAGAGAGAGGGGGGGGGGGGGGAGAACTTAGAAATTAGAGGATTAATAAAGAGATATGAGTCTAAAATGTGAACTTGAAGTGGATCATGAATCTGTAAGTGATATATTGTAATTGATCATAACCTAGAAGGCCTTATAGCTGGGCATGTATATGGATTATCTAATGGATATATAAACATCATGTTCCTTCTCTCCTTGGTGTTGTTCTTTTTTTTTTTTTACTCTATTGACTCTTGTAGGGTGGATTGGATAGGTGGGTGTTCCCTATGCCCTAGTTATATTCTTTTATCCTTGCACCCACCTAGTACAAGGAGAAAATAATACAACTAGGGCCTAGGGCACACCCAACTATCCAATCCACTTTGCAAGAGTCAACATAGTGGAGACACAATGATAAAGAACATCATCAAGGAGAGAAGGAGCAAGATGTTTATATATCCATTAGATTATCCACATACATGCCCAGTTGTATGGCCTTCTAGGTTAAAACCAATTATAATATATCACTTATAGATTCATGATCCACTTCAAGTTCACATTACAAACTCATATCTCTTTTTTAATCCTCTAATTTTTAAGTTCTCCCCCCTCTCTCTAAAACTCAATCCTAGACCTCCTTAAATACTTGCCAAAATGGCTTACAGAAGATTATAGAACACAGAAAAGCCCCAAGTCAACTCTCAAAATTTATTAACCACCTATACATAAATTAAATATAAGCAAGATAGGCCCAAACAGGAACCAGACATAGATAACTTGGCAAATGAAAGATTTTCAAAAGTAGTACTCAACATCCATACGAACTCAGTGTCCAAAGGAATCACTCAGCAACTACTATGAACTTAAAATCCTCCAATACTCAACAACCATGAAGGAATTGACAACCAAATAAAATTGCATGGAAACCAAAGGATCACTCAGTAATTAAATGAATCACTTAGTAGTAACTTAGAACTTGGTAACCACAAAAAACTAGCACTCAGCAATAACTAGAGCTCCATAGCAACTGGCAGAATGAATAAAAGTGTAGGATTACAAGGTAACCTAGGATGCTCTTGCATCAAGAACCGAGAAAAGAGATCATATGCATAATTGATCCAGGTATTTGTTTTAATGTTTATAATGATCAAATATCGCTATGTGAACTGGGCTCCTATACACACCCAGGTTACATGTAGACTGAGCCAAAAATGAAAATAATAATGGAAGGAATGTGTTATGATAATCAACTTTTGTTTTGAGGTTGAGTCACCTATATTGCACCCAGCATTGTATGAAGCATTTTTTTAAGACCTAATTTGACCATTTGAAGCTATATAGTGAATTTTGAAGATCACTTTTACTCACCAAGAAATCAGAGAACCTACAGATTGATTCAAAGGAAATTGAAAAATAAATTTGTGCAAAAGATTTATGTGATTCTACATGTTTCCATTGATAGATTACAAAGAGAAATAAGTGAAGTTTGTGAATTGAGTTCAGTTGTTTTTATGAACTTGTTATATTATTTTTGAAACCCTAGTTCAAAATACAATCACTTGCATCCAAACGTGGAAAAGAAGTTTTGAAAGACACTAATACACAAATTCTAAGGAAGGGTCAATGCACCCCACCAAAATTTAGTGAATATCTAGAGATTTTAATTACTGGTGGTGCATCTAGTGCTTTATCATCAATTCCTCATAGAGTTATCATGGTGCATGATGTGCAATCATGTTATGTGTTAAAGATAGGAGAGATTGGATATTTTTAACTTAGAAGTGCCTAAAAAAAATTGTGTTACAATGGAGTACTGAAACTGAAGAATAAAATTGTTGCCAAGAAAAAGCTTACCTATACCCTAGTTTTCCCAAATTTTTTAAAGTTGAGTGGATAAAGGTTGTTTTGAGAAGGGTACACAACATGAAAATGTGGTTAGAGAATGGGTTGGTTAAGATTAAAAAGATAATAATTCATCGAGTGACCATGTATCCTACCCGAGATCTAATAAAAACTATGTGATGCTCAACTAGGAATGTTATCAAAGAAAAGACAAAGGCCAAATGGAATGACTGGGAAATGTCTAGATGACATCATCGATCCTATTATTAAATTCATAGTACATGTGATTGTGCACAAATTCTATCAATCAAGCTAATTGAATAGTGTGTCATGCATTTTAGTAGACTTGGGATACAAGATTGTGAAGAAGGATTATAGCTATGACCTTGCCAATCAACAACCGATCTAGTACCTAAGAATCTTGGAGCCATGAGGAAGGCTAAAAATACTTCACGTAAGTTTGGATCACTCTTAATGTGTATATTCTTCTATGTGCAAAATTCATTCCCTATTATTGGAGAGGTTGTGTGGGATAAGACCAAACTAGCAACCGAGAACATTAATGGTTACATTGAGAAATTGTGAGAAAATTTTGTAATTATCTAGATATATACTTTGATGAATTTCAATGTTAAATGAAGAACATAATGAGGATCCCTAAGTCATTTATTTATCATTATCATGATGACATTTTGTTTATTATGGACACTAACTTCACTTATGCACAATTTGTATTACCAAGGGTTGCATGGCTAAGGCCTATGCAATATGAAGAAAATTTTGATGAGATATAAAACCTTGTTATTAGAAGAGTTAGATAAGAATGTTGAACCATTCAGTAGCTATGAGTCATCCAAGATCAAGATGCTTATGAAAACTAAAGTACCCAAAATGGATAGGAAAAGAAATAAAATGGTTGCAGATCTTGAAGGAAAACTTGGAAAGGGACCGAAACAAATTATAGAAGGTAAAGGGGAAGATGAAGAAACTGATAAAGATGAGGTAGATGAGACCAAAGGAAAATAATTGGTGGTTTCCATGCCTAAGGAACCACAATAGAAGAAAATAGTGATTGTAGATCCTAAGGTAAAGAGGAATCTAAAGAAAGGTGTTACACCTCCCACCTCTATACCTTAGAGAAACATAACAAGACAAGGATCTAAGGAAACATATCCTACCTCTATCAAGAAAAAGAAATGGACATCAAAGATAACAAAGCCAGTTAAGAGAAATCTGCTACAAAAGATGAAACAAGTAACTGAAGGAACCAAGTAGGGTCAAAAGAAGAAATCAAGAAGGAAACTTTTAGTTATGCTTGATGATGAAGAGGATGAAGGAGAGAACTAAAAATGATATGAGAAATTTTCAAAATTTTCCTAGGAAATCTCCTCAAGATATTGATTAGGTATGTGACAATATCATAAATTCAATAGGAATTTAAGGTTTCAAACATGTTAAATATGATTTTTTAGAGAGGATTGATAAAGAAAATACTGAGCAAGAAGTGGTAGATATGATGATAAAATTTAAATATAAACCTATAGAATTGGGTAAGGAAATTCCTAAAGAATTATACAATAAGATGGATATAATGTGGAAATGGGCATTGTCTACTAAAAGGAAAATAAGAGAAACCACATTAGTCCAAAATATGCTAGATTTAGAGAAGACACACATGTCTATAGCCCTAAGGGAGTTTCACTAAGAATTTTGTGCCCAAGAAAAGGGCTTATAAAATTTTGAAAAATAAAATAGAATATGTAGTGCAAGAAAGCTTCTTAGTATGGAAGAATGCATTTGGGTTGTTAGCCTTAACAACAACAGAAGAAAAGGAGAAAGAAGAAGTAGAATTAGAACTGGACAATAAGGAAGATTATGATGAGCCAAATAATCTTGAGGAAGAAATAAGGAAAAAGGTAGAGGAAAGTGAAAAATAAGATGTTGTCACTATTGAAGACATCCCCGAGGAAACATAGACAAATATTAATGTCTTGACCAAGGAAGAGCTCAAGAATGAAGTATTCATCAATGCAACTTCAGATAGACCTCTACCATGCATCAATCTAGTGTTGATACAAATTAATGATTATCCAAGGATTGAAAATGAACCAACTATGGATTTAACTTCTATTCATTCAATAATCAATGTTGAGGAGAAGGGTCAACAAAATGTAAGTGCCAAGGAACAAGGCAAGATAATGATTACACTTTTAAATCCAACACCGATGACCAATCTTGTCATTGATAAAGAAAAGGGAGAAGAGATAAAGAAAGAAGATAACTCTACAATAAATGCCTCAAGACCTCATGTTAAGGGAATAAAGGAGATTGCATAACAAAGGACCAAGGAAGAACAAGAACCAAAAGAACAAGTTGCAGTTTAGGCATTGTTTCAACTATTGAGTGCAGGGCCTTCTACACTATCTCAAATAGACACAATTGCTACACCTTATCAGAAAGTTCTATCTACTTAGAAGGATATTGCATTGTTAGGCCAAGAGATTGCAAGGATGAGTAATAAAATTACTCTATTACAGATATCACTATCGAGCTCTAGTACACCTAGGGAAAAGAAGATGAAGAAAAAGCTCAAGTCACCTAGAAAGCTATTGGCACTAGACAAGGTCATCATATTTCCTAAGTATGACCTTGAGACAATAACATTTGACCAAATGTAAATATTACAAGAACTATTAAAGAGGAAGACAAAGCAAGAGGAATTAAGAAGAGAACATTAGTAAAGGCAGGTATTACATGAAATAAAATACATTTTTGTTGATGTATTTGAGATTCATAATGTTAATGAGAAGATAGCTATCATAGCTCAATTAGTTCATATTGTTGAGAAATTCAACAATGATAATATTGAAGAAAATAAAAAGTTTGTGGGGTTGTCTAAAGAGAAATTTGAGACTAGAGTTTTGGAGAAAGCTTCAACAGAAATTGCTATTGAATGGGTTGAAATTTCCACTCTTGTACATAATTTAGAGGAAGTTATACAAAATGTTCATTTTTTTATAGGAAACTTTGTGATATTAATTTCTTCACTAAGGAGAATCAATAGTCTATTGATAAGCTTTAGTCATATTTGAAGTCAACTAGACATGCTTTGAGCATGGATGCAAGTTCAAGCTCCATTCATTTCAACAAATTGACTTTTGCACAAGGGAGATTAGCTGAGTTAATGGCTAAATATTAAAAAAATAGGGAAAATTAAACTCTATCTAATTTATGTTGATATGTCAGTTGGAGCTAATGTAGAAAGAACTAACAATCAGAAAGGATTTAGTATAGAGAGATCTGCATCTCTCAATAATAGATAGTTTAGTGGATCTAGTTGCTCAGCTAGAGATAAAGATACAAGTTCTTGAATCTATCAAATCTAGTTGGGATCACACATTGACTATGATTTTACAGATTCATAAACCATTTTTGGACAAGTATAATTTGACCCCACCAACCCCAAAGCTATGAGTGAAAAAAAGGGGGGAAATATCAAATATATGATAATGTAATTTTTATATGCCTAAAATGTTGACACACTTCTATGAATCATTATATCCAAAATTGCTCAAGAATGAGGTCTTGAATGGTGGCTCATAGCTCTCTATTCATGGAGTGCAAGAGTTTATAATGGAGGCCCTCAACTTGACCTAGTTTGTGCATGAGAGGTTCAAGGATCAAAATATGAATGCAAATGGAGATGAAAACTAATCTATATGATATCAATAAAAAATAATGCAAGATCTAATGTATCAATGCAAGATATAATCTATGAAAGCAAGATCTAAGCTAATATAAAAATGAAATGATGGATCATGATGACGGAAGCCATGGATGCATGAGAGAAGAAGACAAGAAGATAGAAGTTCTCCACAAAAAGCTTTACTATTCAAACTCCATCTTCAAAAATCACTCTCCAAATCTGCAGCATAATAATAGCCTAGAGTGTGTGTATAAAATGAGGAGAGGACTCTCCCTTATAAAGAAGATTGGATGATCAAGATTAAGAGGAAAATAGATTTAATCAAGGGTGGAGAAATAATGATCCAAGTGAAATAAAGATCCACAATGAGAAAATAGAAAAAGAATTAAATGGAATCCCACTTAGAAATCTGTGCATTTAAGTGTAGAGGAATTTTTTATTTTTAATTATTTTATTTCCTCTTTAAGTAGGTATTTATTTAATTAAAAGAGGGTAGGTTCTTTTAATTAAATAGGAAATGTTTAATTAAATTAAAAGAGGGGTTTTTCTCTTAATTAATTAAATGTGGATGAATTATTTAATTAAAAGAGATGTTTTCTTTTAATTAAATGGGGACTTATTTTATTTAATTAAAAGGGAGATTTTCTTTTTATTAAATAAGACATAGGATAAAATGATCAAACTTAGAAATGAAATAATTGAATCTGATCAAGAAAATTGATTTGAATTGATTTAATGAAATATTGCAAACCATTGATTCAGGAAATTGATAAATTGAATAATGGGGCCCATAGTCTAGGTGACCATTTTAGGGTGCATACATTTGCCCCTCTTTAACTAATGTGTGATCTATTTGGGAACACATGTATTCAAAGAAAGAAATTGAAGTGTGATCAATTCAGGATCACAAAATAACCCAAATGTGTGCTGAAATTGAAGCGTGAGGTCAATTCAAGATCACAAATTAACCCAGATGTGTGGTCGATTTGGGAACACATCAGGACAATGAATACAAATAAATTTTGACTTAAAAAAGTTGAGGATAAAATTGATAAAACTGAATCAAGGATTGAAGTTAATAGATACTACCCCCTCGTGATCGAAATCAAAATGAGATAGAGGAGAAACAACAAATTGATAAATTTGATCAAATCAAACTAAGGATAAGGTTCTTGATGTAATATGAAAGATATAAGAATCACAAAAATAAGGTAGATCATCAAGCATGAAATATTATGCCCCAAAGGTGAATTAGAGGAAAAGAAGTGGGGTGAAAGTAAATGGAAGATAGAATTTTGGAAGATATGGAAAGAAACAGAAAGATAAAGCCCCAAAATCAATAAAAATTTTGATTGAGATCATGAAAGAAGATTAGGAAATGAAGATAAAAAATGACCATAGTTGATTAAAATTCCACAATAAAGATGAAGGGAGAACCCTCTCAAGCTCATAATGCAGCCTAAAAATGCAAACTAACATGAGGTCTAACAATACAAGCTACATGAAAACATAAAGGTGTACTTGCAATAGAGCAACTGTAACATAGGATTTTGTGTTCATCATTCATTAGAAAATGTAAAAGAACTTATTTTCATCATTGGGCCATTACTAATGAACATTAGAAAGTCACACAATCATCAGTATTTACAAGTACAACTATGAAGCTATGAATGTGATTTGTGTCATATTAGAATGTGGAAAGATTCTAACATAAGCATCAAAGACATAAAGGTCAAGATTATTGTGATGTTAGCTTACCCAATTTAATATAGAAAAACCATGCTTGCATCAAGGCATAGATGCCATGATGACTAGAAGAATAGTTGTACAAAAATAGTCAAGAATGATGCCTCAAATCTCCTAAGTGTTTCAAGGGAAAACATGAGACACTCTAAAGTTTTAACACCACACCCACAAGCAAAAAACAAATAAAAACATGCCCCATGCCCCAATTCCTCTAGCTATGCATCCTAGAGAGACTTACCAGACAAGGACACTCAACAAAAATCAATAAAAGTCAGCACACAAAGAAAAGACCATGACATAAGTTAAGAATTATGTGTTTGTGTTTAAAAATTTAAATGTTTTAACCGATATTGAGTTTTGAGGATAAGGATCAAATGCTTGCAAGTAGTTAAGTACCATGATGAAACTAGGTAAGACCAAACCAATAAGTGTTGAAAAACACTCGATGTCAAAGGTTGTATTGAAAAAAAAAATATTTGGGGTGGTGTTGAAAAACACCATTTGTGAGGTGTCCTAAAGACTAACACATCCAAGAGACTAAATCTAGCATAGTTATGCCCCCTACATAAAGACCAATTCCAAACCAAGGCAACAAGGACAAGGTGTGATGGAGAAAGACCAAGTGTTGAGGACACACACTAAGAAATAGGGGTGCAAAGTCCTCAAGTAGTGCCTATTTTTAGGTTTTCACCACTTGGATTTTTTTTTTCAGGACCTTTTATAAAAAAAAAATTGGTATTTTTGCTACCAAGTGCCTATTTCTAGGTTTTCACCAAGGCACTTTTTTTTCTTTTTTTTGAAATTTTTGATTTTTTTTGAATTTTTTGAATTTTTTTTTTTTTTTGGAGATACATCAAAGTGCCTATTGCTAGGTTTCACTAAGATGATCTTTTTTTAGACATTTTCCAATTTTTAGAATTTTCACAATATATCATTTTTTTGGATTTTTGAAATATATGATTTTTTTTGTATTTTTTAGGATCAATAAATATGTAAAAGGATGCCCCCAGATAGAATGAGCATCACTTCCAAGCAAGAGAACATTGTTTAGTCCCAATGTCTACCAAGGTGGAGGACAAGAGTGATTAGCAAGCTAGTGGAAGAAATGAAAGACAAGAGAATGAAGGAGAATAAAGGGAAGAAATCCTCAAGGGAAAACTCCTCAATAGTACCCAAGCTAGGAAAAATTGTCATGTAAAGCACATTTGGACAAGAAATGAAAGGCCAACATAGGATAATTTACGAAAGCATGATGTAAAAGTGGGAAAAATGCAATCCAAAGGAGTAGACATGTTAAGAGGCTTCATAGCATCATATTTTACTCTTTTTTTATTAGATCAAGACCAAAGGCGTAAATGGGAAAAGGATAGTGAAAGAATAAAATGAATAGAAGAAAATAGATATGAAGGCTAAACATGAAAGAAATAAAAAATAGATCATCGTAAGATAGCTCACAAGATAGCCAAATGTTTATGTATAGGTCAATATTGTCAAGATCAAAGAGAGAAGACAAAATGGATGAAAGATGTAGAACTATGCATGATGCCTAATTGTTAGGTTTTTATCATGGTACTTATCCAAGGCACCACAAGGAGTGATTTTCACCATAGGAAAAATTTATTTCTCTTTACTTTTGCTAACAAGGTGCCTGATTACCAAGTTTTCACCAAGGTACATTTTCAAAAAAAATATTTTTTTCGTTCATTTTTTTCAAACTTTTCCAATATTTTTGAATTTTTTGAAAGAACTCAAGCTTTTTAGATAGTGCTCCTTGAAATTTTAATCCATGACATGCAAAGGAGTTGAAATGATATGCTCAAAGATGCTGAGAGGGAAAGGAAGATGGAAAAAAAAAATGGAGGATATCACTTTATGCAAAGTGAGTGAGATTGGAAGATGGGAATGAAAGCAAGATCAATGTCAAAAAACACCTCAAAGAGTGGCGAGAGGATGGAGAAAACATGAATGAAGGAATATGGTGAGTGAATAGAAGAGGTTGTGGTGTAGGCATATGGAATGGAAGAATTCTTTTGGAAGAAGATGAAGTGGAATTCTTTGGAAATTTAAATGTCAACTTAAATTGTTGTTCAACATTAGACCCTCTCAAGAGAGACTTCAGAATCCATATAGTTGTAGGCCTTTTTTCATTTCTTTTTGATGATGTAGAGATAATATCTTCAATGATGGATTTTGGAACCCATAACTTTTTTATAATTTTTTCTTAGATATCTCTTTTAAATTTATTCCCCCATGTTGATTAGAGGAGACATGGTGGTATTCTTTTTTATATGGATTCTTGAATTGCTTCTTTTTCTTGTATTATACATTCAGGTTACTTCCAAAAGACTTGGGACTTGGGGAAAAATAAGGAGTATATGTTTGGTTTAGGTGAGTGAATGGATGAAAATGATTCAAGGATATGCATCTACATTGATCTTGAGGAAAGATAGGAGAGGGAAGGATGTAAGGACCCAAGATAGATGATGAATTAGGAGAGTTGGGAGGGGAAAGTGAAGGGACATAAGGACCCAAAATGGAAGAAAGACATGAAGCATTTAGTATTGATGGGGGAGGTCTAAGGATGGATGTGGAAGATGCAAAAGGGTAATCAATAAGTCCATCAACATATATATGACAATCAAGGACATCAACATCTTTAGAGTGAGCATTAGTATTTTCAATAGGATCATGAACATCTTGAGTAGGAGCAACTTCTTTGATAGGAGTACTTTATGCTTGAGAAGATTTAGGAATAGTAGAAAGTGGAAGGGAACATGGAGTGGTAGAACAAAAAGATGGAAGACTTTGATCTTGACAAGGATCTTTGGATAGCATAAGTGTAGATTTTTTCTCTCAATTTTCAATAGGCTCAACATTGGAAGTAGCAACACTATTTTTAATAACCTTAGTGGAAGTTTCATCTTTGGAAGGTGAAACTATATTAAGGTCATTTTGATTATCAATAAGCTCAATAGTGTAAGTAGTAGCTTGATCTTGCCTAGGAGAAGACTTAACACATGGTGTAATGAATGAGGAAGGGTGCAAAGGATCAAAAGAATCATGAAATTGATCACAGACATTGTGAAAATGATTGGATGACATGGAGGGTTCTTGATCTTAATCTTTCTTTATATTCTTTTCTATATCATTTTTAGAGTCCTCTCAACATGAAGCCATTCCTAAGGAGAATGAAGCATGTTGGAACTGTATGGAAGACTTTGGGATAGATGATGAAGGACTAGCTGAAGTAGTCAGTATAGTGCATGAAGGCTTAGGCTCTTTAGGTTTAGCATTATCAAAAGAATTTGCAGCCAAGTGAAGGATAGCTTGAGTTTATTTAAGAGGTATCCTTTGAGGATAACTATAGGGAACCACATGAAAAGAATTAGGATCTATGCTAGATGAAGGATTGGTAGAAGATTCGAGAGATTCAAAATCTTTAGGGGATGTATGGATAGTGGATGAAGTAGAAGATGGAAGAGGAGCATCGGAAGACAAAGGTTCAACATTAACATGATCTCCCTCAAGAGTGTAATCTTTATTTCCAGCATGAAGGTTCTTAGAAGAGGAACTCTAATGCCATTGATGCCTTATTTCAGCAGAAAAAAATGCTTTCTCTTCCTCAAAAAATGCAGATTTATCATTTAAGTATTGTTCACAAAATTTATCAATGTTGTTTTCAAGATTTGAGTCATATGGATTACCATCAATATCTATCCATGGCTCATCCCCTTTAAGCACAAGCATAAGACTAGGAGGACTTTTAGGACTCAGAGGAATATAATAATCATTGTCATCATAATCATTGTCACTATAGGCATTATATATAGGCATATCACAAGACTTTCCATGTTGTTCATTATGGTATGTCTCAATAAGAGGAATAAGACTCTTGGTAGAAGTAGAAGAAGAATGATATCATGAAGAAGAGGTAGGTGAAGACCTACACGAATGATATTTAGAAGAATCATGGTAAGACTTGGAATATGAAGAATGTGAATGATATTTTTTTGCCCCACTATTCATCTTACACCCATGTTGCAAAGTGAAAAAGATATTGTGTCTTAGTTTGGTCTAGGTATGTCTAAGTCTTGTCTTTCCACCTTAGGTGAAAATATTCTCGATCGGATTTCCCATATTTCCCTTCTCTCACATGTCACAATCAAGTGGGTTTCTCCTTGATGTCTTATGGGTAGGTTAGTACCTAATTTGATGGATATTCTTGTTTCATAAAGATGTTCAGAAAGTTATCTTCCATGATGGACTTGTTCATGGCTTATCTGTTGGCATAAAGTTATTTGCCATTAGTGACAACACTCACAATTCAAATCGAGTAATACAGTTCTGACTGAATGATGGCAACACATTTCAAATCGAGTAATATAGTTCAGACTGAGTGATGGCAACACAGTTCAAACCGAGCACTAAAGACACAGTTCAAACCAAGCATCGAAGACACGATTCTAACCGAGTGAAGAAGGACTTAGTGTTAACCAAGTGAAGATGCACTTAGTGTTAACCGAGTAAAGATGCACTCAGTATTAACCAAGTGAGGAAGCACTTAGTGATGACCGAGTAAAGAAGGACTCAATAATAATCAAGCTCAGGAGGTTAACGAAGAATTTAGTTTCTACCAAGTGACACTATATCTACTGAGTCACCAATGGTTACCGAGTTCCAGGCAACGTTGTATGACTAGTATGAACCAAGCCCCTACCTCTACTAAGTGCATGATGATGCTGAGTAACGTAGTGGATGCCGCATATCAGAAGGTCATCAAGTCTATCTGAAGAACCCAAGTTTATTTTACCATTTGGCCGACTCGGTTATATTTTGTTTACTTGTGTTTGGCCGACCTTGCATGAATAATTATTGGAATGGTATATATATGTAATGTGTTATATCATTCAACATATAGATACAAGGAAGATATACAAGATATAGAATATTACAAAAAGGAGGGACATAAGATATGATTTGTGAATTCATCAGTAGAAAAGAATACTCAGCAAGGTCTACTAGGAGTAGAAATGATTTCATCAATCACAGAAGGTGATCTACAATAAAGAATCCAGTCAAGTTGTAAGTTGATCTATTGGTTCATCTAGCAGGTGAATCATCCTTGTAAATCCTTTAATAGGGTAGACTTAACCATCTTTATTCAAATCTCCTAACAAAGTGCATACTTGTAAAGTATGTTTGTAAATCCTCTAACAAGGTGGATCTAGCAATCCTCTATGCTCCTAATAGGGCAGATCACTAGAAGTGATCATTGTAAATGTTAACCAGCCAACTTCATGCTATAGTAACAAAGCTTTGTGGGTATCATCCCCACCCCAGTTTTACTTTCTATTTTGGAAGGTTTCTGGGTCACCAAATCTCTATGCATATATGGTTTAAATTTTTAATAGTTCTTTTATGCAGCAGGCTAGATGAGTGACTGTTGTATATGGTTATTCTGAATTGACTTAAAAGTTTTATTATTACGAATTCACCCCTCCCCTCTCAATAACCTATTATATCTTGAATATTTCCAATAATTGGTATCAAAGCATTTTTGGTTCTCAGGACAAAGTTTGACAGCTTGAGAAAAGATCTAAGTTATGGAGATATTCAGACTGGAGAAAGTTATTGAAAATGAAAAGTTAGATCTAGAAATGGCCATGGTTCAACTTAAAGAAGCAAAGGAGCATCTTTCTCAATCCCTAAAAAGAAGAAAGGAACTTGCAAGACAAATGAATGACCATCACTATGTTGAAGAAAAGATTGAAGATTTGTTACCATCAAGTAGTTCAGAAGAAGCTTAAAAGGCAATCAAAGAACTTCTAGAAAAGAATGGATCTCTGCAATAAGAGGTAAGAAAGCTCAAAAGAGAGTAAGAAATACAGTCAATTAGGCTATGTGAAGTTTTGGAACAAAGAAAAAAAGCACAAGAAGAATTGGAAGATAAAAGTCATAAAATTCATAATCAATCCCATCAGCATGAAGACCTTATAGACCAACTCTCTAATGCAAATGAAGAAATCAGGATTCTCAGAGTAAAAAATGAAAGTCTACAGAATGATTTAAGAACTAAGAGACAAATCAATGAAATCTTGGAAAATGATATAATCTCTGAAAGGAAAGTCAATGAAAGAATGATGAAATCACAAGCGGATATGAATCAATTAAATCAAAAAAATGAGGAAAATCTTTATAGACATAAAGGTAAAGCTGGTCTTGGATACAAAGAAGAAGGTGAATCCTCCAAACAAGGTGAAAAAAGGAATCAAAAACCCACTTGTAATCACTATGGAAAGTTAGGTCATAAATCAAACAAATGCTAGAGCAATGGAAAAGCAAAATTCAATGGTAAATGCTTCAATTGCAATCAGCATGGTCACAAAGCAAATGAGTGCAAAAAAAAATCAAAATTTAAAGGCAACTGTCACAAATGCAAAAAACATGGTCACAAGGCATTCCAATGTAGATCCAAATCATTCAATCCAACTGAAAAACTTGTTAAAGCCATATTTGGATGGGACTACAACACCTGGTGCAAATGTCACTATTGTGGACAATATGGACATATTGGCATAAATTGTGCAAGACATCACCTAAGGAAGAAGGACACTACTGTAAGGTGCTATACATGTACAAAACTTGGTCATATAGCTAGAAATTGCATGAATATAGAAAGAATTGAAGATGAGAAGAAAATCAAAGCATACAAAATTCGGAAGAAAATGAAGCAATAGTGGATTCCAAAATCTACTGAACAAGATAAGTCAAGCAATGGCAATATCACTCAAGAAATGAGTGACTCCACCATTTCCAATTGATATTCATCAAAGAAAGTATGGAACTGCATCCTCCAAGAATTATCCTAAATAGTTCCACAAGAAGAAAGATGATCATAACAGTATTCAGATACACTTTGATCCTAGACTTAACCGAGTTCGGTTGGGTGCAATAAAGTTTCATTTACCAAGTTATATCAACCGAGCAAGGTCGGTTCATGACCTTATCGAGTTAGGTCAGTACATCAATGTTTTCTTTTGATCACCAAGTTGATAATATCTACCAAGCAAGTGGATGACAACCTGTCATTTCATCTACCATCATACCAAGCATTTATGATGAATGTTTCGTCAAAAAGGGCAAAATTTGATCCCATTCTTCACTACAAAATTTGAGCTAAGTTATCTTCTGCGATTCCAGAGCAAGCTTAAAGAAATTTTGAGCAAATTTTAAAGGGAAAAGAATCTGTTCAGAATTTCTCTTCACTTACCGAGTAGTAATGGCATCTGGAAGTAGTAGCTCCAAGGCAAAGAGAGGCTCAGAAATGCTAGTTAAAGGTGTAGAATGGAAGGTGCCAAACTTCAAATTGGCACCAACAATTGCAGAATCACTTGATCCTAATGGTGCTCAGTCTCAAATTCCTCCAAAGGTACTCCTTGTAAATGACATTCACTCTCATTTCAAAAGTTCCATTCAAGAACTTGGAAACCTAGAAATTGATAATGCCCTAGGAGAAATTAGCATAGATGGAAATTTGAAACCCGAGCATAAGCATCTTGTAACAAAAGGGTTAACCCACATTTCACATTTGCCAAGGAATTTTCAAATTAAATGGGTTAGGTATGTACTCAATCAGGTTCACAATGGGCAATTGTGGTTAGAGAAACCAGTGCTTATCACAAAGAAAATGATTAACAAGATTATTGGCCTTCCCATGTTGAGCAAAGCCAAGACTACCAAAACCCTAGGTCGGGAAGAATTGCAAAGGCTAACCCAAGAAGAATGGGATGGTAGAGGACTTAAGCTTAGTATAGTAGCTAACACTAAATTAAGATTTGGTATTCATGTCATTGCTCATTAAATTTATAGTTCGAGCCATCCAAACAGTGTACCTTGTGAAGCAATAGATTTAGCATATAAGGTAGTAAAGAATAATGTTGAGTTTGATCTGTCTGAATTGCTTTTGTCTCAATTTAATAAAAATATGGAAAGCATAAGGACTTCAAAGAACAACTCCTACAAATTCGGTTCACTTTTGATCTATTTATTCTTCTATGTTCAAAAGTCTTTTCCATCAAAAGGATCAGTAGTATGAAGAAAAGATATTCCCATTCTTTATCAAATAAATGAGTTCATTACAGAGTTAGGTGAAAATTTTGATAGTGTTTTGGATAATTACTTTGGAGATTTTAAGGAAAGAATGAACAATAGGTTTCAGATTCCACCTAAACTAGTTGAGGAATACAAAGAAGATGTATTCTTTATGGTAGATTGTGATAAAGTATGCATACAGGCAGTCAGGCCCCGAGTTGCATGGGTGAAACCTCTTCCTTATGAGGTTAATATTGATGAAACCAGAGATATCATAAAAGCATTGGTGAATGAACCAGTAGACCCAAAGCAACCATTCTTTGGAACTTATGATGAAGCTAAGGCCAGAATTGAGCTTTCAATCAAAATCCCTCAGGTCATTAGCAAAGGAAAGAGGAAGATTGCAAAGCTAAAAATAGAACTTGGTCCTCTGATGATTACTGAAGGGAAAGGAGAAGATGATGAAGAAGAAGAGGAAATCAAGTTAGAAAAAGTAGAGGAGTCTCAACGGAAGAAAGGTAAGGTGATTATCACCAAACCTAAAAAGCAAGCTACTACAGTCTTCTCCAGGAGAACAAGACAGGGGAAGAAGGAACCTGTACTTGTCAAGCCTCCACATACATATGAGGCAAGGTTGAAGCAATTAGAAGAAGGTACTAGCTTCACAAACTTCAAAGCATTGAAGTTTGAGACAAGAATAGAACAGGAGAAAATGCAGATTGAGGAATTGGTATTGAATAAAATGGGAAGATAAAAATACTCTCCAGATGAGATTCCCTCTCAGATCCCTAAAGAGCTATTGGAGAGGTTGCAACCAAGATGGGAAATTGCAATCAAAACTGTCAAGGATATCTTTGAGCAAACCCTAAAAAATCTCTTGTCGAGTCTCACTGATGCAGAAGTGAAGAAATCACTGAAAGATCATGAAGGTAATATGATGATTAGATTCCACACTTGTTTGATACTAATCAAAGACATTGAGCATGTTGTAAATGATGCAAAAAACATGTGGAAACATATCTATCATCTACATAAATCTAGTGAGGATATTGTTGAAATCAAGGACAATGACAGCAGTGATGATGATGACATTGAAGATATTCCAGGGGATCTGCATTCAATGATGATAAATGTTGAGGAAGAAGAAAAGGAAGATGAAATGGAGGAAGAAGAAGCTGAAAAAGCTAAGGAGGAAGATGATCCTATAAAAATTGAAGCCAAAGTCATTGCATCTCTTCCTCACTCTCCACCTAAAGTAGCTACATCAACTATGGAGATAGCTTCTACTGGTGAGATCGTGTGCACAACAGCTTCATCAATTGCTCAATCTTCACCTGTCTCCTCTTAGCTTTGGGCAACATCTATGCAAGTGTCTACCACTTCATCAACCAAGCTGCAGCCATCTTCATTGATTGAGTCATCATCAGCTACAGTAGTAAGTTCATGAAGCATATCAACTTCTACTGCAGAGTGTACAGTAAATGTACCCACTGGTACTTCAATTTTGACAATTTCATCTGCTCCAATTTTTGCATCTGTTAGTTCTCCCATACCAACCTGTACATCAATCTTGGGAAGAACATCAATTTTTGATACTGTTAGCACTTCTCTCAGTCTTTCTCTAGTTAGTCCTATTCCAGTTTTGTCAGCCAGTCCAGCCTCATCAACTATTGTTTCAGTTTCAAAGGAAAAAGGTGAAGTCACTGCAGGAAAAGCAAAGAGATACATGATTTCCAGCAAGGCAGTGGATGAGGAAATAGACTTGGATAAGGACATTTCCATTCCTAAGATAGATCTAGATAATGCATCAGTCGATGAAATGAGAATGATCAGTCAGCTATTAGATCAGAAGGCAAGGCAAAAATAACTGAGGCATGAGAGAGACTAGGAATATAGTATTATTGAAAGTGCTAAGAATATTCTAACAGAGGCTATAGGTGTTGAAGTAGATTCTACTCAACACATTTTGATTCAGTTAGAAGAGGCTATATATAAATTCAATGAGGATACCTCTGACCAAGAAAAATTGATTGAAAAGGCAGAGAAGAAATTTGACAATAAGGTGCTTGAGCACATTGCTTAGCATATTACATTAAAACAGGTAGAATTGTCTACAATTTTGAGTAATTTTGAACATTCTTTTAATAATGTAACTTCACTTTTTGGAAAAATTTGTGATGTTACCGAGTATACTAAGGAAATAAAAGAAAAGTTGAATAAAATTGATGAGGATATGAAGGTCAGTGCACAAATGTTGCAGCTTGACCATAGTTCAAGTTCATCCCATCATCTCAAAATAAGATTTTTGTCAGAGAAACAGGCAGAATTGTTGAGAGAGGAAGCAAGGATCAGGTGTACTTTGATTGAGATCCAAAATATGATCCTTCCTGTCATGGACACAATCCAGAAGCATATTGCCCATTCCAAAATATTGATTCATGACAAAAACTTCTCAATTGCAGATCATATGATTGAACTCTCTACAGAAGTTCAAATAACACTCTCCACTAGCAAACTCTTGCAAAAAAATTGGGATAAGACATTGGCTCTTATTCTCAAGGTACATTCTGAGTTTATCTCTCATTTTGGACTCTCTATGTAAATATATATTGTTTAAATTGGCATTATTGTCAAAAAGGGGGAGATAGCACACTCCAAGAGATAATTGTGCAAGAAATATGTGTAATGACTTGTAAATACCATGCTTATTGTATGGGGGAGATACATGTAAGAAAGATATGTGTAATAAGACTTGCAAAGAGCAATTTTGAAAATTAAGAACTGTATGTCAATTTTTTGCACATAAACTTTGAATCATAATTGTTTTTTTCAGTAATGCCAAAGGGGGAGATTGTTGGCATAAAGTTATTTGCCATTAGTGACAACACTCACAATTAATACAGTTTAGACCGAATGATGGCAACATAGTTCAAATCGAGTAATATAGTTCAGACTGAGTGATGGCAATACAGTTCAAACTGAGCACTAAAGACACAGTTCAAACTGAGCATCAAAGACACATTTCTAACCAAGTGAAGAAGGACTTAGTGTTAACCGAGTAAAGATGCACTTAGTGTGACCGAGTAAAGATGCACTCAGTATTAACCGAATGAGGAAGCACTTAGTGATGACCGAGTAAAGAAGGACTCAGTGATAATAGAGCTCAGGAGGTTAACGAAGAAGTTAGTTTCTACCGAGTGACACTATATCTACCGAGTCACCAATGGTTACTGAGTTTTAGGCAATGTTGTATGACTACTATGAATCGAGCCCCTACCTCTACTGAGTGCATGAAAATGTCAAGTAACATAGTGGATGCCGCGTATCAGAATGTCATCAAGTCTGTCTGAAGAACTTGAGTTTATTTTACCATTTGGAATACTCAATTATATTTTGTTTTCTTGTGTTTGGCCGACCTTGCATGAATAATTATTGGAATGGCATATATATGTAATGTATTATATCATTCAACATATAGATACATGGAAGATATACAAGATATAGAATATTGCAAAAAGGAGGGACATAAGATATGATTTGCGAATTCATCAGCATAAAAGAATACTCAGCAAGGTCTACCAGGAGAAGAAATGATTTCATCAATCATAGAAGGTGATCTACAATAAAGAATCTAGTCAAGTTGTAAGTTGATCTATTGGTTCATCCTAACAGGTGAATCATCCTTGTAAATCCTTTAACAGGGTAGACTTAACCATCTTTATTCAAATCTCCTAATAGAGTGCATAATTGTAAATTATGTTTTTAAATCCTCTAACAAGGTGGATCTAGCAATCCTCTATGCTCCTAATAGGGCAGATCACCAGAAGTGATCATTGTAAACCTTAACCAACCAACTTCATACTGCAGTAACGAAGCTTTTTGGGTATCATCCCCACCCCAGTTTTAATTCTATTTTGGAAGGTTTCTGGGTCACCAAATCTCTGTGAATATATGGTTTAAATGTTTAATAGTTCTTTTATGCAGCAGGCTAGATGAGTAAATGTTGTATATGGTTATTCTGAATTGACTTAAAAGTTTTATTGTTACTGATTCACCCCTCCGCTCTCAGTAACCTATTATATCTTGAATATTTCCAACATTATCATGATTTACATGTGAAAAAAAATGAAGCTTGCGAAGAATCAAACATTGTCTTCTCTTTGGTGAGTTTTCAACCCGTGAAGGTGATTTTCCATAGAGGGTAATAAATGTGGCTTACAGATTAAAGCAAGAAGAGAATGAGTTATGTTGGTGCTAAAAATTGCAACCCCAATTTTGAGTACCATTGAGAAAGTTAAGCACTATAAATGCTTTTTGATGAGTTTGTACCCGACTGTCCCTTTGAGCTCATGAGGTGTTTAATGTTTTTAACACCTTTCATTTAGTGCATCTATTTGTTTCATGAGATTAATCTACTATTCCGAGTCATTTTGTGAAGTTTTATTTTGAGCATTTGTCAATTCTACATTTTCACCAAAGTGTAAAACAGTGATAGGAGGCTATGTTTGCATGTGAATATCTCACACCTAGTAATGTTCATGACTCACTACTTTGAGAGTGTTTAGTGTCCATACCTAAGAGCCTATGTTTCAAATTTTGAGCCATTTTGAATCTATTTGACTAAGTTTTGAATCCCTCAAAGTTGGTCATTTACTGATGTCATGCTAATGCAATTTATTCTAAATTCTAGGAAGCCCTGTTTGATGTGTTATAATTTTGACCCAGTTGACCAAAATGATGAATTTCCTATTGTGTTGCATTTTAGAGGCTAGAGACATGTTATGTTTCAATTTTGAGCTTATGACAAATCCATTTGATTAGTTTTCAAATGTAATTCCAAAAGTAATTTTTGACTTTTTATTGGTGTCAAGAAAGATAGTTTTGTCAATACCCATATTCATTGTGTCATATCTCAAGATCCATGATAGATGAGATCAAATGGATTGTACCACTTTGTTGTACTCTAAAAATACTTCAAGTGTGGCAATTTTCAAATCTTGACAAATCTATCTACACACTTTCCCAAGTCCATTCTGTTTGCAAAAATTATTTTTCTATCAGTCTTCCCAGTCTGCAAATTTGAGTAGCCCACTTTGACTGCTCACCATTTGCACCTAGTTATTTTTCATGAGCCCTAATTGTAGATTTATGTTTTCCTCATGACAATAAACCAATTCCCTATTTCTCATTTCCCTAAGTGTCCATTATCCTAGTATTCAAAGCCAAATCCAAAAGCATTTTTTTTTTTTTTTGACATGTTTATGTGGAGGTGATTGTAAGCAATTCTAAGAGGCCAACTTTGATAGTCAATATCTTTTGATTGATACTTCATCACGAGACAAGATTTGATGAGGTGCAAGTATGTAAAATAGAGAATCAATATGTTTTTTTTTAGGATCTAGTTAGGTGTTGGGATCAATTTTTAAAGCCAATCAAAGGACCTTCTGGGAAAAAGTACACAAGTTGTAATAACGTGACAAAATAATTCTTAATGATCAATTAATGCTTGAATTCAATTTTAATCAGTATCAGACTAATTAATAGGTTACTTTGCAATGTCAATCATTCAAAAAAAAAAGAAAATTAAAGCTGGACCCACTTTGGGCCTAACTAATTTTTGTAGATTGACTAGACATTGTGGATTGAAATCTTGAAAAGTATTATAATAGTTTCTCTTAATCATTATAATTACTTAAAGTGACATGTGATTTTGTCTAAAATTGCACATGTTTGCCAACTCTACACAAAGTTACAAAGACACAAGGCTTACAACATTGCACATCATTAGAGAAGGTAATAACAAATGGATCAACAAATGATGCTAGGGGAGTAGTGAGAAACATGATCAAACTTGCCAATGGATCTGATGATGACATGTTGATTATTAAAAGTTTGATCCATAAAGACTTCATTTCTATGATTGAGGAACTCAAATAAAGTCCATAGAATTGGCCCTTTTCAATGTTTGATATGGTTGATATATATGGGTTCACTGTTGGCCCAGGTTATACTAAATGGACTTACTTTTTTTCAAGTTCACATAAAGGACATAATACATTTTAGGGATGGGCTTATTACTAGCTCCTTGAATGCTTTGGGATGATCAGAATACATTCTCCAATGTGAGAATAGAGGAAACAAGATTGATCAATGATTCCAAGTCAAGAAATGAAAGAGTAGGGTGTAAGGGATCCATCAAATAAAGAGAATTTGCAAGTGAAGGTGAGAAAAATGGACTTTTAAAGGCTTTCAATGATTGAAGAAGGATATGATGCAAAATATTCCTCTTAAGAAAGAGATGATTTTGCGTGTTAAATTGAGTTCTCTACAAAAGGAATACTATAAAGCAATTCTAACACATAACTACCATATGCTAGCTCGTAGACATCAATCTTAGATTTCCCTAAATAATTTTGTGATGGAACTCTGAAAGCTATGTGGGTATACTTGCATGTTAGGAGTGGAACCAAATGTTAAGGATGTGCAACAAGCATATAGGAGATTTTTGGGAGGCTTCTGGGAAGAAGCTTGCAGGGGATGCACATCTAGCATCAGAAGAACATGCCACAAAAGAGGTAAGTCAAGACACACCAACATAAGAAGGAATAAGAATAGGAAATGCAAGTAAGAATGAGGATGACCAATGAGCTTAACCACCTATAGAAATATGTAATGTTGAGGTTAGTTTGTACAATGATATTAAAAAGAATATTGGAGATGGTCAAATGATGCCTTTTAAAGAGGAATTAGGTGTACTGAATATAGGAAAAGATTCTAGCAAGGCAAGTACTTTTGTTCTAGATGTTCATAAAGGAAAATCAAAGTATGTATACCTAGTTGCAAAAAAGGTTCAACAAGAAGCAAATATAGATGAAAAATCAACTACATATTTGAATAATTAGGGTGTCAATTTTTCTTCTAGTCTTAAAAACATCTAGCCACAAGATAATGAACTACGGGATGTCAAACAAGTATAAGACTCCATATTGGATGAAGATAAAAACATAAAGGTTGATAAAGGTTCAGCAACAGATGACAATCCATGTAAAGAAAGAGGGGAGACTCACGCAGAGCCAACAAGGAGACATGATGCCAATTAGTAGCAAAAAAACTCATGACATAGGCAGGGGAGTTTACAACACAAGAAGACAATTCAATGAGGAAGCATTCATATAAATAAGAAATGAAGACCATAGTCCCCACTTTAAAAGTGTGAACACATAAACACAAAAATGCCTATAGCATGTAGCTGCTAAGTTAAAGGAAGAGAAGACCCACACACTCAAAATAGAGGAAATCATGCGTGAGCCATAGGAGGGTTTCAAGAGATGCATATGTGCTAATAATCCCACACAATCAGAAAGTTAATCCCACAACATGAAAGAAAAAGGAAGCTGATAGAAAGTGTCATCCATAGAGCACATCAAATTGGAAAGGGCAAACTCACGGTAGGAGAGCCGAGAGCAGATAAGTAAGAAGTGGCAAGAGGGAGAAGCCATGTAAAAGGAGGTACTAGTCAAATGGGGATGTGCAATCCTTTTGAATCTACCCATGTGATGAAAGAAGTAGGGGCACCAAATGCATGAGTAAAAAGAAAGAACTTGCATGCCACAAGTAGATGTACCAATATTGATAAGAAAAACACACCACCAAGAGAAGTTGCAGTGCCTTCTTGTGATTGTTTTCTCCAGGTTATGTGCTCTTATTTTGCAATGGCTTCTATTTGCATTGTGAAATCAATTAGTTCCCATGAAGATGAACTTTCATTAATATTCAATGTCTGAATACAACAATTAGAAACATTGTTGAGGATTTAAAACTTTCAATACTTTCCAAATAAAGCTTCAAAATTAGAAATGGTGACATTGCATTTAAAGGAAAACAATGAAGTTTTTTTCCACATGCCATATGGGTGGAGATGTTGAAACATTTAAATATAGGAAGATGCAATAAGCTTGTTGTCTGAAAAGACAATGGCTTTTGTAAGCTGCAAGCTTGTTTGGGGCCCTGTGCATCAGACATGAATGCCAATTGAGAGGTGATGATGCCAAAAATGTTAAACAAAGATCCAAGTGTGATGATGTGGTAGGAAGTGCTCAAATCATGCCACATGGCTGCATCGAAGGGCTAACACATGCCCACAAAAGCAAGATGCTCTATACTTAAATAATTTGGAAATGTGGGAAGATGACAAGTGGCAGTAGGTCCCAGCTAATTGATGATGTGGCAATTGGTAGAGGCTGAAAGGACCAATGGTCAAATCATGCCACATGGTAGATCAAATGGCATGCGCAAGCCCACAAAATGGAAATGCTTGATCATTAAGAAATCCAAGGTTGCAAGAGAGTGCCATGTAGTAGTGGGCCTAGAGTTGATGGTGACATAGCAGGAACAACAGGAAAGCCAATCAAAAGATGACACATGGTGCTAAATGATAGAGGTTGGCCAATCAGAGGCTTCCATGTGGCACTTGGTCAAAGGAGAGTTGACCTCAAAATTAAAGGATGAGGGAAAAAATAAATTATTTTAAAATTATTTTTCATCATATTCATGTTAGTGAAATTTTAATTCAAAAAGGGTATAATCTAAAGTTTTAACTTTAGATAATTTTAAATTTTTGAAAATTTAAATTTTAAAAGGTATGCAGACTTGAGTCTTATAACAGAGGGGGCATTTTTCAAATTGAGATTCTGGAGGTTTCTTGTAGGCTAATATAGTGATATTATATATCTCCAAAATAAGGAGAAGACAAAATTTCCATTTTTGGAGTTTGTTTTTGCACAGGAAGCAGTCTATTTGAACTATAGGAGGTTTTGTCCTAGATTCCTAATTTGCAACTATATTCTGGTGTCAAAGTTCAAAACTAATTTCTAGCATGGAAATGACCTGAATGTGGGTAAAAGGTAGTGAAAGTGTAGTTGGGGTCAAATTTGACCACTTTTAAGTCAAGTGAATCAAGGTTTTATTAGCATTCTTGATGCATATCAGATATTTTGGTTGCAAATTTTTTTTCATCATTTAGCAGAGACATTTTCAAGTTTGTTACAAAGTAATGATAAAAAATAAATCAAATCAAAATGGTAGAAAGATGAGAGAGGTTTTCAACAAAAAAAGATGTAATTTCAAGTGGACACATGTCATTCTAGGATCAGATCCAGGAATTCATCTTTGTCTATATCTTTCTTTCTTTCATTCTTTGTGGGGGTTCCAATTTTTCACTATGAGACCATTTTGGGTTCTAGTCTTTGGAGAAAAACCACTCACTACTATGATACCATGTTTTGGTTCTAGTTTTGATGTGTTCCCATACTGTGACACCATATTCTTCAACAAATTTCTCTTGTATGAATAGCAGTAGTGAAGATAAATATAGATAGTTTAGATCTATTAGGTGTTTCATGTTTTGATTTCATGCATATGAATGTATTGTTTCAAGGAAATAAATACAAAGAATAGTAGATGATTGAGTTTCATTTTAGATCTTGTCTCCTTTCTCAGTGAATTTTCAATGTTTTATGATCTTTGAACAAAGAGCCTAGGTCATAGTTGCAGTCCCTTAAGGTTGTATATTGTTTCATTGTTGCTTGTAACTCAAGGGGTTATGTAAATGCATCAAATAAATCAGCAGGGTTGCAAGTTTATTGAGGGGGATATCATGTAAGAATGAGGTTTAGACTGAACATGGATGTCTATTTACAAGGTGAATGGACAGAGAAAATATTTGAATATATGAATAAATATCAGGTATCCATATGTGTGTTTTTTATTCATGAAATTTCCCAATGGTTAAGCCACTAATCAGCTACAGGATCATTAGTTCATGTTGTTGTATATTAGGGGTTTTGTTGAATTCAACATTATGAATCAATTTTTTTTCCCTTTTCATGTTGAAGAGTTGAAAATTCTATACTCACTCAGCTTATGAATTTCATAGATTCGCATTTAGCTACTATAAATCTATGTTATTACATGAGTTATTAGGAGATATAAGGGGTTTTCATCTGCAGTAAATAGGTTTAGATTTATGTTTAAATTGCACTAGTACCATAAATCAAAACCTCAAGGTTAACCCACCTAGGTCTTGTAGAGTCTGAAGTGAAGAAGGTCAAGCCTTATAGTTGGCCCAAGACTACAGTCGAGTGTATCTATCATAGGAATTTTCTAGCCTTAGATGTATTGGTCTGGTTTCTTGGTCATTTTCAAAACTATTAAATTAGGAGCCAACAAAATGGTGACTCTACTGGGGACTGTATTGAATCAAAATGATAGAAAAACCTTGAGAATTTAAAAAGGAGATTCAATACAACAAGGGTAGTGCATGGAAAAGGTTGCAAAAGTAAGTTCTCTGATGTGTTTTTCCAGTTTTCTTACTTAAATGTCATGCACCCCAGTGATGCTTTATTCAAGATAGAAGAATACTTGAAGGATTGAGTGCAGATTGTATTGCTACTTGGTTTTATTTTCAATCAATTTAGTCAGTTTGATTTTCAAAATAATTTTGTAAATTTAGAGTTGGAATTTTTTTTAAGTGGTTTCTCTCTCAAAAATGTTTAAAGATTTACAAATCCCATAAGTTGAAATTTCAATTCAGATTTGTCATACTATGAACCATGTCTTAAATCTTTCTCACAATTGTGAGTGGCAACTCTCTAAAAGATCTCTCTACCAGTGCAATTTGGTTCTATATAATTTTTTTAAAGGAATTTTCAGCTTGGTAATGTAGATCCAAAAGTTATGTTGAGTTTTAGACAAGAAGAGAGAGTCAATGAATTCTTGGCTGATGAGTTCTAAAGTGTTGATTGATTTTTTGTCATAAGAAATTTAAACATTAAAAAGGAATCACAATAGTGAGTTTATTTGGTTGGCGGCTCTACAAGGATTCTATCTACAGTGTGAAGGATTTCATATCTGCACCTATGCCAATTAGTAGATCTGAGGTTTCAAAAAGAAACACATAAAGGTATTTATAATTTTCATGTATCTATTTTTCATGAAAATTGAATGAACAAAATAGTTGTCTCCATCAAGTGATTTTCAGCACTAGGAAGAGGAGAATAGTGTGATAAATTTTATAAACTTCATTGGATTGAGTTTCTGCTAGTTGTATTTAAGTTTGTGAAGTGTATTTGAAGAGAGTTATTTGGCAGAAGGTTGCATATTTTTGTTGCAAATTACAAATTAGAATTATTGTTGATGAGTGTCAATGCTTTGAAAAATGACAAGTCTCCTCTCATCAAGTATGCAACCAATTATTGATGTTTGTAGATCTATTTCTACCAAGAGATATATGCCATTATGTTTTGATGGTATTCATGGTTTCCTAAATGTTATTCCTAATGATATTAGAAAATTTTTACCTAAGTTTAGTGGGAACCATCTTGTTTCAGCTAGTCATCATGTTGAGTTTTTCAGTGATTTAATGGGTGAGTATGAGATTGCTCATGAAGACATTCACATAAAAGTAGTTGTTCAAACTTTGGAAGGTGATGCTAGAGATTTTTTTTCTTTTCTACCAACATGTTCTATTTCATCACGGGGTGAGTTTCATTTTGCCTTCATGGAGAAATTTGGAGAAAGGGTAAGCATATCTGATTCTTATGATAAGTTCTTGAGGATTCACATTGAGTGTGATGAACTTGTCCCTCAATTTAACATCAGATTTGTAAGAGTTTTGACTGAGATTCATGAGAGTTATAGACCCGATGATCAAATGTGTTTACCTATTTACTTTGATGCATTTGACAAGAAAATGAACTATCTACTAAGGGATAAAGAACCACAAACATTATATCAGGCTTTTATGACCACTAGGGATATTGAAAATAATTTGAAATATGGATTGACTAGAAGAAATTTTGCTAAAAATGTGTGACGATATAATGTATCTAATAGAAAGGATGAATGTGGTTTTGATGCTTCGACTTCAAATTAGATTATCAATACCCCTGCTATAATTTTTAATCAAGTAAAAAATTCAAATCAGACTGTGTGTATAAGGAAGCTTAGTTTGGTTACAAATGAAGTAAAACATGTTCCTGATGCTACAATAGTAAGATATATTTTAGAATTTGATAGGGTCGAGTACTGTGTTGATTTTACGAATTATGGTTCAGTTATAGTAGTAAGTTTTTCTCATGATAATTATATATATGATGATGTAACCTACACTCCAAAGTTTGAGGTTGTTGTGCCTATATCTATGTCTTGTGCAAGTGGGGAGGCTGAAAGTTATGTCTCTGGTCATGAATTTGATATTACTAATCTGACATGCCATGGAGAGATAACACAAGATGAAGAATGTGAGTCATATTTATCTCAGCCACAGTCAAAAGAATAGAGTGCATATGTTTGTAATGTTTCAATAGTAGATGGTAAGGTGGACTCACTTGATCAGTCAGATATGCAAGAAATGAATTCTTTTATTGAGAGATTGCATTATGTTGAGAATGTTATAAAGGTTGAAGTTGAAAGATATGCATCTCAATATGAGTATGAAGAAGCTAAAAGTCATCTTTCGAATGATGAAGATAAAGTTGCTAATCCGACATATTGTGAAGAAGCATCATGTGAAGACAATGATGAGAGTTGTTACTCGAATCAAGTAGAAGAAAGTGCTAGTACATGTTCATCTTAACGTGAATTTGATGCAAATTGGGAAGAAGAAAGAAATGATGGTAGTGAACATTCATTCGAAAGTGAAGGTATGAATTCTTTTTCTAAATCTAAAAAGGAAAGTACATCTTAGTTTTTGCATTATACAAATTAGTTAGCCAATGAAGAATTTGAGAGTGATTTTCCCACAAGGTATGAAGATAAAGAAATTGTGAATACCATGAATGTTAATGAATTTGAATATGAATATTTCAGTAAAGGATTTTCAAGTGTTCCTACATTAGACAGTAAATTTCCAGCATGTAATAAGGGGTTTAGGAATGAATCATGGTCTATCCATAATGGTTATCCTAGGAAAGATGATGAAGAGAATGTTATTATGGACACTATATGTTTGGTAGAAGGAATAGAAAGTGAATCTTCATATAGTTCTAACTTTTATTCATATGCTAAGAGTTTCTATAAGGATGAAATGGGTAGTAAGTTTAAAGTATATACTAATGCCTTATATGATGAAGGTTGTGTTGATGAACAACCCATCTTTTGTCCAAATGTTCGAAGAGGATCACTCCATGGAGTTATCAACCCATCATTTGAAGAGTACATGGAATTTTTAGATTTGATTGAGGATGGGTTTGATGATGATACCTTGTCTTAGTGCTGTAAGAGGTTAGACTATTCTTCTTCTGAGCATGACAGTGAAAATGATTATGATGTTGCATCTAATGAGATGGATAACAAGGCGTTTGATGAGATGGTTATTGAAAACTTGCATGCACCTTATAATGAATTTTATGATGGACACTCTAATGTGAAGACTAATCTATTTTTTGATTGTGAAGAACCATTTGAAGATTATGGATTAGTTTTAGACTATGACATTGATGATATATGTGAGTATAAATCTAATTGTTCCTCTAAGTACCATCCAGTTATGCATAAGATTACACATTTCAAGGTATGAGTGATCCCTTTCCCCGTGTTAAATATGATGCCTTCATATTTGAGAATGATAGCATGCATGAGTCATTAAATGAAGAATATTTTTAGTTTTAGTTTGATAGTTGTGGGCATGCTGATCACAAGTTTCATAATGAGCAAGTGGTTGAAAGTGAATCTAGTTTTTATATGCATTATGAAAGGGAAGTTGTAGATTCAGTTTAACCAAGAGTGTTGATTCAGAATGATAATCTAATTGGTGAAGCTGATAAAAGAAGTATTTCTAGTTTACCTCATGAAAGTTTAGGTGAAAATTAAATTTATGACAGAGGTAAGAAGTTTTGTTGAAGTTTGGTGGCCCGAGGTCATCATTTGTACATAATAGAGGTAGTTGTTTCTTACTTTCAATAAAGCTATTCAAGAGAAGTTTTTTTGTTTTATGAGTGGTATACTTCTACCAGAGATCTAAATCCTTTCCATGCCCACAAGGGACATGCATCTCTAGATAGAGCCACTGTCGGCACTCAAAATTGTAGCCCCAATTTTGAATACCATTGAGAAAGTTAAGGACTATAAATTCTTTTTGATGAGTTTGTACTCAACTGTACCTTTGAGCCATGTGAGGTGGTTAATGTTTCTAAAACCTTTCATTTAGTGCATATATGTGTTTCATGAGATTAAACTACTATTTTGATTCATTTCGTGAAGTCCCATTTTGAGCATTTGTCAATTCTACATTTTCACCTAAGTGTCAAACAGTGATAGGAGGCTATGTTTGCATGCGAATATCTTGAAACTATTAATGTTCATGACTCATTTCTTTGAGAGTGTTTAGTGTCCATACCTAAGAGCCTATGTTTTAGATTTCAAGTTGTTTCAAATCTATTTGACTAAGTTTTGAATCCCTCAAAGTTGGTCATTTACTAATGTCATGCTGATGGAATTTATTCTAAATTCTGGGAAGCTCTATTTGATGTGTTATAGCTTTGGCCTAGTTGACCAAAATGATGAATTTCTTATTGTGTTGCATTTTAGAGGTCAAATACATGTTATGTTTCAATTTTGAGCTTATGACGAATCCATTTGATCAGTTTTCAAATGCAATTCCAAATGTAATTTCTAACTTTTTATTGGTGTCAAGAAAGGTAGATTTGTCAGTACCCCTATTTGTGATGTTATATCTTGAGATACATGATAGATGAGACAAAATAGAGTACACCACTATGTTTTACTCTAAAAATACTTCAAGTGTGCCAATTTTCAAATCTTAACAAATCCATCTGTACACTTTCCTAGGTCCATTCTATTTGCAAAAATCATTTTTGTGTCAGTGTTCCTAGTCTACAAATTTGAGTAGCCCAATTCGACCACTCGCCATTTGCACCCAATTATTTTTCATGAACCCTAATCATAGATTTATGTTTTCCTCATGACAGTAAACCAACACCCTAGTTTTCATTTCCCTAGGTGTCCGTTAGCTCATTATTTGAAGCCAAATCCAAAAGCATTTTATTGTTTTCTAACATGTTTATGTGGAGGTGATTTTAATAAATTCTAAGAGGCCAACTTTGACAGTCAATATTTTTTGACTAAGAATTCTTCATGAGACAAGATTTGACTGGGTGCAAGTATGTGGAACAAAGAATTAGTATGTTTGGTTTCAGGATTCAGTTAGGTGTTCAGATTAGTTTTTAAAGCTGGTCAAAGGACCTTCTGGAACAAAGTAGACAAGTTGCAATAATGTGAAAAAATAATTCTTAATGATCAATTAATTCTTGAATTGAAGTTTAATTAGTATTAGACTGATTAATAGGTTACTTTGCAATGTTAGTCATTCAAAAAAAATAAAAAAATTTTAAGTTAGACCCACTTTGGGCCTAACTAATTTTTTTAGATTGACTAGACATTATGGATTGAAATCTTGCCAAGTATTATAATGGTTATTTTAATCATTATAATTACTTAAAGTGACATGTGATTTTATCTAAAATAGCACATGTTTGCTGACTCTACACAAAGTTAAAAAGACACAAGGCTTATAGCATTGCACATCATTGGAGAAGGTAATAACAAATGGATCAACAAATGATGCAAGGGCAGTAGGAAGAAACATGATCAAAGTTGCCAATGGATCTGATGATGAAGTGTTGATTGTTAAAATTTTGATCCATAAAGACTTCATTTCTATGATTGAGGGACTATAATAAAGTCCACAGAAGTGGCCCTTTTCAATGTGTGATATGGTTGATATATATGGGTTCACTATTGTCCCAAGTTAAACTGAATGGACTTGCTATTTTAATGTCCATGAATAGTACATAATCCATGGTAGGGATGGGCTTAATACTAGCTCCTTGAATGCCTCAGGATGATCAGAATACATTCTCCAATGTGAGAACAAAGGAAACAAGATTGGTCAGTGACTCCAAGTCAAGCAATGAAAGAGCAGGGTGTATGGAATCCATCAAATAAAGAGAATCTCCAAGTGAAGATGAGAAAAATGGATTTTTAAAGGCTTGCAAGGATTGAAGAAGGATATGATGCAAAATATCCCTCTTAAGAAAGAGTTGATTTTGCGTGTTAAATGGAGTTCTTTGTAGAAGGAATACTATAAAACAATTCTGACACACAACTACGATATGCTAGCTTACATAGGTTGATCTCAGATTTCCCTAAATAATGGTTTGATGAAAGTCTGAAACCTATGTGGGTATCCTTACATGTTAGAAGGAGTGGAACCAGATGTTAAGGATGCACAGCAAGCATATAAGATTTTTTTGGGAGGCTTCTAGGTAGAATCTTTCAGGGGATGCACATCTAGCATTAGAGGAACATGTCATGAAAGAGGTAAGTCAAGACACACTAATAGAAGAAGGAATAAGAATAGGAAATGCAAGTAAGAATGAGGATGACCAAGGAGCTCAATCACTTGTAGAAATATGTAATGCCAAGGTTAGTTTGTACAATGATATGATAGAGAATACTGGAGATGGTCAAATGATGCCTTTTAAAGAGGAGTCAGGTGTACTGACTATAGGCAAAGATTCTAGTAAGGCAAGTACTTGTGTTCTAGATGTTCATAAAGGAACATTAGAGTATGTGCACCCAGTTGTAGAAAAGGTTCAACAAGAAGTAGATATAGATAAAAAATCAACTGCATATTTGAATAATTAGGGTGTTAGTTTTCCTTGCAATCTTAAAAACATCCAACCATAAGATAATGAACTATGGGATGCCAAACAAGTATAGGACTCAATAGTGGATGAAGATAAAAACATAAAGGTTGATAAATTTTTGGCAATAGATGGCAATCCATGTAAAGAAAGAGGGGAGACTCATGTAGATCCCACATGGAGACATGATGCCATTTAGTAGTAGCAAAACTCATGGCATAGGCTAGGAAGTTTAAAATACAAGAAGCTGCTTCAATGAGAAAGCATTCATATAAATAAGAAATGAAGACCATAGTCCCCACTTTAAAAGAGTCAGTGCATAAACAAAAAAAGCCCATAGTAGGTAGCTACCAAGTTAAAGAAAGAGAAGACCCATGCACTCAAAATAGAGGAAATTGAGTGTGAACCAAAAGGGAGTTTCAAGAGATGCATATGTGCTAATAATCCCATGCAATCAATAGGTCAAACCCATGACATGAAAGAAAAAGGAAGCCGATAAAAAGTGTCATCCATAGAGCACATCAAATTGGAAAGGGTAGAATCGCGGTAGGAGAGTCGAGAGAAGATAAGTAAGAAGTGGCAAGAGGGAGACACCATGTAAAAGTGTTAGTGTAGTTTTTTTTTTTCCTATTTTGCTAGGGTTTTCCTACACTTTTAATAATCTCGCTTACATTAATAAAGCATGTCTTATTAGGTGAATGGTTATGAGGTGTCACCTTCCTACATGTGAGCATCCATTACCTATCTTGGGAAGATACTTTGCTATCTTTAGTTCGATAGATGGTTGCTCCTCATTGGTTGGTGTTGCCACCTCCTCCCTCTTCCTAGCCTATATAAGCATGCTACCTGGCTTGTATTTGGATCTCTTGTTTTTGCATCCTCTTAATGCTATTTTGCTTCTAGCATTTGCATTACTCTCTTGGAGACTAACTCTATGATGCTATTTTCATTTTGTATCATTTGCATTCATAGTTTAGATATTTATTCTTTGCACTAGTTTTTTGGGTTATTAATCTTATCAAATTCTAACATGGTATCAGAGCTTTTCTATGTGCAAGAATAGATTTTAGTTTCCTTATTTGAGAGATTCAGGGGGGGGCAAATAAACTTTATTGTAGTTTTTTGAATAATGAAGTATGCTCTTCTCTTGCATCTTTGGATGATCCTAAGAATCAGAAAAGTTTTGACAAAAACGGTTTTTCTCTGGGGTTTCAATTTCAAATCTGACAACCAACTTGCATATTTGGAGTTTTCTATCAGTTTTGCAAGTTCGAGCATGTCATTGGTGGACTTAGGAAGTTGATCCAGTATTTGCATGTCATATTCTGGTTGCTGGGGTCATTTTTTGATTTTTGGAGCCATTTTTTATTGTTAAAGGCGTCTGATTTACACTACAGCAACATCTTCTGTACATCAGCAAGAAAAACACTTTCTGGATTTTGTTCGCAGCCCCAAAAAACCATCTAGGTATCTTTTAGATTTTACATACAAGCTGTATATTTTGCAAAATTGAGCATGCAAAGCTACAGCCATACCCCTCTCCATTGGCAGTCACAGATTTGAATGCAGTTTTCAAATGTCTCGTTCTTGCTCATACGAACTCTGATTTTGATGATTCTTGTTATGAACTTGGCTATTTTTTTATGCTCTATCCACTAGTGGAGTTGTTTTTTGATTTTCATGCATGAATTCTTTAGAAATTGCAGATTCTCAGTCGTGACTATGCACAGTTCTTGTTTTGGAAACTTCAGAGGATCATAACTTTCTCATACGACCTCGTATCGAGGTGATTCTTTGTTTGAAAGTGCATGATTTTTCAAGTACATTGCAGTGGTGAAATTTGTTTCCTTGATTATTGTGCCCAAGTTTCACTTTAAGCATATGCTCTTCATGAGAGTTTGTAATGCTTTGAAATCAAGAATACTAAGTGTTTCTTTCAAGTGGTTGTTGTAAATGCACTAAAATAAAGTGCCAAATCATATTTCTTTGGGGGGGGGGGGGGCATTGTCATGGCTGAGTTCTCTTCTTTTTAGCATTTCTTCTATGCACTTTTCATCATGGATCAAACAAATATGCCCATCCTAACTCCATACAATTAATTTGAGTGGAAATCATGCATGACAATTCACTTAAGGAAAGCTGGATTAAATAGGATAACTATGGGACTTGAAACTGAACCTACTAAAGATGAAGATAAACCTAAGTGGTTTAACAAATGTGATGAGGCATTTGGAACGTTGTATTTTTCTGTTTCTCTTGACTTGCTATTTCACATTGAGTCTTTGGATACGCCAAATGAAGTATGGACAAAGCTAGAAACACTATTTGGCACACAAGATTCAATGAGGGGTCATATGTTGGAAAATGAATTAATTAGTTTGAGTCCAGGAAATTTCAACACAATCCAAGATTTCTTCACCAAATTGAAATCACTAAAGCTGTAGTTAAAACAATGTGGAATTGAAAAGAAAGATGAACAACTAATTCTTAGTATTCTCTCTAAGCTAAGTTCAGAATATTCTATGTTTGTCTCTACCTTCTATGCTACTAAGGGTGCACTTGGTACTCAATTCACCATGCCATCTTTAGATTATTTTGCTATCAATCTCACTCGAGAACAGGACAAGCTAATCCAGATGGGCATTCTTAAGTCCTCTAAGTCACATGTCTTGGTTGCCAACCAAGGCACATAAGAACAACAAGGACAAAGTAGTAACAACAATAGTAAGGTCAAGAAACAAAAGAATAGCGAGGAGAAGAAGGATCAGATTCTGGTTTCTTCAAAAGCAACTATTGATACACCATCTTCCAAGGGTGATAAGACTAAGAAAGAAAAGGTCAAATGTGCCTATTGTAAAAGACCTGGTCATGATGAACATAAATGTTTGCAAAAACAATTTGATCACTTGACATACATTCTTGAGAAGAATAATATCAGTGCTCCTGAGTCTATCAAACAAAGTTCTAATGAAGGGTCTAACAAAGAAAAAGAAAATAGCAAGGGGAAAGGAAAGGGCAAGGCCCTTTTTGCAGTTGCTTCCTCACCATCCACTTGGGTTCTTGATTCGGGTGTTTCACACCACATGGCTTCATCTAAGAAAGAACTTGCATCCTTGGAGCTGTGTACTATGCCTTCTATTTTGATGGGTGATAACTCTTGTTAAGGTGTGTGGGAGAGGGTCTGTTGATGTGGGGGATGGCACATTTCATGATGTTCCTTATGTACCCTCATTGTCAACTAATCTCCTATCGGTACACCAGATCACTCACAAAGGTTTAGGCAAGTCGGTTGAGTACACTCCTGATTTAGTGGAGATACGTGAGTTGCATAGTGATTTTGTAGTTGCAGTTGGGAGAGCAGATCATTATTCACGGATCTATCTATTTTCTCACTTTGTTCCTGATCCTCCTTCATCTGTTTTGCTCACTCACTCTAATGATGTGAGTAGATTATGGCATGAGCAGTTTGGCCATCTTAACTTCCACTACTTGCATTAGCTTAACTAGTAGAGCATGGTCACAAGGTTGACTTCTACTTTGACATTGGAGTCACTTGGAATACATGATAGATCTTCTAATGGGTCAAATTCACTTGAGTAGTCTTCTACCTCCACTTCTGATGTAGAGAGTGATTCAAAGGACTCACCTCCTTCCTCTCCTAGTCATCATTTACAGGTTGATGATTCTCCTCTAGATTCTCTATCTTTTGGTCCACTTTGTGCTAGACAGACCTTGCAGTTTGTAGGTGATTGGGTTGGGGATCCATCAGACACCAAGAAAACTCATTCACAATTCAAGGATTCTCTACATATCTTCATTGCTACTGCCTCAAATCCACAGTCCTTTTATGAGGCTTCTGCTATTTCTAAGTGGGATACAACTATGTAGGAAGAGTATAGTTCCTTGATGAGGAACCACACTTGGGATCTTGTCCCTTTTTCTAAGGGAAGAAAATTTGTTCGATGTAAGTGGATCTATCAGACAAAATTTGCAAGCTTTGCTAGGGGTATGGGATGCTTCATCTTTTGGGGGGGCTGCTTCCTCTCACTTGGAGTCATAATTTTCTTTGGGGAGTCTCTTTTCTCTCTCTTTTGGGGAAATTTTATGTACATGGGTACCTCATCAGGCTTGACTTGTCGGGACCCATTTCTACATCCACCTAAGCTTCGCTTATGGGGGGGTGTTAGTGTAGTTTTTTATTTTTCCTATTTTGCTAGGTTTTTCCTACACTTTTAATAATCTCACTTACGTTAATGAAGCATGTCTTATTAGGTGAATGGTTGTGAGGTGTCACCTTCCTACATGTGAGCATCCATTAGCTATCTTGGGAAGATACTTTGCTATCTTTAGTTCGATAGATGGTTGCTCCTCATTGGTTGGTGTTGCCACCTCCTCCCTCTTCCTAGCCTATATAAGCATGCTACCTGGCTTGTATTTAGATCTCTTGTTTTTGCATCCTCTTAATGCTATTTTGCTTCCAGCATTTGCATTACTCTCTTGGAGACTAACTCTATGATGCTATTTTGATTTTGTATCATTTGCATTCATAGTTTAGATATTTATTCTTTGCACTATTTTTTTGGCTTATTAATCTTATCAGATTCTAACAAAAAGGAGCTGCCAATCAAATGGGGATGCACCATCCTCTTGAATTTTCCCACATGATGAAAGAAGGAGGGGAGACAAATGTATGAGTAAAAAGAAAGAACCCACATGCCAAAAGTAGAGGTGTCAATATTGATAAGAAGAACACACTGCCAAGAGAAGTCATAGTGCCTTCTTGTGCTTGTTTGCTCTAGATTGCATGTTGTTATTTTGCAATGGCTTTTGTTTGTATTGTGAAAGCAATTGGTTTCGATGAAGATGAACTTTCATTAATATTCAAAGTCTAAATACAAAAGTTAGAAACATTATTGAAACTTTTAAACTTTCAATACTTTCCAAATAAAACTTCAAAATTAGAAATGGTGACATTACATTTAAAGGAAAATAATGAAGTTTTGTCCCACATGCCCTATGGGTGGAGATGTTGTAATGTTTAAATATAGGAAGATGCAATAAGCTTGTTGTCTAAAAAGACAATGGATTTTGTAAGCTACAAGCTTGTGTGGGACCCCATGCATTAGACATGAATGCCAGTTGGGAGGCGATGATGCCACAAATTTTAAATGAAGATCCAAGTGTGATGATGTGGCAAGAAGCCCTCAGATTGTGCCATGTGGCTGCATTGAAGGGTTGGAACATGCCCGCAAAAGCAAGATTCTCAATGGTTAAATAATGTGGAAATGAAAGAAGATGACAAGTAGCAGAGGGTCTCGACTAAGTAATGATGTGGCGACTAGAAAAGGATCAAAGGACCAGCACTCAAATCATGCCATGTGGCAGATCGAATGACATATTCAAACCCACAAAATTGAAATGCTTGATCATTAAGAAATGCAAAATTGTGGGAGAGGTCTACATGGTAGTGGGCTCAGGGTAGATGGTGACATGACAAGTGGAATGGATAGGCCAATCAAAAGATGATATGTGGTGCCCAATGTTAGAGGTTGGCCAATCAGAGGCCACTAGATGGCACCTAGTCAAAGGAGGGTTGACCCTAAAATTAAAGGATGAGGACAAAAATAAACAATTTTAAATTTTCATTTTTAAAATTATTTTTCATCATATGCATGTTAGTGAAATTTAAATTCAAAAATCATATAATCTAAATTTTTAACTTTAGATAATTTTAAATTTTTGAAAATTTAAATTTTAAAAGGTATGCAGACTTGATTCTTATAACAAAGGGGGCATTTTTCAAATCGATATTCAAGAGGTTTCCTGTAGGCTAATATAGAAATATTATATATTGTCAGAATCAAGAGAAGACAAAATTTCCATTTTTGGAGTTTGTTTTTACACAGGAAGTAGTTTGTTCATGCTATAGGAGGTTTTCTCCTATATTACTAATTTGCAACTGTATTCTAATGTCAAAGTTCAAAATTGATTTCTGGCATAGAAATGATCTAAATGTGGGTAAAAGGAAATGAAAATGTAGTTGGGGTCAAATTTGATCACTTTTAAGTTAGATGAATCAAGATTTTATCAACATTCTTGATGCATATTAGATATTTTGGTTGAACAAAAGTTTTCATCATTTAATAGAGATATTTTCAAGTTTATTACAAAGTAATGATGAAAAAAAAATTAGGTCAAAATGATAGAAAGATGAGAGAGGTTTCCAATAGCAAAAGATGGAATTTTAAGTTGACACATGTCATTCTAAGATCAGAACTAGGAATTCATCTTTGTCTATATCTTTCTTTCTTTTATTCATTGTGGGGGTTCTAGTTTTTCACTGTGAGACCATTTGGGTTTAAGTCTTTGGAGAAAAACCACTCACTGTTGTGATACCACATTTTGGTTCAAGTTTTGATGTGTTCCCATAGTATGACACCACATCCTTTACCAAATTTATCTTGTATGAACAATAGTAGTGAAGATAAATATAGATAGTTTGGATCTATTAGGTGTTTCATGTTTTGATTTGATTCATATGAATGTATTGTTTCAAGGAAATAAATACAAAGAACAATAGATGATTGAGTTTCATTTTAGATCTTGTCTCCCTTCTCAGTGAATTTTCAATGTTTTATGATCTTTGAACAAAGAGCCTAGGTCATAGTTACAGTTCCTTAAGGTTGTATGTTGTTTCATTGTTGCTTTTAACTCAAGGGGTTATGTAAATGCTTAAGAGAAATCAGTAGGGTTGCAAGTTTATTGAGGGGGATATCATGTAAGAATGAGGTCTAGACTAAACATGGATGTCTATTTACAAGGTGAATGGATAGATTAGATATATGAATATATGAATAAATATCAAGTATCCATATGTGTGTTTTTAATTCATGAAATTGCCCAATGGTTAAGCCACTAATCAGCTACATGATCATTAGTTCATGCTGCTATGTATTAGGGGTTTTGTTGAATTCAACATTATTAATAAAATTCTTTTTCCCCTTCCATGCTGAAGAGTTGAAAAGTCTATCCCTCACTTAGCTTATGAATTTCATATATTCACGTTTAGCTACTATAAACTTGAGTTATTATGTGAGTTATTAGGAGATATAAGGGGTTTTCATCTACAGTAAATAGGTTCAGAATTATGTTTAAATTTCACTAGTACCATACATCAAAACCTCAAGGTTAACCTACCTAGGTCTTGTAGAGCATAAATGAAGATGGGTCAAGCCTTATAGTTGGCCCAAGCCTGTCATAGGAATTTGCTAGCCTTAGATGCATTGGTCTAGTTTCTCGATCATTTTCAAAACTATTAAATCAAGAGCCAACAAGTTGTTCTATGGATATGCCTTATTTTCATCACAGTATTCTACCTTGGACAACATTTGGTACTCATCATCATGCTCAGAATCACCTTAAGTGGAAAACTCTAAAATGTCTTCTCCACGACATGCTTTCGACCCATTAAGTCAGTTTTTCATTAAAGACATTTGTAATGGAAAAATAAATGAAGAAGTGGACCCTCTTTTGATCCTTTTAGTTCTTTTGTGGTTTTTCAAACCTAGAGAAAAGGCTAACCCAAGAGTTAGAAGGTAAATGAAGCTTGAGCAAAAAAATGAAGATCACCTTCTCCTCGGTGGGTTTTTGACCCATGAAGGTGATTTTTTGCATTCATGAAGAAATCAACTTTGTACGAAAATTGGGTACACAAATTGCACATAAGAGACCTTAAGATGACAATGGAAACAAGCTAATCATAGTTGGAGAAGTGTAGTGAGTAGAATCTGGCTAAGTGGATATTTCCTTACAAAATACACCATTTTTAATTCTCTAAAACTAGGTGAAAAAAGGGAAGGTAAGTATGTAATAAAGGAAAGTTATCGTTGGGACAACAAAAATAGTGAAAAGACATGGAAAAGTCCATTAGAAATTCTTATATTTAATAATCCAATGGATTTATCCTTTATTTCATTTACATCACATAGATCTTGAAGATTAATGGGTGAATTAGGATTTCTATATAGAAAGAAACATAATAGTTTTTCAAATTACTACTTTTTCTTGAACTATTATGCTATTTAATTGCACAACATTTTCAAATCTTCTATACTTGCAAACTCTATCCTTTGTGCTTCCTTCAAGTTCAAAGTTTCAATTCACTTCTACCCCAAATAAAATGCCAACCAAATTTTCTAGGTTTGATCGACTTAATAGGATCAAATCCACATTGTAGAGTTTCATAGATACCTCACTCCATTTCTATGAAATGCAAGATTTTCAAAGGAGGTCGAGGTCAGAGCCAATTCACCATATAATCAAGAAGCTTTGAGGAAGTGGGTTAGTGGAAGCAGTTGGGTTTCTGGTGGTAGTTCAAGCTCATGAGTTGATTGTTGAATGCATAAATCACTAGAACCTAGATACCAAAAAAAATTTGTCACTTCATCATACAGTTCTAATCTCTATTGATAGGAAAACTATGGTAAATTACCTTCAAGTTCTAGAATGGGAAGAGTTCTCTAAGTTGACAGCTGTATGGGGAATGTCCAAGTTCTCCTTAAAGAAAATGGTGCGAAGAAAAGAAATTATGAGGTGTTAGTTCCAAAAGTCATGTGGTGCTAAGAGTAAGGTTCCTAAAACTCTATTTGGCATTGATCTCAAGCTTGAGATCGTAG
Organism: Cupressus sempervirens; assembly: GCA_028749045.1. Lineage (NCBI taxonomy): Eukaryota > Viridiplantae > Streptophyta > Pinopsida > Cupressales > Cupressaceae > Cupressus > Cupressus sempervirens. Next base: position 272,535,231 of record CM053792.1, on the reverse strand, counting down.
ACATTCTGGTTGTCTTGCATAGATTGAAAGGTGAGGTAGAAGCACTTAATTTTGTTGAATAGTATTTCTTTTTGGTACAAATTATCAATTCAAATACATAGTATGTTGATTGGGCCTATGAGGTAAGCAAGCATCTATTCGGAGTCCTTAGTGCCACAAATTTTTATAACACCTTTTACATGTCTTCTTACAATTGTGGCCAAGTCATCCCAGAATAGAGAACTTCCTCGATGATGTGAAAAGCTATGAATTCTATTCATGCTTACAATTATAGAATAGCTATGCAGCATATGTCAAAGTTAATGATGCATTTACAATGAGAATCTATAGGGAACTCCAAGGATGCCCAGAGAGGAGGTTTAGCCTAGAGGCAATGGCAGCCATTAGTCAGTGTGGTAGCTATTTTATCCAGTTCTCATCCTTTTCATATTTACCTCTTTTAGCTTTCAAAAGATTTCCCTTGAAGCTACCCAGGTATCCGAGCAATATGATCATGTTGATAAAGATTGTGAGACATGTGATCTAGGTGAATGTGATGAGTGCAAGCCTGAAGAAGAAAGGGTATGAATTCCCTATGAAGCTTGGGGCTTATAGTTACAAGTCTTGCTCTAATGCAAAAAATATGCTCAAAGCATTTGAGACTAAATATCAATTAGAAGCATGTGAGGTCATAAGACCTATGTTTGACCCCAATGGGTATGCAAGAGGTGTTGTAGATTGGGATTGTAATCAAACAGGTTACTACTATTGAAGATTATTGGGTGGACTGTAGAGATGAGCTTGAAAGTAGAGATCATGCTTTTGCTAGGCTCATAATGGAGCAAATCAAAACATATGGTATCAACTTTGATGTAGCAGACTTGGAGGATGATGGCCAAAATATGTATAGCAATACATATTTAACTAAGTTAAGGGAGGTTCCTATCAATTTAGAGCCATATGTAGATGTTGAGAGTTTCAATATCATGATGGCTAGAATCATCAAGATGACAATGGAGATCGCAACGCCCAATAAAGGAGGGTGGATTGAGGATATGATGACCAAATATTTTACTCTACACTTTATGGATCCTAGAGAAGATAGGCATGATACTAAAGTTGGCTTATGGAAGTCAACCAACAAGGTGATGGAGGGGCAGCTAGAAAGTCTAAATTTGTCTAAGACCAAAATGAAGGCTGAGATAGAAGAATTAAATAACTTCATCAAACAACTAGTCACTCCATTAGTAGCCATCTCTATAGTATCAGTGACTAAAAATCCTACTGAGCTATTGAAGTTCAGGCCCTCATCTCTCAACTCCAAGAAGATAGGCATTTTGGCTAGATTGATAAAGAATGGATTGAGAAGCTCAAATTAGAAGGAGCTACTATTGTGGAGCAAATTGGTAATGTTATCTTAAGGTTGGAAATAGAAAAAGATAACATTATATCAAATAGGAATACTCTAGCTAGAGAAAGGGTGAAGTGTGATGATTGCATCTTCCTCTTGAAAATGATCATCCAAATGAAGGCCAAGGAAGTAGTTGAATCAAAAATATTTCCAAAGGGAGATGAACCTCTATTCGAGTGGCTTCAAATCATGTAGTTTAAGACTGAGATGATCCAATCTATAAAGAAAGGACTTAGAGAAATAGAGGATAAGGTAAAGAAGACACAAGACAAAGGATTTGAACTTATGAGGGGATTACATATAGACTCATAGACTAATGGCCAAGGAAAAGCACTCATTGGAATCAATGTCATGAAGGAGAACTTTTCCAAATTTTTGGATAGTTTGTCTAATATGTCTTTCCATAGTCAAGACAGGGTTGCTAAACTATAGATACTTAGCAAATGAAGACACGTGGCCAAAGAGGAACTGCCAAATCAATTAAATGTTATGAAGGAGTTGGATAGAGAGTATTCTAAATGGCTCTTAAGGTATGTCAATATCCATGTTCCTAGGCATGAAGATCTCATCCCAATCATAGTTTCCGCCAAGGCCTACATAGAAAAACTAGAAAAGGGGAACAAGTCGAAGTGATTCACATTCTGCCTTTTTTTTTTTTTTTTCTTTTGTAATTATTGAAATGTGGTGAATTGTCATCTTTCCATTTATCAATCTTGAGAAGATGAACTAATTGAACTTCCATTGCAATGATCATCTCAAAAATTGTATATGTATGAGATTGAAAGATTAATGAAAGGTCAGTGAAGTTTTGGTGTGAAGCAATTTTTGTTGCAGAGACAATTGAATGGTATTTTATATCAATTATTTTCTATTCCAGTTTTTGTTCAATTTAGTCTTATGTTTTTCTCTTTTTCTTGAGTTGAAACAAGGAAATAATAGAGCTTCACTCCCCTATTTTGAAGCAATGAATGAATGTGATAGATAGTGTCATTTTTTGCTCAAAGAGAAATGCCTTTAGCATTTTCAATTTATTAATTATATTTTAGATTTGAATTAACTTAGTTCAATACTATACATTATTTAGTTAAGCTTTATGAATTCATAAGATGTGTGAATGCATAAACTTTTTTTGATACTCAAAAAAAATTATTCGCCTAAGTTAGATTTTATTTATGTCTAGCTTGGTTATACCTCTTCTATTCTCAAGTCAAGAACATACCCCCAAATTAGTTTAGGAGAAGAACATAATTCATTGCAAATCTATTCTAGGGAGTTGTACCTACCAATTTAGAGAGAAGCCAATTTATCCACAAGTGGCTTTTCAACTATTTGTAACCAAATATTGTTCCAAGTTTGGGCATTCAAGAGTTATAATTTAAAAGAACAAATCTATTTACGAACAGATTTTTGGCAACTCTACTGGGGAAACATATAGTCACTTGACTAAAAAGCCTATGTCATGAGGAAAAATGGTACTCCCTCATGAAAATATTATTCTAGTGCTCCAACCTAATCTTGGTTTTCAAGATGATCTAGAACACATAATTTAATCCCTAAATACATTTGATTGGAGACATAGGAGGAATGTTGAACATTATAAGAATGCTAGTCAAATATTGGAAGAGGAAGAAAGAAGAGATGAAGCTTTGGAAATATTTGTTCAAAGAGGGGACATCTAAAGAGTATAAAGACAATTGAGACAAGTAGCTCAGAGGAAAAATTAACTCAACACCCTAGAACAAATAAGGTTCTTGAGAAGTACCATGGAACAAGGTGGGCAAAACCCTATTTTTGATAAACTTACAGAGCTTGGTTTTCCCATCTTAGACATTCCAAAGTGGAAAGGTGAAAATTAAAGTCAAAGTAGACTACCTTCCCCTATTAGGAATCAAGATACTAGCACTTCACATTCTACTTGTCAAGTATTGGCCCTTCATGGAATTACTACTCCTCTAGTTGTTAATTTCCCACCATGCACTACCAGAACAATCATGGATGCTCCATGGGCCATAGCAACAAGACAACTAGCACTAATAGCTTACCATCCCCTCCTAGCTAGGTCAAGGAAGAATTTCTCAAAATTCTCAGGAGATGGGAAGGTTACTAGAGATGAACATATTAAAGCTTTCTTTGTAGCCACTCACATCTTAGGTGTTGGGCATGAGGATGTTGACATAAGATTATTTGTGTAAACCTTAGTAGATGGTGTGGTAGACTAGTTTTATCATCTAGATGATGGCTCAATAACTGATTGGGATATAATGAGAATGGCCTTTGAGATAAGGTTCAAAACTATGAAAGATGAACATGCCTTGTTAACACAACTAACTTTAATTAAAAAGCAATCCACTATGAGTATGAGAGATTTTGTTGCCAAGTTCAACAAGATTATTAGAAAAACTCAAACTACCAATAGACCTATAGCCATAAATTTGAAAACTTTCTTTATCACTGTGATGCCTCTAGATGTCAATTATGATTTGAGGAGAGCACATCCCATGGATTTAGCAAACATAAAAAAGAAGGAAATTAAATTTGAAGATGATTTTATTTCTATAGGAAAATGGAAGTGAGAATTTCAAACTAAAGGAAGTTCTAGTAATACTACATCATCTAATGAGATGATTCAAAAATTGTTGAATGAATTGATAGTGATAAAAATAAAATTACTTGGGTTCAGTAATTCTTATCCATGAAATTATCAAAAAATTTCAAGAAAGAAAAATGATGGAAAATATCCATATCTCATAGGCTTGCAACCTAGGTTGCAGATTGAAGCAACACCAAAGAAAGGAAACATGTGCATCTTTCACTTGACCACAGATCATGATAGTGAGAGTTGCCCAGAGACTGCTCGTATGATGCAATTATTATCTACCAATGAATTGAACACTACAACTCCTTGTTTAGAGTCCTATTAATATTCAAATGGAAACTCTAAAAATTTATTTTTAGAATACGAATCAGATTCTAAACCAAAAGATGAATGTTATGCAGCCATTAATGGATCTTCATATACATTTCTTACTCGGGGCCAAAGGATAAATAATCAATCTCCAGTCATTCTCACAAGAATGATTCCATTCCTTTAGCAAGTAATGTGCATACTAACCAAGGAATATACACTTCACAAATGGGTAAGGAAAAAGTACCTTTTGATTTCATTCCATTCTATGAAGAATGCAAAATTCAAATTTCCCCTATAGTTTATTTGAAGTCTCACCCTTCTATATTAAAGAGACTAGTAGACTGGTGTAAAGGGAACACATCAAATTTGAATCATAGTGTGACCATTGAGAAAGGAGATGAAACCTTGACATATGACCTATTTAATCAAGAAGATTCTATAGTTTTAGCAACATCTCTTGGGAAAAAACTCAACCCTTTTTATATCTCATTGTATATCAATGGATACAAACTCAACAATTGTATAATAAATTTGGGTGCATCAGATAATGTTATGCCATATTCCATAGCTAAATCCCTAGGTCTCAATATTACTAAAGTGCATGGGAGGTGTTATTCTATGGATGCCAAACAAGTCCCTTTGCTTGGGAAAATAAAAGATGCTCAAGTAGCCTTGCCTCACATCCAAAGAAGAAACTCTTATTGACTATCTTAGTAGCAGATATTCGGGCAAGCTATGGACTTCTTCTATGTAGGAGTTTCTACCAAGACATAGGAGAAGAAATTAAGCTAGACTGGTCCCAAGCAGTCATACCTATTGGAAATAAGAAAGTTAAGCTCGAACTTGAAGAAAAGGCAAAATTCACAGTTCTAAAATTGGATGATCCTAAGGCCTAGGTCCTCTATCAAAAACTAGAATTTGGTAATTACATGTTATTTACTGAAGAGGCTCTAGATGAAAAAAGGGATGAAGATCAAAGCAAAGGAAATCTAAATGGGGACAAAAATGTAATAGCCATATGGACACTTGAATTTGATGGAAGTTGTGCTTCCTCTAGGTATGGCATAGGTGTAGTGTTGATATCCCTTGAGGGAGAACCTGAGCCCTTGGCTTTCAAATTGGAATTTGAGAATATGAATAATACTACAGAATATGAGGCTCTGTTATTGGGGATATTATCAATAAAAGAAAGAGGAGTAAAAATCTTGAGAGCTTGGGGTGATGCAAAACTCATTGTCAGGAAAATTAAAGGATAATTTTTTATGAAGAATCACAAGTTAAAGAACTATAGGAACAGAGTTTGGGATGAAATAGAAGGTCTATATGCTTTTTCTATTGAATTAGTGCTAAGGGAGATGAACACTAAAGATGATTCTCTAGTAGTTTGTTCTTCTTTGCTACTTCCCCACCCAAAATTTAAGGATAGGAAATACCAGATTAAAATTGTGTATCGATCTTCTATTCTAGACAATGTAGAGTCCTGACAAGTTTTTGAAGATGACAAAAGCTTATAGCTATTCCTAGAAAATGACAAATCTAGTTCTACACATGAATCCAAGAATGATAGTCATGAAAGCTTTGATGTTGAGAAGAATCAACATGATAAAATTCAACTACAAGGTAATATCATTCCCCCATACTTTATAGCCTTGGAAAAATTATTTAATAGACATGATGCCTACATAAAGCAAAAGAGCGTAGAAAGGGGACCTATGATTGGAGAATATGAAGGGGTAAATATCAAAGACACTCATGATCCTAAAATGATCAATATTGGAAAATATTGTTCACCTAAAGAAAAGGAAGTTGTGAAATGATTCTTCATGGAATATAGGGATATTTTTGCTTGGAGCTACAAAGATCTAAAAAGCTATCGAGGTGGGAAGGTAAAACATCAAATTCAACTCAAACTTGATGCAGTTCCTTTCTAGAAAAAACAAAGGAATTATAATCCTAAGGTCACAGATGCCATTTTTTGAGATGTGGATAAAATGTTGAAAGCAAGAATTATCTATCCCATCCATCACTCCACCTGGATAACTAACATAGTACCAGTCAGAAAGAAGAATGGAGAAATAAGGATTTATGTTGATTTCTACAATTTGAACAAGGCATCTTTGAAGGATAATTTTTCCCTTCGCAATATGGATTACTTATTACAAACAATGGATGGATTTCAAATGATGTCTATGCTCAATGGATTTTTAGGTCACAATCAAGTAGAGGTAGAAGAGAAAAACCATCATAAGATGGCATTTACCACTCCTTGGGGTATGTTTGCATATCGCAGAATTCCCTTTGGACTCATTAATTTTGGTGCCACATTCCAGAGGTGTATGAGCAAAACATTTGTTGATTTAAAGGATTGGATTATACTTATGTATCTGGATGACCTCACTGTGTTTTCAAAAAAGGGGAAAGATCATGTAGAAGATTTAAAGAAATTCTTACAAAGATGTTGAGAACATGGAATCTCACTCAATCCAAAGAAATCAATTTTATGTGTGAGAGAGGGAAAGCTCCTTGGTCATATAGTGTCTTAAGAGGGCATTAGAATTGATCCTGAATGAGTAAAGGCCATTCAATTGTTAAGCCTTCCCCTAAACAAAATAGGTGTTAAGTCATTCTTTGGGCACATGAATTTCCTTAGAAGGTTTGTACCAGATTTCATATAAATCACTAAACATATTGTGGATATGATGAAGGGAAATTCAAATTTAAAATAGAATGAGGTAGCAAAGCAGGCCTTTCAAAATATAAAAAATTGCTATTGCTAATGCCCCAGTGTTGAGTCTCCCAAATTACAAGTGAGATTTCCTTATTTACTATTATGCTTCTAATCATACTTTATGGGAAATACTTATGCAAGATAATGATGAAGTGGTATAAGCTCTAATAGCTTTCATGAGAAAACCTTTGACAAATCATGAATTGTAGTATTCACAAATTGAGAAGCATGCTTATGCAGTAGTCAAAGCACTCAAGAATTTTTGGTTCTATATCTTGCATTTGCACTCTGTCATTTTTATCCTAGATGTAGCTATGAAAAGTTTGTTAACATAGCAAGATGTAGGTTTCAATGTCAGAGGAGCGTGGATAGAAAAGACACAAGAATATGATATATAAATTAATCTTACCAAGCTAGTAAGGGGTAATGCATTGAGTAAAGCAATTGTAGAAAATAAGATCATTGAAAAATTAGAAGAATTAGAAGAAAAGAAACTAGTGTTGGCAGTAGGTCTTCATGATTCATGGTTTGAAAATATTACCTATCCACTAACTTATTGAGAATGTCTAGAAGGCTTAAATGCAAGACAAAGAAGATCTTAAGTTGAAAGAAGCTAAGTACATAATTTGGGATGGAAAATTGTTTAAAAAAACTATTGATGGCACTTTTCTTAGATGTGTAGACAAACAACAACAAGAAAAGTTGTTGAAAACATTTCATGATGAAGCTTGTAGAGGGCATTTTTCATCCTTGGTCATAGCTTTCAAAATATTGAGACATTTCTATTATTGGCCCGGGATGTTCAAAGATGCCTATTCCTGGGTGGAAAAGTGTTAACAATCTAAGATGTTCACTGGACGTCCTCAATTGGCTACTTTACCATTAAGACTTGTCATCATTGAAGGACCCTTTCAGCAATGGGGTCTTGATTTTATTGGTCCTATTAATCCAACATCTAGTGCTGGTCACCAGTATGTGATAATTGCAACTAACTACTTCACTAAGTGGGTGGAGGCCAAACCAACCAAGAAAACTACTTTTGAAGTAGTGTGTGAATTCATTAAGGAGAACATATTGGTTAGATTTAGTGTTCCTATCAAATTAGTGATGGATAATGCAACCTAATTTTCTTCAATCCAAATTAATAATTTTTTCTTTGAGTATGGAATTAGTGTTAGTCACTCATCTAATTATTTCCCACAAGGAAATGGTCAAGCTGAGTCTAATATCAAGAATTTGATAACTATTATTAAGAAGCTGGTCTCAGACAATCAAAAGACTTGGCACAAGAAAATTCATGAGGCACTATGGGCAGATAGGGTGACACCTAAAAGAGAAATTGGTATATCTCATTTTGAATTAGTGTATGGGGTTGAAGCTAATTTACCATTACCTTTAGAATTGGCTACAAACAAACTCAGAATAGTGATCAAAGATGATATCTACAAAGATGGTCTAGAGAAGAGAATTTTGTATCTAAGCAAACTTGAAGAGGAAAGAAAGAAAATGGTGGATCACATCACACAACATCAGATGTGGGCAAAGGATCTATTTGATAAGAAAGCTAGACCATGAAAATTCATGGTAGGAGATAGTGTGTTACTTTGCAATAAGCAAAGTGCCCCAAAAGGTATGCATAAGAAGTTTGACACCTTGTGGAAAGGTCCATTTAGAATTCATCAAGCATTTGAGAAAAATTCTTTCAAATTGGCTTATGAAGATGGAAAAGTACTACCCTTGACCTATAATGGTCAGGATCTGAAACTTTATCAAATTACAAATTGAGAACAGGTAAACCTTATACTGTATTATACTTAGGTTTAGTTTCTTTTCATGTTTCCTAGTTAGTCTCCTTTCCTTCCTTTATTTTCCTATTCTTTTCCTCATTTTTTTTGTTGTTGTGTTGCTACCTTTTATCTTCTTTGTGAAACTAGAGATTTTTAGTTCCTTTCTTGGGTATGCTCTACCCAAGTCCCCTGTCAAATCCAGTTTCTGCTCCACTTTTCATCTTACACCCATGTTCTATGGATAAGCCTTATTTTCATCACAATATCCTACCTTGGACAACATCCAAGATTCATCATGATGCTCAAAATCACCTTAAGTAGAAAACTCTAAAATGACTTCTCCATGGTAGGCTATCTACCCATGAAGTCAATTTTTCGCTAAAGACATTTATAAAGGAAAAAAAATGAAGACGTGAGCCCTCTTTTGATCCCCACAATCCTTTTGTGGTTTTTTGAAGCCAGAGAAAAGGCTAACCCAAGAGTTAGAAGGTAAATAAAGCTTGAGCGAAAAAACTAAAGATCATCTTCTCCTCAATAGGCTTTTGACCCATAAAGGTGATTTTTTGCATTCATGAAGAAATCAACTTTGTAAGCAAATTCAGTACACATATTATGCATAAGTCACCTTAAGATGACAATGGAAATAAGCTAATCATAGTTGGAGAAGTGCAGTGAGTAGAATTTTGTTGAGCAAATATTTCCTTATAGAGTAGTCCATTCTTAATTCTCTGAAACTAGGTGAAAAATGGGAAAGTAAGTATGTAATAAAGGAAAGTTACCATTTGGCCAACAAAAATAGTGAAAAGACATGGAAACGTCTATTAGAAATTCTCACATTTACTAATCCAATGGATTTATCCTTTATTTCATTCCTGTGGCACAGATCTTGAAGATGAACAGATGAATTAGGATTTCTATATAGAGAGAAACATAACAATTTTTCAAATTACCACTTTTACTTGAACTGTTATGCTATTGAATTGCACAACATTTTCAAATCTTTTATACTTGCAAAGTCTATCCTTTGTGCTTCCTTCGAGTTCAAAGTTTCAATTGACTTCTACCTTAGATAAAATAGCAACCAGATTTGCTAGGTTTGATGAACTTAATGGGATCAAATCCACATTGCAAAGTTTCACAGATACCTCACTCCATTTCTATGTCATGCAAGATTATCAAAGGAGACTGAGGTTAGAGCCAATTCACCCTATAACCGAGAAGCTTTGACAAAGTGGGTTAGTTGAAGTACTTGGGTTTCTGGTGGAAGTTCAAGCTCCTGAGTTAATTATTGAATGCATAAATCACTATAACCTAGATACCAGACAAATTTTTCTACCTAATCATATGGTTCTTATCTCTATTGATAGGAAAACTATGGTAAATTACCTCTGAGTTCCAAAATGGGAAGAGTTATCTAAGTTGATAGTAGGAGGGGCAATGTCTAAGTTCTCCTTCAAGAAAATGGTGTAGAGAAAAGAAATTATGAGGTCTTGGTTGCAAAAGCCATGGGGCACTAAGAGTAAGGTTCCTAAAACTCCATTTGACACTAATCTCAAGCTTGAGATCATAGATATTCTAGTTTTCTTGCACATATTGAAAGGTGAGGTAGAAGCACTTAATTTTGTTGAACAATATTTCTTTCTAGTACAAATTATCTATTTAGATACACAACATGTTGATTGGGCTTATGAGGTAAGCAAGCATTTGTCCAAAGCCCTTAGTGCTGCAAATTTTTACAACATCTTTTACATGTCTTCTTTCCTAATTTATATGTTAGCTTCTTTACAATTGTGGCTAGGCCTTCCCAGAATAGAGAACTTCCCCGATGATGTGAAAAGCTATGAATTCCATCCATGTTTACAATTGTAGAATAGCTATGCAGAATATGTCAATGTTAATGATGCATTTACAACAAGAATTTGTAGGGAACTCTAAGGATGCCTAGAGAGGAGGTTCAACTAGGAGGCAGTGGTGAGTATTAGTTAGTTTGGTACCTATTTTATCTAGTTCTCATCCTTTTCATATTTGCATCTTGTAGCTTCGATGGATTCCCTTTGAAGTTGCCCAGGTAACCGAGCAATATGATGATGTTGATAGAGATCGTGAGGTAGGTGATCCAAGTGAATGTGTTGAGTGCAAGATTGAAGAAGAAAGTGTATGAATTCCCTATGAAGATTGGGGCTTATAGTTGCGAGTCTCACTCTAATGAAAAAAATATGCTCAATGCATTTGAGACTAAATATCAATTAGAAGCATATGAGGTCATAAGACCTATGTTCGACTTGAATGCATATGCAAGAGATGTGTTGTATATTGGGAGTGTAATCAAACATGTTACTACTATTGAAGATTATTGGGTAGACTATAGAGATGAGCTCGAAAGAAGAGATCGTGCTTTTGCTAGGCTCATAATGGAGCAAATAAAAACATATAGTATCAACTTTGATGTAGAAGGCTTGGAGGATGATGGCCAAAATATGTATAGAAATACATATTTATCTAAGTTAAGGGGGATTCCTATCATTTCAAAGCTATATGTAGATTTTGAGGAGAGTTTTGATATCATGAATGCTAGAATCATCGAGAGAATAGGGAAATGGGTTGAATGGACAACCAAGAGGAGCCAGAGTAAAGGTGTAGCCACTCAAGCTTCACTTGCAACTGCAACACCATCCTCATCTTAGAGTGCTACAATAGGCATAACAATAGTTTCTACTCAAGGGCCAGCTCAACCATTAGGTGGAGGTGATCAACCTCTAGACAAGAATGTCCCCATTTCCAAGACCTATTGTGATGGTTTCCTCCTAGTAATTGGAACCTAGATTGATACTGAAGAAAAGAAGATTGAAGAGCCAAAGGATAGTAAAACTACCTCCATTCCATACCGCCATGTTCCACCACTTCCATCACCTCATGTTTCTCAAATCCCTTCTCCTCATACTTCTCTAGTTCCCTCTCCTCATCACAATCCCATTCCACCAACAAGTGCTACACTTCTACAATGAAGTGGCTCTTCAATACAAATAGTAGACTTAGAGGATGGGAAAAGTAGTAGTAGTGAGTCTATTAAGTCTAACAAAGAAACAAAGAAAAATAAAAAAGTGGATAAGGGTTAGAGCTCTTCTAAACTCATCTCCTAGGATCCAAAGAATACTTTCTCTTTGACTGCTATGATAGCCACTCTAGCTAAGAGAAAGATGTTTAGTATAGAATCACTTGAGATAGCCTCCAAGGTGATAGGCACTGACTCCTAGTTAGAAGATATTCTGGAGAGAAAAAGGAAAAGGAAAGATGAAAGCACTTCTACTAAAGATAATGTATCTCTCACAATCTACTCTAGATCTGCATTGACAAGAGTAAAGAAGTAGAAAACCTTGTCCATACTTGGGAAAGATCTAGAAATATCTCACTTGACAATGGAGATCACAAAGCCCAATAATGGTGGGTGGATTGAGGACATGACAGTCAAAGATTTTACTCTGCACTCTATGGATCTTGGAGAAGTAGGGCATAACACCAAAGTTGGCTTATGGAATTCAACCAACAAGGTGATGGAGGGGTAGCTAGAAAGTCTAAAGTTGTCTAAGACCAAAATGAAGGATGAGATAGAAGAATTGAATAAGTTCATCAAACAACTAGTCACTCCATTAGCAGCCCTTTCTAGAGTATCAGTGACTAAAAATCCTACTGCTACTGAAGTTTAGGCCATCCTCTCTTAACTCTAAGAAGATAAGCATTTTGGCTAGATTAGTAAATAATGGATTGAGAAGCTCAAATTAGAAGGAGCCACGATTGTGGAGAAAATTGGTAATGCTATCTTAAGGTTGGAAACAAAAGAAGACAACATTATATCAAATAGCAATACTCTGGATGGAGAAAGGGTGACATTTGATGATTGCATCTCCCTCCTAAAGATGATCATCCAAATGAAGGCCAAGGAAGTGGTTGAAGCAAAAATCTTTCCAAAGAGAGATGAACCTCTATTTGAGTGGCTTCAAAGCATGCAGTTTAAGACTGAGATGATCTCGTTCGCAAGGAAAGGACTTAGAGAAATAGAGGATAAGGTGAATAAGAAACAAGACAAAGGATTTGAACTTATGAGGGGATTACATACAGACTCATAAACTAGTGGCCAAGGAAAAGCACTCATTGGAATCAATTTCATGAAGGAGAACTTTTCCAAATTTTTGGATAATTTGTCTGATATGTCTTTCCATAGTCAAGACATGATTGCTAAACTATAGGAACTTAGCAGATGCAGACACGTGGCCAAAGAGGAACTGCCAAATCAATTAAATGTTGTGAAGGAATTGGCTAGAGAGAATTCTAAATGGCTCTTAAGTTATACCAATATCCATGTGCCTAGGCATGAAGATCTCATCCCAATCATAGTTGCCTCCAAGGCCTACAGAGAAAAAGTAGAAAAGGGGAAGAAGTTGAAGTGATTAACATTCTACCTTTTCTTATAATTTCTTTTGTAATTATTGAAACATGGAAAATTAGTACCTTGCCATTTGTCAATCTTGAGAAGATGAACTGATTGAGCTTCCATTGTAATGGTCATCTCAAAAATTGTATATGTATGAGATTGAAAGATTAATGAAAGGTCAGCAAATTTTTGGTGTGAAGTACTTTTTGTTGTAGAGATAATTGAATGGTATTTTATATAAATTATTTTCTATTCCAATTTGTATTCAATTTAGTCTTATGTTTTTCTCTTTTGTTTGAGTCAAAACAAGGAAAGAACAAAGTTTCACTCCCCTATTTTGAAGCAAGAAGTGAATGTGATAGGTAGTGTCATTGTTCATTCAAAGAGAAATCCCTTCATCATTTTTGGTTTATTAATTATAGTTCAAATTTGAATTGAATTAGTTAAGTACTAGCCATTATTTGGTTAATCTTTATTACTTCATAATATGTGTGAATGCATAAACTTGTTTTGATACTCAAAAAAATTTATTCGCATGAGTTAGATTCTATTTAGGTCTAGCTTTGTTATACCTCTTTTGTTCTCAAGTCAAGAACATACCCCCAAATTATTTTAGGAGAAGAACATAATTCATTACAAATATATTCTAGGGAGCTTTACCTACCAATTTAGAGAGAAGCCAATTTATCCAAAAGTGGCTTTTCAACTATTTATAACTAGATATTGTTCCAAGTTTGAGCATCCAAGAGTTATAATTTAAAAGAACAAATCTATTTACCAACATATTTAAAAGAATATTGATAAGACTTGGAAGATGAAGAGTGTGAATTATATTTATAAGAATTATGATAAGACTTAGAAGATGAAGAATGTGAACGATATTTAGAAAAATCATGATAAGACTTAGAAGATGAAGAAAGTGAATGATATTTAGAAGAATCATGATAAGAATTGGAAGATGAGAAATGTGAATGATATTCTGAAGAATCATGATGAGGCTTGGAAGATAAGAAATATTTGGAAGAGGGATATTGTGATATGATCTTGAGAATGATCCTAGAAAGAACATTTGATTTCTTCCCTTTTTCCATTATTTTTGTAACAACGTTAGCATCCATATATCTATTGGAGTACCAACACTTTTCAAATTCAATAAGGAGATCGAGTTCATCTCTGCTCAAACAAGGGTCCATGGTTTTAGAGGAAGAAGAATCAAGCATGGAATAAGAGAAAGGATGAATAGAAGAAGGTAGACTGTATGATAATAGGAGGAAAAAAATCAAGAAGGCATTAAGAAGAGGAAGAATGGAAATGGGAGATTAGAAAGACATGGAAGATGAAGAAGAAAGAAGACCAAAAGTCACTTTGAGGAATTTGATACCATTTGAGTTTATTTGAATGTTGAGCAACATATAATAGCACTTTTAACCAATCATGAAAAAAAAAGGTAATAGTTGATAGGATAACTCTAAGAAACATTGGTACAAAACTAGGATTGTAAAAGTACTCACTTTTCCAAAAGAGAAATGATAAGATAAAATATTGCAATAAGTGTAAACCAACACTGCCATAGAGGTACCAACAACATTGGGTGAATACGCTAGCACATATGGGTCAAGAGGATGATTTACCCAAATTATAATTAATTTAAATTGAATTTTGATGAAAGTGGATGGACAAGAGATTACTAAGACTCTCCAAGAATAATATAAAAGAATCCAAATGTATATCTTTCTCAACAAGGATGGTCTCTGACTTACCAACTCCAAACAAGACCACTTGTGAAATCAATGATTATGTCATGCCCAAATTTTACAGGACAAAAACATAGCTAATTTTTTTTTTTTTGAGAGGTAACTTAGGAATACTCATAAGGAACTATAGATTGTCAATTCAATTATTAAGTGATTAGAAGTTTGTGATATGTAATCGTTCTATTTAAAGGATTGCAAAAAAATTTCAATTCCCTAAGCAAAGTTACTCTTACTAGGTGGTTTAGGGTTCATTTCTAAAGTTACCGCAATACCTTTGAGATGAAATAAAACATCAGTTTCTCTTTATAGAATTGATTTTTTTTTTTCTTCCAACTTGTCAAGGGTGAAACCCTAACAACTTCAAAGAAATCCATCTTCCCAAACTTGCACATAACACATAAACTAGGAACCATGGAGGCTCACCTCCCATCCTAGGCTTCTATGAAGCCACCCACTGAGTAGGGGAAACAAGAACCAAATGGGTTACACACATACCTCACTTGCTAATGCATGAAAGACTATGCACAACTCAAATCAACACCCTCCCATGGCTTGCACAATAATTCACCATTGGAATCATAAAAATGTTGGGTGAAGGTGGGCTCTTCAAAGAGGAGATATTATAACAACATAAATAACATATTGCCAATGCATTTTCCTCTCAAGGCCACCACAACATAAACAACATATTGCCACTGCATTGCCTCTCAAGGCCTTCAAAAACAACCACCTTCTCCTCATCCACAAAACCTCCTTATACCTCCCAAACAACAAGATTCATGGCCATGATGGAGCCCATTCTCCATGATAATAACAGACCTCATCATGAGGTAAAAAAACAAATTCTTTTCTCACCTGCAATGTCAAGCCCAACTTTTGCCCTTCACCCAAGGCTTCTCTGCCCTCCCAAGGGTGAGTGAAGCCTTCACACCCAAAATCACAATCAACACTCACATTCAAACAAGAAACAACAGAAAAAAAAATGAAGAATCAACAAAACAAAACCAAGAAAGGATCTCCAAAAGCACAAAACAAATTCACTTCTTTCCAACACAATGACAAGATCATAACACAAGGTTGACAATGCAATGCATACTCCATTGATAACTTTTCACACTTACAGATTTTCTTATCCATACTAAAGAAAAGGAATAAAAGAACATGTTTAAGTCACCAACCTTGGTCCAAGCTAGGGTAAGGATAGTTGTAGAAGAGCTCCCCCTTTTTTTTTCTCCCTCCAAAACTTAGCTGTCTCTACAATTAGAGAGTGGGTGGACAACCCACTAATTTGGCCAACGCTCTCTAATAAGCCCTTCTCACCCACTATTTTTAGCAAGGAACATCAAGCCTCCTCTTCTTACATTGTTGCCCCTCCAAAATAAGAAGGTTGACCAAGTGGGATGGTGAGGGTACACTCATGGGGAAACTTCAATTTTCGAATTGGTTCAAGGGGGCATTGTTTAAGGGGTCCCCTAAGCTAGCTAATCACTAAAATGGTTAAATTTAGGCCCCTAACATGTTATACTACCATTAGGGTGGCTTATTTTCAATAAAAAGACACTCTAGGATCCCATTTAGGCCCCCTACAAACCCTGACAAGCTTGAATTCGAAAATCAACATGATGTTGACCCAACCTAACTCTCTCTCCCAAGTGGGTGTACTTAAACATTAATTGAAAGAAAATGAAAGGACTGGGATTAAGTGACCTTGTGACCAACACTCTAGGTGACATGTTGTCAACACATAGACAAATACAAGTATCAAGTGACACATCAAAATACATTATACTTCACCATGACATGTCCTTAATGCATCTAAATTATGATTAAACATTTCCTCATGCAAAAAATTTACATTACGAAACAAAACACTTTCACAACGAGGCTTTTGAATCTTCCAAAGATTCACCTTGGTTAAACTATATTCACATAGGTTTGTATCTTGTTTCCCCCAAAATTTCCATGGTTACACTTCCTGCATATTCAACTCGAGCATCAGTAGTCCAAGGAGGTCATATAAAATACATATTATAAATGCATAAGAATTCAGATGTTACATAATCCATATTAACATGATTTAATGGAATTCCTCTACTTAACCATTTCAACATAAACATCTAAAATGTTAAAATATCAAGATCTGCATATCAACATTAATATCTAATCAAAATTCATTTCCTGTCATAGTGATGGAATGTTGAATCTAGATTATTAAATTATTCAACATGGAAATTAGTTCCATATATATATTTTTAGGTCAAAATCATCAAAATGAAATCATCTCAACTACTATCCTTTGATTCAGTTAAATTTGGTTTTGTTGCTATCAATATTTTGTTATCAAAGTGTATCAGGTATGTCAGGTAGACAAGATGTTTGCATAGTCATATCACATAGTTTCAAGTTCCAATCATAGAATAAATCAATTATATTGTATTGGTTCATAAAATCTTTCCTTATAAATACCAAGATATCACATTACATCATATCAAGTTCTTCCATGTAGACCTTTATCCAGATTGATAACAATTTTCATCTTATGACCATTAATATCATTCACAAGAGTGGATGTCGATTCATTTTTCCATACTATCCTTCAGATTTAATTATCCTACTAAACTATCAAATATCAAGGACTCATCGACATAGTTTTCTAAGTTATGGCACCTCGAGTCTTTATTACATAGGATCTTATCTTATCAACCTAATGAAATTTGAATATGATTGTTTAGCACAACATTGACTACACTATAAATCAATCTTACTAAGATTTTAGGTTCATTATAAGTCAAGGCATGCTTAGATTCTAAGACCTTCTTACCATCGTTCTATCATGAGGTGTGTGGTAATAGCATGAGGTGTGTGGTAATTAGTCTATCATTCAAAACATAACATCTTATCTCTTTTATTCCTCCTAGATCTAACCATATTCATGTTTTTTAAGATTTATAATAAGGTACTAGGGAAGGGGTCTTACAGATTACTAATTCAAGAGGTCAAAGCACAATAACCCAAGGTGAAAACAAGCTTCTTACAATGGTTAAGTAGCCTAATCTAAACTAGATCAACCTAGGGAGATTGGAAATAATAAGACAACAAACCAATTTGATCATAAAGTCTCGACTCAAGAACTCAAAATTTTGTTCATTTTAAATGTCCAACTAGGTGTATCAATAAATTTTTAATCATGAACTAGGCACGTAAGACATCAATGAGGGATTTAAACCAAATGTCTTCAAACAATGAGCAAGGGACAAAGAAACCTTGCACATGAACAAGAATAGTGTTGTAGTATCAGTCTAATCCCTAGAACCACTACTTTGTATGTTCTCAAAATGTTTTCCAATCATGCACATTGTCCTAGAAAAGAAAATTTGGCAACACTATGGTTCTTAGTAATGTTCAACTCTACAACTTTTTCAATCTAGAGTTGGTGAAATTGAATCTTTGTGCACTAAGGTTTTGACATATTCAAGGATTTAATCAATCAAAGATACTGAGGAGATTTGATAGCCCAACAAAAGACTACACCCATGAGGATTTCCCCCTCAAGGACATTTATATAGTGGTTACTACTACCATTTCAAAAATGGCTATTACTACTTAAGGTTCCATCTACGTGGTTGACCCAATAAAGAGAATGTCCACTATGGTTTAACCCTCTCTAATCAAGGAAGACTCACAAAGTTGTACCAAATAAGGACTTGGTTTTGATTCAAGGGTTCCAAGTTTTTGATATGCCCAATAGGGAACAAAGCATACTCCTCTAGCCTCTTCACCTTACCCAAATATAGAAAACAAGATTTTTTGACATGCTAATTTGAAATCACCTCACCAAATTTTTGGACAAAAATCCAACAACAAACACTACCAATATCAAAAGACAAAGTACTAATGGATGTTGTGGACAAATCCAAGCGAAAAATTGAGATAATAACAAATATCCTTCCCTACCTATAAGGGGATCTGTCATCAAGAGGAGCTTCACATATAAAGCAAGTGAATGAAGCTCAGTCTCTTAAGATTTCTCAAATAGTGTTCATAGGGCCTAATTACTATGTGAAAAAAAGATGTGTGAAAGCAAATCTAGATCCAATTTTAGAGCACCAAATGAAGTGTGAATCCATGAAAGCATATAAAAGAACTCAAATCAAAAACATGAGAGGGTTCATTTTACTTCCAAATCCAAATATTATAGAGATTCAACAAAATACCTAGTAATCCTTACAATGCATCTTTTCTCTATTGTACCTTTCATTTACGCTTGCATGCTTGCTCACAATGAACAAAGCAACAAGCAAAACAAAAAAGAAGAAGATATGCAATATATCTCCAACTTAT
The DNA here is from genome assembly GCA_028749045.1 of Cupressus sempervirens. Classification (NCBI taxonomy): domain Eukaryota; kingdom Viridiplantae; phylum Streptophyta; class Pinopsida; order Cupressales; family Cupressaceae; genus Cupressus; species Cupressus sempervirens. Next base: position 272,515,894 of record CM053792.1, on the reverse strand, counting down.
GAAAAATTAGGGTTGGATATGAAAATCTAATTTTAAGAGTGATAATAATCAAAAAATAATCCAGATGAAAGCTCACATCATGCATTGATCCATTGTAAAAATTAAATGCAAGCTATTCATTAAATGCCCATTTTTAAATTAATTTTTAACTTAGTCATCAAGATTGGACCTATATGATATGAATTTGGATCCAAAACCATAAATGTAGAAAAGAGACCCCTATAAAAAATTAGAGAACTTTCTAAAAATGTTAGAATTTTGAAAATATCTTTTTATTTGTGCAGTAGGGAGCCATTTTGTCATAATAGACTAGTTTTTGTAAATTGAATTATTGAGCCTTAATATGATCTCTAAAATTAAAATAAAGGCAACTAAATATATTTAGAATTCAGAGGGCTTTCCAAAAATCTAGAATTTTCCAAAACATTCACTAATTTGCTCCCTAAAATTATTTTTCATGAAAAATTAAAAAAATTATAGAAAATTGAAAATAGATTGAAAAAAATTAAAAATTGGACTGAAGCTTTTCTAATATGTTGCCACCTATTAAAAAAATATTCAAATCAAAATACCAAGCTATTTGGGAGATATGATCAAATCTTTCAAATCTAGGATTTTTGGTCTCCAAACAAATCTACACAAGAGGGTTAACTCCAAAAACATCCAAAACTAGCAAGTAAATGTGGGTTGCCCCATAGTGGGTGCCAAAAATATATGTCTAAAATGTTGACACACTTATCTAAGTCATTATATCCAAGACTTCTCAAGAATGAGGTCTTGAATGATAGCTCATAGCTCTCTATTTATGGAGTGCAAGGGTTTCTAATGGAGGCCCTCAACTTCACCTAGTTTGTGCCCATGCAAGTACACCATAAAATGAGAGATTCAAGAATCAAAATATGAATAAAAATGGATATGAAAACTAATCTATATGATATCAATACAAAATAATGCAAGATCTAATCTATCAAAGAAAGATCTAAGCTAATATAAAAATGCAAGGATGGATCATGATGATGGAAGCCATTGATGCATGAGAGAAGAAGGCAAGAAGATAGAAGTTCTCCACAAAAAGCTTTAGTATTCAAACTCCATCTTCAAAAATTGCTCTCCAAATATACAACATAACAATAGCCTAGAGTGTGTGTATAATGAGGAGAGGGCTCTCGCTTATAAAGAAAATTGGACAATCAAGATTAAGAGGCAAAAAAATTTAATCAAGGGTAGAGAAAGAATGATCTAAGTGAAATAAAGATCCACTAATGAAAAAATAGGAAAAGAATTAAATGGAATCCCACTTAGAAATATGTGCATTTAAGTGTAGAGGAATTTTAAATTTTAAATTATTTTATTTTCTCAAGTGGAGATTTATTTAATTAAAAGGGAGCAAGTTCTTTTAATTAAATAGGAAATATTTAATTAAATTAAAAGAGGGATTTTTCTCTTAATTAATTAAATGTGAATGAATTATTTACTTAAAAGAGAGGTTTTCTATTAATTAAATGGGGACTTATTTTATTTAATTAAAAGGGAGATTTTATTTTAATTAAATAAGACTTAGGATAGAATGATCAACCTTAGAAATGAAATAATTGAATTTAATCAAGGAAATTGATTTGAATTGATTTAATAAAATATTGCAAACCATTGATTTAGGAAATTAATAAATTTAATAATAGGGCTCCATAGTCTAGGTGGCCATTTTAGGGTGCATACAATATTGCTCATTTTTTAAGACATGTATATATGATGTATATAGACTGAGTCAAAATCTAAGGGGGATTCTATTTTTTAATTTAGAATATAATAATGAGTCATGACAAAGTGTTTTTGCCACTAATGTTAAAGGAGGAGGTTGTTGATCTCAAAGTCATGTTGACTATCAATGTTAAACACTTAGTCTTTTCCTAGGTAGATTTGGTCAATCATCACTATAACTGAGCCACCCAATAAAGGTAAAATAATGTATTTTGACTTATTTACATCTTAGTGTGAGCCAAGAAAGTCTTAGGTTGCTGAGCACCCCAGTATAAACCAAAAGCCAATTTATGCCAAGTTAATCAGAAGTCAATAGATGCTAGGAAAAATAGAGTTAGTTCATGATGATTTTCATAGATAGTGTTGAGCATATAGAAGCCAAGTAACATCATGAGTATTAGTTGTAACCAAGCATCAAGGTATTCAAGTGTTGGGTAAACCAATACACACACACACACACGCACACACACACGCACACGCACACGCACACGCACACACACATGCACATGTACATATAGATGCACATGCACACACACATGCACATGCACATGCGCACACACACGCGCACGCGCACACACACACACACACATGCACAAACACTTATGTTAACCATTTTGGCCATATTTTATATGCCATTTAAATATTGAAGAGACAACTAAGGAGCTGTTTACATATTTTTTCAAAGACCATTGATCCCTATGCAAGGTAATAAACCAATTAGAAAATTGGAAGGACTAAGTAGGAAAAGGGAGAAATCTAGATCATTGATCATGATCTTGAACCTTCTTCAGATGGGTATTAAAGGAGGGTTCAAAACTCTAAATTAGAGTGTGCACATGAGAGATGAAGGATATATTGAAGATTCAAGTGTATGAGTGAAGGAAGGTTGTGTTTAATGATTATAAGTAGAGGTTAAACAAAGAAACCTATTAGTGAAGGACATAATGAAGTCTATCAGATAAGGAGATTAGATCAAAACTAAAAAAGAGAAGATCCATAATCTAGAAATAGAGTGTTACTGAAGGATTAGGTGCTGATATATTCTAGCGAGTTAGGGTAAAAATATTAATAGAGTTGTTCTAAAAGGCCTATATAAATCTTCTAACAAAGTGATTACCTTGTTGTAAGTTTAAATCCTTTAATTAAGGTAGACTGAATAAGTATTTTAAGTTCTTAGTTTGGCAGAACCCTCATAGGGAAAATCATCAGAAGTGATCAAATATTATAGCCTTAACAAGGACAATTTATTACTATAGTAGTGAAGATTTTTGGGTGTGATCCCCACCCTAGTTTTACCTTCACCTTGGAGGGTTTATGGCTAACCAACTTTTGAGTTATGTGTTTATATTTATTTTCATGTCTATGCATGTGATGGATAGTTAGATATATTTTAGTTTATGGTTATATGATTCATGATACTTATACCAGATGGGTTAATGGTGAAAGCATTTGATTTTTTCAAAGAGTCAAAAGTTTAATAGATCCTGATTCACTTGGTCTTATGTTCTTAATAGACTTCCAACAATCAATCATTGTTCATTGAGCATACCTTGTGGCCATATTGCAACTAGATGATCTTGTATGGATGTGGGTATTTATCTCTCTTAAGATTTATATTTTTTATCATCTCCCTTGACATTAGATTATCAATACTCTACTGTTGATAATTACATCACAACAGTTATCTTCACACCTACACCTAGTGCAAAAAAAACTCTTCCTTTAGTCTATTTCCTTCTCTCTAGTTATTAGGGTTCTCATAATAATGAGGCTTTCTCCCCTCTTTAAATCATCTAAAAGATCAGAATTGGATTCTTCATCTTCATTTTCCACTCTTATCTAGCCTTCATCTCTCCTATTTGTGTTCCCACAAATTTGATGGAATTCATATGTTAGATGTCCTTCTTCACCATAATGGACATAAGTTCCTTTGAAACTTTCTCTCCATACTCCTTATCTAGGCCTTTCTCTTCCTCTTTCTCTTTGGACTCCATAATTTTGATAATGGAAGTGGTTGAAACCTTCATTCCTTTGATTTTATCTTATATCTAAATCTTCATTTTTCCTCTTGTCCTCATTTTGGCTTCCGAGAGACCTACCACCACCCCTTCCTCCTTTTACCTATCCTCTTTTCTTTCCATAAAATCTCTTTTTTTATCTTCTCCTAAAATATCAATGAAAACTATTATGGCTCTTCAATTTTGGTCCATTGAACCAAACTTATCTCCTCTTGAATGCTTAGTCTTAACCCATTAAGGTAATGATCAACCTTCCCATTATTATCTTCTATATTTCTTGTCCTGATGAGAACTTGATAGAACTCCTTTGTATATTCCTAGACAAGTTTTCCTTCTTTCTTTAACCCTTATATCTTCTTAAACAAATCAAGCTCATAGTTGATGAGATTGAATTGTTTCTTTAGTTTATCCACCATCCAAACCCATCTTGTTACTTTCTCCTTTCCTCTTGAATTCCTTTCCAAATGGACCTCCTACCACCAAATTTTGCCATGACCCTTTTATTTAACCTTTATAAACTTGACCTTCTTAGGATATTCTACATCTTAATACTCTAAATACTCCTATATATCATTGATCCAATTGATTAACCCTTCTAGATTAAGGTTTCCAAAAAATGTAGAAACTTCCATTTTTTATTTTTTTCCCAATTCTAGAAATAAATCTCAGAATTTGGTTAGCCTCTAGATCCCCATATTCTTCTTTAACCTCTTCAACCTATCCCTCTTCTACATATTCTTCCTTGCTTTCATCTCCAGCCCCAATATCAATCCCTCTTTGTAGTTTCTCTTGCAAGGCTTCTACTTGCATTTCGAGGGATCTAAGACCCTAATCCATAATATCTCCAACTCTTCCACTATAGTTCCTTTCTGGGGGAATTTTCACACTTATCCCACAACCCACAACTGTTATCTTGGTACAAACTACTTCATAGTTGGCAATGCATCTACACACTCAAGAAATCTAATTCCACTTCATGAGGGCACAAATTGAGACAAAAATGAACATAATAGAAAATGAAATTATTATCATCTAAAATAATAATTTATCACATGCATTACAATATAAATAGACCCTACTATATGTCTTTAGGGCTACACTATTACTAGATTCTAGATAAAAACCCTTTTAACAATACTTTCTCCCAAACTCCTTCAAAAAAAAGTATTTTCACCTCAAGGATGGGCAGTAAATATCCTATTTTAGGTTTATGGATAAGAATAGAATTTACATTTTTTAATTTTGTGGTTGATTTCAAAATAGAGCTTCTACAATTCAAATTAGAAGTTAGTGCAAAGATAGTAGGTTCTAGAAAAAGTAGTCCAACTTCTAGGAAGCATAACTTTTGATCTTGGATTTTGATCAATAAATAGTTTATATCGTTGGAAATATATCTTAGTTATCTATATACCTATAGAACTCCTACAATTTTTTCCCATTTTTGAAAGCCATAAAATTTTGTTTAGTGCCCCAAATCTAACTCTAAAGAGTTTCTAGGAGATCTTTAGGCAACTTAAATCTATAATAACTTCCAAATTGTAAAACATTTTGACTACTTTCTTTTTCCAAAGTGCTTAAAATTTTATTCATCATATTACCCTAAAGTTACACAATTTAATTCTTCATAATTATGTCTTGCCAACAAAATAAATCATTTTTCTACATTGTACTTTTTTTGAGAAATCCTCACATGTGCCAAAATGGGGACCCAAAAAAGTAACAATAAAAATTTGAGAGTTGGAATCTCTAATTTTACCAAATGGATATCTAGAAATGAAAATATGTAAAACAAAAACTATCACTAGACATATTTTGGGTGATACAGGATTCCCAAACACCTTTTAATGCTTGTTGATCAATATTTGATATGGTAAACAATGGGTAGTGAAATTTATTAGAGGTGCAGTCCTTGACAATTTGGGAGATATAAGGAGGATATCGTCAAGGACTGTACCTCTATATTTTCAACTAATGTGAAAGTTAGAGGTACAGTCCTTGACAATATCCTCCTTATATATACCAATATGGGATCTTTCAAGTGAGATAAGGAATCTATCATGTGATAAGGCAAGATGAATTTTATCAATGTTGTAATATTTGTGCCTCCCTTGATAGATGCGTCTGCAAACTATTAAAGTGAAAGATTGTTAAAAACTTGACTCAATAATTTGTACTTTTACCTTTATTAAATTTGTTCTTTCATTATTTTCCTTAGTCATGCACCTATCATGTAGTATCCTTGAACATTGATCCTCAACACTTATTTACTATGTTATGCCTTTGAAATTATGTGTTTGTATTTTCTCCAATTTAGAAATACAAGTGTTATGATATATTTTCAATCCCCATACCATATAATTGATAAGAGTTAAAATCCATGAACCCTGATAATTTGATGATAATCAAGATATCATATTTAGATTTCCCCCCATTTTTATAACTTAATTGTATGAATTATTTTCCACCCCTTATCCTTAAACTTTGAAACTTGTATGTTTTTCCTTTCTCACTCACACCTACTTCTCTATACATCATATAATGCCATGGAACACTTGACAAATATATAGTGGTTGCCCAACAAACTAAAATGCCAAATATATAAATAAAGTTTGAAAAAAAAACCTAGTGCATCCCTCAGTAAGATATATGTTTTAGTTAATTGTGTATACATCACCAATTGCAATTACTAGATCAAGGCTTTTTGTTCGTTTAAAATATTATTTATTCCAAAGTATGAATCCAAAATTAGATAAAGTATGAAGGAAATTCATGATATATTTATTGTGGTAGTTAAGGGGTTTTAGTCCAATGATATTTACACTATCCCATAACTTCTCTTTTAGTGAATTCTGTAGGCTCATTCTTGGACTACACTCCGACTATAAATGATCCATAAATAAAAGATTGATTTGCAATTCCATGGAATGTTGCTCTAGACCTCATTTAATACTTTAAATATGGTTGTATGGATATTTTCATACAATTTTAGTCATGAAGTAGTAAAGATTAGCTAATGTGATTTGAGAATGATGGATTTGTTTATGTCATGTATGATTTCATCATCTTAAGGATCTTATACAAAGACTGCATAACTAATTTATGGATCTCAATATGACTACAACTAGAAGTATATTATAGGGGTTAATGTTCATAAATGATTTAATGTAATCATTTTTTAACCTAGTAATAGCTAAATTATCGCAAGATTACACCCAGTAATTTACTATAATTGGTCATTCTACATTTGGTGTTAAATAATATTATCTCAAGGGATTATTATAATTTTTATTTTCTATTAGTGGGTATGAAAGGTTTATAGAAGTTTGACACATGAATTATGCAACTATTGTGTCTTTACCTAGGTGCTGATATAACTTGGGTTAAGTATACATTATGTATAAATGATAATTTTTTATTACATGTTATATTTTTTTAGATAGAAAATCCCATTTAGGTTAGATCTAGGGGTTCCATTCTAAATTTAGTTGAGCCCAAAGTAAAAGAAGGTATTACACAACTTAGTAATTGGCACAAAGTTACCTTACCTGGTCATGAGGTTTGTACTTTGTATTATTTTTAACACCCCTAGTTCTTTTTAAGAGGCCACCTTTATGATTTAGAGATTAAACTTTTGAACACCAAAAAGTGGTACAATTGCTGGGGATATGCTAATTTTAATGTTAGCTCAAATTCATTAGCAATACAATCAATAGTTATTGTTGCATATAGTTTGCTTTCATTTTATTGTGCATTGAACTTGGAATCTCATCAAAATACATTAACTATAATGTCATTTTCAACAATAAGTTAATTTGAAGTGCTATGTACTAAAATAATTGAAAAATTTGTGATATTTAGTAAGACAATTTATTTAAACTAGAAATTTTAAATTTATTGAAATGAATTTGAGTACTCTGTTATTAAATCAAACCTATAATTACTTTGTATCCTCTTAAACTTCCTCCTTAAAAAAAATCTTTCTTTTGAGATAGTGACTCTATTTTTGTGAGATCAACATTATTACTAATGATGCAAATAACTCCCTATTATACTAGTGCATTAGCCATAAAGGAACTCATAAATGTGTATCCTCTCTACTTCTCATGAAAGAACATTTTTTGTATAATTAAAATATTTTCTTATGAAGATGAATTAAGTTTGAGATATCTATAAATTTTAAGCAATGAATTTTAGTATGAATATGATTTTATGGATTATGCCTCATACTCCTATCATTAAAACAAAATGAGAATCTATAAGAATTAATTTGATTCATATTACTATATTAATAAATTCTATTCTAGGCATTACTTGTAAAAATAATGTAAGTACATGTTTATAGTTAACTATTGAATGCAAATTATGGATGCCAAAGTTTTCATCTAGTCACCTAAATTTGATGGGTACAAGATTCATTAATAATGATGTATTCTCAAATTTTATGGATGACTATTTCATTCTTGAGACATGAAGATGGACAAGTGCATCTAAATGATATACATCGAGGATGTAGAGGTCACTACTTTTATTTTTTGAATTTAGCCAAACTTGAATTTGGAGTATTAATTTGAGATTTATGCACTAAAAATTTAAAGATACAAAAATAATCATTATATTGAATCTAGGTTCTAAAAACATAAATCTTTTTAAAAGTGAACAAGATTAAGAGGATTGTTTCACACACAAACGATTTTGATGTGTTCTTAGTAAATGACAATTTAGGTGTGTATATCTCTATATTTTTAGTTCCATTTAGTTATTTTGTATTAAATATAGTTAAAATTTATTTTAACAAATATCTATTGTATCAAGTCATGCAATAGAGAATGACTAATTCAAATGTTGAATGATATTTAAGTAAACAAAGAAATATTTTAAGTATAAACATATCTAGATACATTTTTATCTATCCCTCACTTCCATACCCTCATTGTCTCCACTTATTTTCTAATATCTACAACTTTCTACTCATCTCTCCCTCCCAGCCTCACACTCATTTCCTCCTTCTCCTCTCTCTCTCTCTCTCTCTCTCTCTCTCTCTCTCTCTCTCTCTCTCTCTCTCTCTCTCTCTCTCTCTCTCTCTCTCTCTCTCTCTCTCTCTCTCTCTCTCTCTCTCTCTCTACATGCACATGTGTGCACGTGCATGTGTGTGTGTGTGTGTGTGTGTGTGTGTGTGTCTCTATGTATGTGGAAATTATAAATGACATATTATGGAATAAGTCATGAAACTATTATTTCTAACTTCTTTGCAATATAAATTTGATAATAAATTTCCTTTGAAAAATATTGTCAACTTTATGCTTAGAAGTTGTGCATATTTTATTTTATTTGCATAGTGGAAACATCTTTTATTAAAAAGGACCAAATATTTTAGTATGATTTATTGAAAAATTGATAAAAATGAGTGATTAGGGAATCAATATGAATGTATTGGTATGGTAGTGATTGATGTCAACTTCTTATTTGTCTTCTTCTTGTTTTTGTCAATGACTATTTTGAGTGATTGGGATTGGATATATTTATTTTCACAATCTATATATGAAGAATCTATTTATGATTTTTTTGATGGTGTCAAAGACACTCTGAATATATATGTTTCAAGATTTTATGATTTGGAATTAAGTATAGTGGATTTGGCAATTCCTTGACAATGTCTTTTTCTTGGAATAAATGCTTCACATTTCATTGCATGACTAACCTTTTGGAAAAAGATCACTTGAAATGGATGATATTTTTCATTGATGGAAACTACAAACATTCCTCTTTATCATGATAATGGATTTTGACTTACTAATGCATAGTTGATTGAAATTAATCAAGTGTGGAATATATAGCAAGTTACAAGTATAGTAAATGAATCAATATAGGAAAAGTGAACATAATTATGATATATTATTGAGATAATTATAAAGATATAAGTCTATGATTACAAGTCTTGGAATTTTACAATTTGGAAGATATTCATCTCTGAGTATCAAATCCAAAGTTTTGGTCAAGAATAAAATAAAGATGAAAAGATTTCATCAGTTAGACTTGCATCTTGGTAAGGGGATTTATTCTAAATATTGATTATGATTTTTCCAGCTATGCAAAATTTACCTTTTTCTTACCATATCATGGATTGATGATTTGATTGAGTAAAGAAGATTCTTTTACACATTTTCTTGGGATTTATCTAGGAAATAGGGCAAACTTTAAGAAACCCTCATCCAAAAAAAGATATAAAATATTGGTGACTATTTCATTATTTTGAAAAATAAAATTATTTCTATTGGTGAATCTCTCAAAAAAATTATTTTAAATATTATTTATATTGCTGATTATTTTGGAATTATATTTTTTGTGTAGAAACTATTGGCAAATCTCAATAATAATAGGAAGTTCATTAATCACCATGGAATATTGCAAATCAAAATTGAACATATTTTACCTCATGCAATATTATGAGGATCATGACATTATATCGTAAAACAATAGTAAAAACTAAAAATTTGTGATATATCCCTAAAGTAACTAATAATTATGATAATTAATGGTGAATTAATTTTAATTTCTCCAATAATATATAATATTTAGGTGAATCAAATCTAATCATGTATTGAATATTGTTGCAAATATTTGAGTTTAAATTTTTTAATAAAATAAAGTATTGAGAAATTTTAAATATTTTAGAACTAATTTTTTTAAAAATATGGCAATTTAGTTTGCATTAAATCATATATTATTAGCCAAATTACAAGCTAAAAAATTCTAAAATTAGCCAATTGACAAATATTAGCCACTAAACAATACCTTTCCAAGAAACTAATAATTGTTTTGAATGGATTATATATATATATATATATTGAAATAATTATAGTATAGGATTTTTTTGTATCAGATTGGGTTGTATCCCTAACATTGTAATAGAGAAATGTGTTCCAAGAAAGTTCCCAATTTCTTGTTTACTTATTGTACTAAATCTTTAACAAGACTAATTACTTCTACAAAGTAATTTTGTGCATTACAACACCTACTATCACTATTGCATTTGAAACCGAGTTGTGACAGAAGGGTGTCGTAATTGTGACAGCCACCCATCACCCAAGTGATGGTACCATGAATTTTCTTTGACCAAAAATTGTGATGGAAAGGGTGTTTGTTGCACATATGATGGATAAAGGTGTCATAACTTGGAATATGTAGGGGCAAGAGTTCATCTTCTTGTCATCCCACTTGTAATAGTAGACCATCACAATTATGATGGTATAAGATTCTAGTCTTTTGTTGGACCAATGGCTAGTCGTTAGAGCTATCCATCACAATTATGATGTTTTTGTGATAGGTGTGTTGTGGAAGTGACATTTATCTATTGAGAAAGTCTATCACAATTGTGATAGGGATCTAATATTAATGTTGTTAGTGTGATTGCTATCCATCGGAACAAGCCATCACAATTGCGATGACTTGTTAAATTATTATAAAAAAATTGGTTGCAAATGAATCCCATTACTATTTTTCAACTCTAATTGAATTTGTATTTTCATCCACATGCCAAATAGTAGCCAACTACATGAGTTAAGATCCATTTTTAAATATAGTTGGGCAAAGCTAGGGAAATTCAAGCTAATAGGCCTACATTGTTTTAGTTCCATTATTTTCTTAAACCATCACATCGGACCTTAACCATGGCTAGTTATTGGTAAACTCTCCTTTCTATCCATGACACAAATTTTGATGATTTCTTGGTAATGTTATCCTTCCTAACACAACCCAACATGATCAACATATATTTTTGATTATAACAATCCCAAAAAAATCATAGGATAATTGATATAATATTAACATGAACAAATTTTCACAATTAGTCATAGTAGAGAGAAGCATATTTTGGATTTGATTGTGTGCCATATTTTTGCATCAAGTGTGATCCATCATTAGGATGTGAAGAGCTAGAGGAGATAAATCACTAAGTGTGATCTGAAATGTATTAGATTGGGTTATATCCCCAACATTATAATAGAGAAATGTGTTTCAAGAAAGTTCTTAGTTCCTTGTTTATTCATTGTACTAAATCATTTAACAAGACTAATTACTTCTACAAAGTAATTTTGTGTGTTACAATACTATCACTACTACATTTGGGCCTAAATTGTGATAGCAAGCTATCATAATTGCAATAGCCACCCATCGCCCAAGTGAGAGTACCACACATTTTCTCTTGTCATATAAGCATCAATATTTTGCTATTGAAAATTGTGACAGAAAGGGTGTCTATTGCATTTGTGATGGATAAAGGTGTCATAACTTGGAACATGTAGGGGCAAGAGTTCATCTTCTTGTCATCCCACTTGTGATAGTAGACTGACATAATTATGATGGCATAAGCTTCTAGTCTTTCATTGGAACAATGGCTAGCCGTTAGAGCTGTCCATCACAATTATGATGGTTGTGTGACAAGCATGTTGTGGAAGCAATGGTTATCTATTAGAATAATCCATCACAATTACAATGGGGATCTAAAAAAAATGTTGTTTTTGAAACTATTATCCATTGGGACAAGCCATTGCAATTGTGATAGCCTATAAAACTATTTTTAAAATGGTAGAAAATGAATCCCATTGCTAATTTTCCACTTTGATTTACTTTGTAGTTTCATCCATTTGCTAAGCAGTAGCCAACTACATGAGTTAAGATCCCTTTTTAAATGTAGTTGGGTAAGGCTAGGGGAATTCAAGCAAATAGGCCTAACTATTTCAATTCCATTATTTTCTAAAACTATCACATTAGACATTATTTTTCCACTCTAATTCACTTTGTAGTTTCATCCACATGCTAGCCAACAACCTACTACATGAGTTAAGATCCCTTTTTAAATTTGGCTAGGTAAGGCTATAGAAATTCAAGCTAATAGGTCTGCACTATTTTAGTTCCATTATTTTCTTAAGCCATCACATTAGACCTTAACCATGGCAAGTTATGGGTAAACTCTCCTTTCTATCCATGAGACAAATTCAAATGATTTTTGAGTAATGTAATCCTTTCTAACACAACCCAACATGATCATCATCTATTTTTTATTGTGACAATCCCAAAAAAAATGTAGGATAATTGATACAGTATTAACATAAAAAAAATTTCACAATTATTCATAGTAGAGAGATGCATATTTTGGATTTGATTGTATCCCATATTTTTGCATCAAGTGTGATCCATAATCAGGATGTGAAGAGCTAGAGGAGATAAATCATAGAGTACATTATCTAAAATGTTGATGCAAGAATGTGGCACAATCAAATCCAAAATATGCATCTATCTGATACAATATTAATTTTATTATTGTTAGTTAGTTATCATGCAACCATAGGATAATATTGAGCTTTACTTTTTTTCAAGAATAGTTTAATATTTTCTACTAATCAAGGCCAATCATGTGAAGGTGAAAGCTCATTTGGCTCCACCCCACCAACATCTAAATTCCCCATTAAAATCTAAAATATTTAAGAAAGGATCAATCTTTAAGGTAAAAAAAGGTTATAGACCTACAAAAGTGACATCATTTTCCTATCTTCTGTTGCATGCTATTTTTCCATCGTATCCAAAATAAGAATCTTCCACTCTAAATCAAGATTGCACGTGAAATTGTATTCTATATGCATGGAAAATAGGTGCAATTGAAAAAAAGTAGCATAATTATATTTATTTAATAGGTCTATTAAGTTTTTAAAATTATAGACCATCATGAACATTAAAACTCTAGTTTCTATGGTCAAGAGAATGTTCGTGATGGTCTATAACTTAAAATAACTAATTGAAGACCTATAACAAAAAATTGCAAACATGTTGCATTCTTTAGCTGCACCTAATGTCGTATGAATATGAATTGATATTACATATTGAACTATGGGCTCCTTCTACATTGCCTAAAACCAAGAGATTTACATAGTTAGTTGTCATGCAATCATATAAGGTTAATGTTGAGCTTCACTTGGTTTTAGGAATAGTTTAATATTCTCTACCAATCAGGACCAACCACATGAATGTGGAAGCTCATTTTGCCCCAACCCCCAACATCTAAATTCCTTGTTAACATCAAAAATATTTAAGAAAGGATCAATCTTTAAAGTACCTAGTGTTGGCCTAGTTTTTCACATAACTTTTTTCCTGATACACCCTTAGTGAAAATTCCAATTATTATTGTTGACCCCAAAAAAAAATCCCTAATTTTGTTATGTTGTTTTTACATTATTAAGTCTTGCACTCGAGGACCTTTGAGTTAGGTTTTAATGTTGTGCTTCTTTTAAAAAGGGGCTACGTGGGAAAAGTCATTTGAGTGCTTTTTTTCTTTTTTCCTAGGTACTTTTTAATTTTTATTTGCATTACCCAACATTGCCCTAAGTTTTCATAAAAGGTCTTTAACCTAAGCTTTTTTTTTTAATATTATGTGAGTTTTTGTATTATATTTGAAAAACTAGCTAAGTAATGATGACCCCTAATCTTCTTTAAGATCAAGGGTTATCTCTTTATCACAAATACAAGTTGCAAGATCTTTACTCTTGGTGACATAATGAAAAGGTAACACTTATCTATGGGACCCAATTAGGAGAAGCAAGGTTTCAAAATTAATTTTTGTGCCATAGATTAGATGGTTAATCAATGAGCCTCACTTTGTTTCCAAAGGACATTACTCAACCTTTATCCTTGGCAAGATAGTGAGAACTTGACACATGGTTATATGGTGGGACCAGCCCTTGCAAAAAGTGCCACAAGTTCCAAGTCATCAAAGGTCTTCTAAATATCATATTTCCATTTTTTTTTAGGGATATACTTGATAGAGATAAGATGTTTGTCCACAAAGTTAGATCTTTTAAAATCAACGATAGTGGCCTTGTTGCCAATGGAAGTTGCAAGGTTTTTATCATTTGTGACATAGTGATAGATTGAAATTTTGCATGCTAGGCGATGTTTAGAGGAGTTTTGTAGCCTCATCCTTGATCATCTGATGTGTATGAAATTGAAGGTTGTTATTATGTCACCAAAGGAAGTTGCTCAATTTTTATCCTTGGTGACATAGCGAGAACATAACACATGTCCAGATATATAGATGAATATTATGTAAGTTTCCAATGAGGGGAGAAATGGTAAACATGGTAAAACTTGATTAGATAAACTACCAACTAGGAAGGTTGAAGCCAAGTCAGAGTGCATTTTATTTCTTAATCATCGAATTTGTGTAAATCGATGACTTTCTTTCAAACTCAAAGGAGAATGCCACTCTGTTTTTTCTCTACAACCCATTTGTAAGAATTTATGCTCATTCAAACTAATACAAGGAATGTAGTGCAAATAGTTGAGAATTTAATCCTACTAATATATTTTTGATTTCCTGGAGTCTAGACCTATTAAAGAACCTAGTTTTTTCCTAGCTGAGTCATAATTTTTCCTATATCAACGATTCATTGTAACATCCAGAGAAGAAATAAGAAGGCCAATTAATTATCTTCATCCACATATAATTAAAAGAATTTTGGTCTCTCATCATTGTGGTTCAACCACAACTCCAAAAAAGGGTTTCTCTGGGAAGGTTGAATATGCTAGTAGAATTATTCATGATGATTTTCTAGAGCAATTAAGTGAATCTACTAGTGAATCTACCTAAATAAAGAAATTACTTCCTATAAACCTTAGGCTCTAAGTTGCAAATGGTTTATTTGATAAGGGAAATTGGATTAGGGATGTCATGACTTCTAAAATAGGGTTAAAATTATTTAAAAATTAGTTTTCAAAGAGAAAATTGTTTGCCCCCCATGGAAATATTTGGAATTTTGATTTAGGTAAGTTAGCAATTCTTAGAGATTTTATGGATTCAGACCTCCTCACTATTGTAGCCTAAAATTATGATCTATTAGCTTGGATGGTGAGGAGACTAGATGGGGAATGTTTGATGAAAATTAATGTAGAATAAATACAAGAAGTTTTTGGAATGGACCCGACTACAGATTATCATGAGGTCATTGATTTTTAGGGATTGGAGAAGGAATACTTGTCTTGCAAGGATAAAATTAAGTAATGAGCTTTAAGAGGACACTTGGCCACAATTGGAAATTTAACTTTCATCATAGAATCAACTAAAGAGGTTTTTAAAAAATAGTTTTTCAATTCTAGGGCTATAGATATCTATATGACTTTGTGTAGGGTTTTTGGTGAAGATGAGTAAGAGTTTGTACAATAAAATTTATTGATATGTGGTATAAATCTCTTCCTTGGTGTGGATATTATTTTTTATTTTACATCATTTCTTGCAGAATAAACTCAGATAGGTCTAATTGGAATTGTAAAGGGAAAAATTGAGAAAACTTTTTGTTTTTATTCTTTGTTGATGCATATGTTTTTGTATAAGGGGGTTACTTTCTTTGAAAAGGAAATGGTATTAAAAAGAGAATATGATGAATAATCTCTGCCAATTTAATTGTGGAGTGCAGATATGACCTGTGATCTAGAGGAGGCCAATTTTGTAAGGTTTGATAGATTTTTTCCATCTAGATTGAGGAGCCTATTATTAAAATATAACCACAAGATACCCAAGGAATTGTTAGATTTCATTAGGCCTATGGATAACCCTAGCAATTTGAAAGTTTTGCATAATCGAGTAGACATCATACCACATCTAGTATCAATAATTTTTAGAGTTTATAAATTCCAAGGAACTCCACATGTGCTTCCCTATGAAGTACCTCTTAAGGTAGGAATAGCTAAAATGCTATGGAAATTAGGTGGTTTAGATGAAACAAAACTAAGTGTTAGGTCAAGAGGATTTATTTTCCCATCTTGTACAATTGCTCATTAGTTTATAATCACAAAGGGTGGTTGGTTATTTCTATATAAATTTTGAGATCCATAGAAAATGGCTATCTCTCATGCTCATTTAAATGATAGTGAAGTATTTTTTATATATTTAGATGTAGAACTAGGACTAGTGCCTGAGAGCATCAATTCTATTTCCCTAAAGATGTAATACAAAATGAATTTTCTCTCCAAGAACAAGTGATCAAAAAAGAAAAATGGACAGTCTATTCTAGGGTCTTAGAATTCATTAATTATTTTGAGAAATATTATAGCCCTTTCAAAGATGCAAAGACATCACTATACAAGTTGAACAAGTTGATGATTACCTTTTCAAAGATTATGGAGACCATGAATGAAAAGAAGACCCTTTTATCAATTCTTATCCTGATAAGGAAAAATAAGTGATGAAAAAATTGTATTTTACCCCTCTAATAGGATCATGAAAATTGGTCATTCAAAGGAGGTCTGGCTATAATTTCATCAAGAACAAAGAACATGTAGCTAAGAAAGGGAAGCAAATAGTTGGATCAACTAGTATTCCTTTGGAAGAGAGGCCTAAAGAGCCAAGGCCTAATAGGAAAAATATAGAAGAAAATAATTAGAGGAAAGGAATTAGGTAGAACAAGTTAGTCATGAATTTCTTTCAAATGACAGTTTGTCAAATCAAGAGCTTTCTATCAATTTGTATGGAGAGCTAATATTGAAAAAAAATGAAGAAAGGTGTAATAAGATGAAAGAAGAGAATCCAAAAATGGAAGAGGTAGTTATACAAGATCAGATTGTTAGAAACAATAGTCCACCAAGATAATTGAGAAGGGGGGGTGAATCAGTTATTTAACAATTAAAACATTTATCCTCTTTAAAAAAAATTAATCATTCAACCAAAGTAAACAACAACCATAAAGATGCACATAAACAATTACACCACATATGTTGACTAGGGAAACCCTTGATCAAAGGGAAAACCCCAATGGGAATGATGCACACAAGATGATGTACTAATATTCCTTGTTAGAGGATGGACCCTGTTAGGAGTCTATTACAATATTTAGTACAAAGAGTCCATGTTAGGAGGCTTTGAATCCCTATTAGGATATTCCAACCCTATTAGGAGTTGTACCAACTCTGTTAGGAGTTGTGGAAGATAGCTAAACCCACTATCCAAAAAAATTTAGGATTAGATCAACGAACCCACTATCCAATTGATCTTGGTACTATTCATTTTAGAATAATAGATGTAAAACAAGCTTATACTTCTTCCTTTGTCTAGTACATTTAAATTCTTCTCCTTTAGACCATGAAATTAGATTTGAAACTCTGTACTTAGTAACAATAACCCTTAAGGTCACTTACATGCATTGGTAAGTCACTTTACTTTTATAGCACTCTACTGCTCAATAATTTGCAAGTCTTATCTGCTCTCTATATGTTAAACATGGAAAACATATTTCCTTTACACCATGCTCAATAATAAAAACTTCCCACTTAATTATAATACTTTAATTAAATGAATACATATTTAATTAATGTTGTTGGCTCATGGTTATAAAAAAAAATTTCACACATGCAACTTTTGTACATGCGCACTCTTTGACATCATTAGTGGCCAGTATACTATCTCCAGTTAACTACACAACCTTTCACTACATTTGTGATGAACTACAATAATCACATAATAGGAATTGCTTTCCTAATATTTTTTTTGCATATGGTTCTTTGTAGATCAATCATATATTCTTTACACTATCAAATTAGGTTCTACACACTTACCCTTGTAAAAAAGACATACTATAGTATGCGCTAGAAACTACACATTAATAGATAAGTAATACATTGTTGTTAATACAAAAATCATAGTCTACTACTTTGTTAGTCTTTACAAACTTATTACTATGTTGTCATAAATGATAAATGCAGTCATGAATACATCATATCAATGTTCTGCAATGCTCCCTCATAGCATCAGCGTTCATGCTAACAATCTCCCCCTTTGGCATTGATGGAAACATAGATGAAAAATGTATAAGTTCCAAGATTACCAAATATACATCTTCATCATCATCATGTTCTTCTTTCTTCACAATTGAACTACATAGAATTTTTTTCATGTCATTCTCTCTCCCATTAACATCAATGTCAAAGGTAATACACAAATGGTTCAATTGCTCGAACATACAATAATTTGCTAGCATGAACACAAGTCAATTTTTTGCTTGAAAATTTTTGTATATAAATCCAAAAACAACTCAAGTGTCTAAAGACACTATTTCATACCAATTACCAATTACCAAGAGTCCTTTGCTAACTTTGTTCATCATAGATACTCCCCCATTGAGGAAGCATTGACATTTAGTCCAGTCTAACAATGGTGCTCTATTCTTTGGATTGATGCACCTTTGTATCTTATATTCTGATGTAGGTAGGGGAATAACCCCAAGCATACCTCTTAGGTACTCAAATGTATCATTTGGTAAGGCCTTTGTGAAAATGTCTACAATATGTTCCTTAGTGTTAACATACTCTAGTCTAATTTTTTTCTCTACAATTTTTTCTCTCAACACATTATTATGCTAGTCATTGTTAGTGATGACTTCAATATTTTCATGGTTAGCTTCTAGATTAACAATAGTTACCAAAGCTATCTCTTTTGCTACTTCATTTTTCTTAATCTTATCACAATTACTCAAGAATTCTTCATCTTTATCAAAAAGAAAACTCCTTCTAGTTTTTCTCAACCTCTTAGGACATTTACTTGAAAAATGACCAAACTCTTTACATGTCCAACAAATAAGAAACTTTGTACCTTCAGGTTCTATCCTTGTGAGTAGATCAATACCTTCTTTTATCTTTGTATCATCTTTGGTTCAGGATCTAGCTTTGCTTGTGCTCCTATCTCTTTATATGTAGCAAAAAGATTTTGGATCTATCAACTCAATATACTATTCTTTACACAAATCTAGTAACTCACCAAGAATTTCCATAACTCATGTGTCAAATTTTCTCTTTCTAGATGCATGACTTTCTTCTTTGAATATATTCAGCTGAAATACATTACCTTTGGTTCTTGTGCCAGTACCAAGAAATTCTCCTTCCTTGTCCTTGATGATGCATGTGTCATTACCAAACTATAATTGATAACCTTTGTCCACAAGATATCCAACACTTACCAAATTATTATTTAGTCCATCAACAAAGTAAACATCATCAGTTTTTTTTACCATCAAGTGTGATGGATCCAATTCTTGTAATGTAACATGTTGCATTGTTCCCTACTCTGACAATCCCTCCATCATGGATTTTGAATTTGACAAATTTTCTCATATCACTAATCATGTGATGTGAACAACCACTATTGATGATCCAATCTTTCCTTTCAACTTGTAAAATCAGCACACTTTCTTCTCTAATCTCTTTTTCAAAATCATCCTCCTTTATAGCTATGAATCCCAATTCATCTTCACTTTTTCTTTGGTTAGATTCTTCTTCTTATTCTTCTTCTTCTTCTTATTCTTCTTCATTAGCATATAAAAAATTTCTAGGTCTTCTAGGTTTGAATCTTCCCTTATACTTCCTTTATATTTTAGGACACTTAGATGCATAATGACCATATTCATTACATGTCCAACACTTAAAGATATTCTTACCATCTTTTTCTCTTTCCACAAGAAGAGTCCCTCCTTCCTTGATCTTTTCCTCAACAAACTTGTTGCTGCTAGCAATGTCTCCTTGTGCTTTTGTGTTATTTTCTAGACAAGGTTTAATATTTAATGCACTAAATACTATCTCAACTTTTTTCAATTCTCCAAATTACTTCAAATCAAATTCTCTAGCTTCCAATCTACCAAGCAATGTTTCTTTGGTGAAATTATTAGTATAGGGTATCATCAGTTGAATCATCTATGTTATTGTCTTGAAAGGCGGTGTAAAACTTTTCAAGATCTTCCATATTACTTCATCATCCAATTTCTTTCCACCATGAGATGTGATTCCTACAAAAATCTCAGATATTCTACCAATATAGATTCTTACAAATTCATCTTCCGTCATTCTAGCATCTTGAAATGCACAATGCAAATTTTGTAATCTAACTCTTTTTGCATGTGTACCACCCTCATAATTAGCTTCTAAAGTTTTCCAAATTTCATGAGATATTTTGAGTAGTTTTACCTGACTATACTCACTTTCAAGTAGAGCTAATAATATTGGTTCTCTTGCCCTTATGTTGTGCATAAATACTTCTCTCTATTCCTTAGTAAAACTTTCAAGATTGTCTTCTTTTGCAATATTCTTAGATACCTTAGTTACAAGCCAATATCCTTGGCCCATGCACAAAAGATGAGTCTTCATATTATCCTTCCAACTGTCATAATTGGTGTCATCAAATCTCAAACTTTCCTTTTTGAACATATTCACCATAAATCTCCTTAGGTTTTCAGACCCTTTCTTCAAGCACTTGACACTCTAATACCAATTGCTAGAAACAATAGTCCACAAAGATAACTGAGAGGAGGGGGGGGGGGGTGAATCAGTTATTCAACAATTAAAACATTTATCCTCTTTAAACAAACTTAACCATTCAACCAAAGTAAAAAACAATCATAAAGATGCACATAAAAAATTACACCAACTATGTTGACTAGGGAAACCCTTGATTAGAGGGAAAAATCTAGTGGGAATGATGTCCACAAGATGATGTTCTAATATTCCTTGTTAGAGGATGGACACTATTAGGACTTTATTACAATATTTAGTACAAAAGAGTCCTTGTTAGGAGACTTTGAATCCCTGTTAGGAGATTCCAACCCTATTAAGAGTTGTGGAAAATAGTTGAATCCACTGTCCAAACAACTTCAGAATCAGATCATCGAACCCACTATCCAATTTATCTCAGTACTATTCCTTTCAAAATAATAGATGTGAAACAAGCTTTTACTTCTTCCTTTGTCTAATACATCAGAGTTCTTCCCCTTTATACCATGTAGTTAGATCTCGAACTCTGTACTTAGTAAAAATAACCCTTAAAGTCACTTACATGCATTGGTAAGTCACTCTATTTCTATAGCACTCTGCTTTTCAATAATTCACAAGTCTTATTTTCTCTCTATATGTTAAACATGGAAAAAATCTTTCCTTTATACCATCTCAATAATAAATCCATGAGTTGGCTTCCCACTTAATTATAATATAATAATTAAATAAATACATATTTAATTAATTTTTTCAACTCATAATTATAAACAAACTTTCACACATGTGACTTCCATACATCTGCACTCTCTGACATCATCAATGACTAGTATACTATCTCCAATTAACTGCACAACATTTCACTATATTTGTGATGAATTGCAACAATCACACAATAGGAACTACTTTCCTAATGCTTTGATTCCATATCTCTCTCTATAGATCAATCATATCTTTCGTACACTATCAAATTAGGTTATGCACACTTATCCTTGTAACAAAGACATATTGTAGTATGCACTATAAACTACACATTAATAGATAAGTAATATATTTTTCTAAATACAAAAATCACAGTCTATTGCTCTGTCTATCATGGCCCTGACAATTCTATAATTGTTACCTCGAGCTCTGAGATTAGTTAGTTTACTGGATGATTGGTACTTGTTTTGAGCAATGACTTTGCAAAAACCATGAGAATTCAGATTTTTTTTTTAAGATCTAATTCTTAGGAAAATAAAATATGTTTTAATGCTTTTATTCTTATTATGTTATTATCAGAATTTTATTATCTGAATCAAGTATATATATTTAAGAATTTTGCATTGAGGAAATGGTGTTTATGATTAAGGTGGCATTAAAATATTTACTGAACGTGGAAATTTTATTGTGCTTGTATCAAAATACAAATACATATAAATAGATTTATTTATAACATTATATATATATATATATATATATATATATATATATATATATATATATATATATATATATATATATATATATATATATATATATATATATATATATATATATATATATATATATATATATATATATATATATATATATATATATATATATATATATATATATATATATATATATATATATATATATATATATATATATATATATATATATATATATATATATATATATATATATTATATATATTAGTGTGCATGTATTTGTATTTATGTATTTGTATTTATATAAGTTATAATTAAATGTATTAACATATTATTAAACTCAACAATATATAAATGATGTTCTAAAATTCTTAAATGTTAATTTGGGAATATTGTTAGTATATACTAAGTTTGCCTAACACTAAGCTATAACCTAAGTTGCCTTAAGCATATCAACTTGCATTGGCATTTTTGTATGGCACTGTTTATGGCGGCAAGTTTCTTGGGAAGTTTTTAAGGTGACAGGATGACTTGATTTTTGAACAGGTACTATCTTTGACAAGTGTCAAAGAGTGCTCAGGAAATGGGGTATTGGGATAAGCTCGCTGTTATGAGCATTTTATTGCATGTTTAATCCATCATTTTTGATGGGTGTTGGTTGCATTTTCATTTTAGTCTATTATCGATGATCTCCAAATGGTAAATGTGAAATCTTTGTGGAATGGGTTTCTCGGTGCTAAATTGAGGGAACATTAATCATGGAGGAGTGTTTGATTCGCCTCTGTTTTTTAAGTCCTCATAATTTTGTGATTTTCATTCTTCTGTTGCTCCATGGTTGTGTTTCTCAGTCTTTTCCATAGAGAAAGTTTCTTGGTGTCTTTGGAAATCAACATAAAAAGTTGGAAGCGTGGTCTGAGAGTTGTGGTAGAAGGCTCTCTAAGTGAATTCTTGTGGGCATCGATTCACACTTATAGGCAAGGGGCTTTTCTTTAACTCTATCTTGTTTCCATTTTTATGTGTCATCAGTGTTAAGTTTTCATTTGCATGAAATTATTGTTAAATACTGAGAGTTGTTTAAAGGGTATTCGAAGAAAAAAAAAAAAAAAAAAAACTCTGTGAGTGTAGGCAATATTTGTCCTGTACTTTTCTTTACTGAGTATTAACCCAGAATCGGGTGTGTGAATGAAAACACTCTGTATTTTTTTGTGTTTTGTAAATGGGTTATAAGGAAAGTGTAGAGGATGTATGAGAAATAAAAATTCTGAGTAGGATAGTTAGGAAAAAATTTTTATGGTTACTCTCAAAGAGATTGCATAGTTTTTGGTTTATCTTGACTCACTCGTATCATATGCGGATTTCATTGTTTATTACTGTTAATATTTAAGAACCTTTGAGTATGAAAGATGAGTATTTCATCTAACAGTTGCTATTATCATTTGACATTGTTTTCAACTTTTACGGCTTAAGAAAGAGGTTGTGATGGCAAACCAAACTATTGCATGTAGTATGATTCGAAAACAATGTGGGTTTTAAAATCTCTGTGATAGAAGTAGAGTCGAGCTTGGATTTTAATAAATTAGATTGGTTTTAATGATTAGATCCTATTGAATGTCCAAGTAGGGTTTACAAAATTTTGGGAGTTGTTTGTTTAGGCAAACCAGTGAGTCATACTGGTATTCTTTTAGATTAAGGCTATTGTATTAAATTCCTTTGTAGCATTATTCACTATGGTTGATAACTCATTTTCAATCATGAATTTTGAATTCAAGCATGAAGTATTTTAGGCTGTATTCATTTTTGGAGGTCTAGAAATTTTGATCACAACTATTATTTGGGTGTATTAAATTGGTTGAAAATCTTCATGGCTTCGATTTTGATAACAGTCAACTACATAGTGAAAACTCGAGATCGATTTTGGACAATAGTTGTCATTTAAATAGTAAAATTTTAGTTAAGGTAACAGTAAATTATTAGATTTTTATATTGAGGAGAATATTAATTATCTATTTTAATTTTGATTATATATTATAAGGCTTTGTATATATGTTGGTATTTATATGTATATATATAGCCGAGTATATAGATGTATGTATATGTATTAATGTATATGTATCAACATATATGTATTTCTTTATGATTTAATTGATTAGAATTGAAACAAATAAATAAATTTATGAGGTTACTGTGGTTACTTGTTTCTGAATTGTGAACTATTGATTCAATTTTTCAAATTTTAGTATATTTTGAATAGTGTGAATAATGATAGTATTAGCATTTATTATGTTTTAATGAAATGCATATAAATTTATCTTAAATATGATTGCCATTTAAATGAGTATGATTGTCAATTAAATGAGTTATATCACAATAATCTATTCTTTCAGTCTGTAAGCTTTTCTTTGAATTAGAAAGAAGGACTAAATTTGAATATCATTTTCTTGTTATAGGATTAAATGTTGAGTTATGATTATTATGTGATTTAAGATATGTGGTTTCTTATGGAAATAAAAGGGCATGGATTCATTAGGTATATTGAGATATGGATTTCTTTTTGGAAAAATTGCACGTATGGTTTCATTTGGAAAATTTAACAAGTGGTTACATTGGAAAGTTGGATATTTGGTTTCATTTGATGATTTCTATTTGCTGGAGCAATAGTTATATTGAAGCAAAAGAAATAGCTCTATTACTGAATTGAATAATTAAAATGTTGTTCTCTTCTGATATTTATAAATAGAGTTATGTGTGTGTCAGATTATGCAAGTGTGATCCTTTAGATTGGGTGGCTGTCATAAAGTGAGTAACTTGTGGTGATAGAAATATTTTGCCGAATGTTCACCGACACTAGTCTAGATCCTTATGGGAAAGTTTATGACAGTTATTTAATCAAGTGGTAATACTTAAAATTCATGGGTGGGGTTACATGTAAAAAGATAAAAATATTATGGTTTCACTTGACATAATGAATCCTACAAATGGAAGATTGTAGATTCTTATGTAGACACTCATGAACTAATGGATCATTACCTTGTCATATTCTATGCAAGTTTATTTCTACATATCTGTTTGTAAGAAATTATGTACTTGCTTTAAAATGATTATGGAAAATGAAAATAAATAAGGTTTGAAATTCTAGCATATCTATTATTTAGATTACAAGTTACCGTGTTGTTATTAAATCTAACATGCAGGTATTGGAGGTTTCATCAGCTTAGTTTATGTGACTAAGCCCTGTTTGTGTTATTGGTTGTGTTTGTTATATTTTCAGGTTTGAAGTAAGATTGGCCTATGGATTTAGAAGATTAAACTATGATTTTAATATTGTGGAAAGATTGTAACTCTATTTGTTTAGTAATAAAATATCTCTGGAACTGATATGGATTAGTTGTCAGTCTGATTGTATTTATAAACTTTGGAGGATTGTGTTATCAAAGTCTATTATATAGTCAAATGTAATTATTCTGGATTGTAATAATGTTATCATAAGTTCACTCTTGTACCTAATTGTAAAAGTTTAATGTTATTGAAATTGTATGGTAATAAAAAAAAATTGTATGGTTTTATCATTTTGCTTTTAGTATGGTTGTTACATTTGGTATTAGAGCCCAAGGTTGAAACACTCGAGACTCGATGTTTTAAATTAGGATAAATTTTTGCTTCCTAGGAAGATTTTAATTAAATATTTCTTATAGGAATTCTAGGATGCCTCCTGTTACTCGAGGATCACAAGGATGAGTTATCCCTAATGTTGATGCCAATCCAAGCAGGGGCAAAGGAGCATGTAGAGGTTGCGATCGTGGCTAGGGTAGAGGTCAAGCTCATCAAGAAATGTTGGATGATGAAATTCCTCATGTTGAAGAACAAGAGGGAATCCAACCTGAAATTCTTCAGTAGATTCTTGAACATTTGGATGGGTTTGAAGCTAGGAATAATGTTCCTGGTGGGGGAGCAAATGCTCAAAATCTTCAGATTCCCTATGCTAGTCAGGCTATAGTAGAGAATCCTATTATCAAGACTCAACTAAAAGACCCATCTAAGCTTAAAGGACCATTATGGAATAGAAGCTGGTAATGAAGTAGAAGCATGGCTTTTAAACATTGATAGATGTTCTATTCTGCATGATTATCACACTAATGTGAAAGTTCATTGGACTACAATGCAGTTGAGGTCTTTTGCATCCATTTGGTGGGAAATGGAATTGGAACACCTTGGACTTCATACTTCTCAAGTAACTTGGGAATTATTCTTAGAGACATTCCAAAAAAGATTCATGTCTGAGTTTTGGCAGCAAACTAGGTTTGAGGAAATCTTCAACATATCACAAGGAAATTCCACAGTGGAAATGTATGAAAGAAAAAATTTTTAGCTAAAGAAGTATTCCAGTTGGAATGAAGGAGATAAACCTTTGGTGCAGCATTTCATCAAGGGTTTAAATCCTAAGATTGGTGAGGAAGTGAGAACTTTCAAACCTAAAATTGTTAAGGAAGCAGCTGATCAGGCTAAGGTTACTGAGATGAAATCTGGGTTTTTAACCAATAACGTTGTTAATCCACCTGTTTCTAAGAGTGATAAGAGTCAGAAACCTTGCAAGGATGATTCTAAGGCAGTACCTAGTAGCTTTGTAAGAAAATCTCAAAAGAGGAAATTTAATAAATTTACCAAATCAAACAAGAGTTTTAAGTGTTCTGAAGTACCTAAATCTTTTAAGCTTGCTGAAAGTGTGAAGCAGAGTTATGCATGGCCACAAGAAAATTCCTCATAGGATAAGAATACCAAAAGAGGACCAAAATTTTGGCATTATGGGCAGTTGGGTCATTTGCAATGGAATTTTCCTCTTCAAGGAAATAATTAGGGTAGGTCAAAAGCATCAGGTTCTGGGGCTACTGTTGGTGATTTAGGAAGGAACGACTGCATATTTGCTATTATGGACCATAATCAAGAAAAACATCAGAACACGGTGACTGAAACCAAAGGTAATTTTCAAGGTATGAAAATTTCCATTTTGTTTGACTCAAGTGCCACTGATTCTTTCAGTTTTGCCAATTTGGTTAATCATTGTAATATTCTATTGAGAAAGGCTGAGTTGGTATAGCAAGTCGAGTTAGCTTCTAGGTCTAAGGTAGAAACTGGGTTGATTGTTGTAGATTGTAAATTACAACTTAAGGCATTTACTACTATAGTAAACCTCAAAGTTATTCCCTTAGGAACCTACGACATTGTTTTAGGAATGGATTGGTTGGATCAGCATCAGGCTATTATTGACTACAGAGAAAAAGTGATTAGATGCATTGATGATCATGGAGTTAATAAATTCACAACAGGGGTTAAGAGGATCATTTCTATTAGAACTATATCCACCAAACAACTCCAAAAGTGTTTGTGGAAAGGTTGAAAACTGTTTGTTATTTCTATAAATGATTTTACTAAAACCTTGGTTAAACCGATCAATTTAGATTATCCTTTGCTAAAGGAATTTTCAGATGTCTTTGTAATAGAGATTCCAAGTATTCCACCCAAGAGAGAAATAGATTTTAGGATTGATCTTATGCTTGGAACTGAACCTATTTCTAAAACTCCTTATCGCATGATAGCACAAGAATTGGTAGAACTTAAGGTCCAACTTGAAGAAATCCTTGATAAGGGACTAATTAGACCAAGTGTCTCTCCCTAGGGTGCACCTGTAATCTTTGTTAAGAAGAAAGATGGATCACTTAGACTGTGTATTGATTACCATTAGTTAAATAAAGTTACTATCAAGAATAGGTATCTGTTGCCTAGAATTGACGATTTATTTGATCAAGTTAAAGGTGCTAAAGTGTTTTATAAAATTGATCTTAAATCTAGGTACCATCAGCTTAGAATCCAAGAAGCTGATATTCATAAAATAGCTTTTCGTACTAGGTATGGGCATTATGAATTCACTGTTGTACCTTTTAGTTTAAAAAATGTGACATCAATTTTTATGAGTTTGATGCAGGGAGTTTTTAGAACTTTCCTAGATAAATTTGTAGTTGTCTTTTTGGATGACATACTAGTTTATTCTAACTCCTTGGAGGAGCATGAACAACATCTGAGACAAGTTTTTGAATGTCTTCAAAGGAATAAGTTATATGCTAATCCTAAAAAGTGTGAATTTTTCAAGATAGAAATAAGTTATCTTGGACACATTATAACAGGAGATGGAACAACAATAGACCTAGCTAAAATTAGAGCAATTGTAGAGTGGCCTGCACCTACAAATGTGTCTGAAGTGAGAAGTTTTATAGGCCTAGCTAGCTATTATAGAAGATTTGTGACTAATTTCTCAAAAATAGCTCATCCTATTACTTCACTTCAGAGAAAGGGTAAGAAATTTGTCTAGTCTGAATTATGTGAAGAAGTGTTTCAACATCTTAAAGAATGTTTGACTAGTGCACCTATGTTGGTTGTACCTGACCCTTGTAAAGAATTTGTGGTTTGCACAGACGCTTCTTTAGATGGATTAGGAGCAGTTTTAATGCAGGATGGTAGGGTTATTGCATATGAATCCAAGAAACTCAAGGATCATGAGTTAAATTATCCTACTCATGATTTAGAACTTGTTGCAGTAATGCATGCATTGACCAAATGGCAACATTTTGATTTACTTACTAATTATAGAAGTCTTCAATATATATTTACACAACCTAATATGAATGCACGGCAACACAGATGGATGGAATTCTTATGTGAATATAATTTTGAAGTTAAATATATGCAGGGTAAAGAGAATAAAGTGGCTGATGCTCTTAGCAGAAGACAACATGAACTCTCTTCATTAACTCTCTTAGTTAGTTTGAAGGAGAAGATAATACAAAACTTGATTACTGATCCTTGGTTTTTAGATGTCAGATATGTTATTGAAAGTGGTAGCACTTTGGAAGGTAGGTACGAAGGATACTCTATCAGTACAGATGATTTATTAATGTTTAGAGATAGAATTTAGATTCCTGAAGTTGGGGAGTTGTAAAATTTGGTTATGTCATAAGCTCATAAAGTGCCCTATTCTGCTCATCCTGGTGTTAAGAAAATGAATGCTGATCTTAAATAGCAATATTATTGGCTAGGAATGAAGAGGGATATAGCAGACTATGTGGCTAGATGTCTTGAATGTCAAAGGGTGAAGGTTAACATCAACATCCTACTAGTTTACTTCAGTCTCATAGTGTGCCAGGATGGAAATGGGATAACATCTCCATTGATTTCATTGTGGGTTTTCCATTATCAGTTAGACGACATGATTCAATCATGGTTGTAGTTGATAAGCTAACCAAAGTTGCACATTTCATTCCTATAAGATCTTGTACAATGTTGCATCAGTAGCACGAATTTATATGTTACAAGTAGTAAGATTACATGGAATTCCAAAGAAGATCATATTAGATAGAGATCGAATTTTCACATCTTCACTTTGCAGGTCTTTATAGCGTGAACTTGGCACTCAATTGAATTTCAGTTCTGCTTATCATCCTGAGACTGATGGACAAACTAAGCATGTAAATCAAATTTTGGAAGACATGCTCAGAATGTACATCATGGATAGATAGAACAAATGGGAGGAATTCCTTCATTTAGTAGAATTTTCTTATAATAATGGTTATCATAGCTCTATAGGTATGACTCCTTTTCAGGCTTTGTATGGATGACCATGTAGAACTCCCTTGAGTTGGGATAATCTAGAAGACAGAATTCTCCTAGGTCCTAAGATGCTCCAAGAAATGGAACAACAAATGAAACAAATCAAGGAATACCTTACTACAGCACACGATAGACAGAAAAAGTATGCGGATTTGCATAGGATTGAATGTCAATTTTTGGTTGGGGACAAAGTATTTCTGAGCGTTAGACCCCAAAAATGTCCTATTAGGTATGGTAAAGGTTCCAAATTGTCTCCATGTTTTGGAGGACCATTTGAAATCCTGGAACAAATTGGACCAGTTACCTATAGACTTGCTTTACCTCCTAGTCTATCTCGAATCCATAATGTCTTTCATGTGTATGTTTTAAGAAAATACATACCTGATATCACTCATGTTCTAAATTGGAATGCATTACAGGTAATGGATGGCCAATTGATGTTGGAACCAATGTAGATCATTCAACGAAGAGAGCTAAATCTCAGAGGTTGCAAGGTGGAATAGGTAAAGGTATTATGGGATCATAATGATGATACCTCTACAACTTGGGAAAATATAGGAACTATGAAAGCATCACATCCTCAATTGTTTTCAGGCATCCAGAGTAAGCCTAAACTAGTGAGGAAGGGTGTCATGGCCCTGACAGTTCTATAATTTTTACCTCGAGCTCTAAGATTAGTTAGTTTATTGGATGATTGGTACTTGTTTTGAGCAATGACTTTGCAAAAACTATGAGAATTCAGATGTTTTTTTTTAAGATCTGATTCTTAGGAAAATAAAATATGTTTTAATGCTTTTATTCTTATTATGTTATTATCTAAATTTTATTATCTGAATCAAGTATATATATTTAAGAGTTCTGCATTAAGGAAATGGTGTTTATGATTAAGGTGGCATTAAAATATTTCTTGAACGTGGAAATTTTATTCTGCTTGTATCAAAATACAAATATATATATGATTGAATATATATATATATATATATATATATATATATATATATATATATATATATATATATATATATATATATTAGTGTGCATGTATTTGTATGTATATAAGTTATAATTAAATGTATTAACATATTATTAAAATCAACAATATATAAATGATGTTCTAAAATTCTTAAATGTTAATTTGGGAATATTGTTAGTATATACTAAGTTTACCTAATGCTAAGCTATAACCTAAGTTTCCTTAAGCATATCAACTTGCATTGGTATTTTTGTATGGCACTGTTTATGGCGGAAAGTTTCTTGGGAAGTTTTTAAGGTGACAGGACAACTCAGTTTTCAGATAGGTACTATCTTTGACAAGTGTCAAAGAGTGCTCAGGAAATGGGGTATTGGGATAAGCTCGCAGTTATGAGCATTTTATCGCATGGTTAATCTGTCATTTTTAATTAGTGTTGGTTGCTTTTTGATTTTAGTCTGTTATCGATGATCTCTAGATGGTAAATGTGAAATCTTTGTGGAATGAGTTTCTCGGTGCTAAATTGAGGGAACTGTTAATCATGGAGGAGTGTTTGATTCGCCTCTATTCTTTAAGTCCTCATAATTTCGTGATTTTCATTCTTTTGTTGCTCCATGGTTTTGTTACTCAGTCTTTGCCATTGAGAAAGTTTCTTGGTGTCTTTGGAAATCGGCATAAAAAGTTGGAAGGGTGGTCTGAGAGTTGTGGAAGAAGGCTTTCCAAGCGAATTCTTGTGAGCATCGATTCACACTTACAGGTAGGGGCCTTTTCTTTAACTCTGTCTTGTTTCCATTTTTATGTGTTGTCAGTGTCAAGTTTTCAATTACATGAAATGATTGTTAAATACTAAGAGTTGTTTAAAGGGTATTCAAAAAATAAAAATAAAAATAAACTCTATGAGTGTAGGTAGTATTTGTTCTGTTCTTTGTTTTACTAAGTATTAACCCAAAATCGGGTGTGTGAATGAAAACACTCTGTATTTTTTTTTGTTTTGTAAATGGGTTATAAGGAAAGTGCAGAGGATGTATGAGATTGCGTAGTTTTTGGTTTATCTTGACTCAGTCATATCATATGTGGATTTCGTTGTTTATGACTATTAATATTTAAGAACCTTTGAGTATGAAAGATGAGTATTTCATCTAATGATTGTTGTTATCGTTTGACATTGTTTTAAACTTTTATGGCTTAAGAAAGAGGCTACGATGGAAAACCAAACTATTGCATGTAGTATGATTCGAAAAAAATGTGGGTTTTAAAATCTCTATGATAGAAGTAGAGTCAAGCTTGGGATTTTAATAAATTAGATCAGTTTTAATGGTTAGATCCTATTGAATGTCCAAGTAGGGTTTACAAAACTTTGGGAGTTGTTTGTTTAGGCAAACCAATGAGTCATACTAGTATTCTTTTAGGTTAAGGCTGTTGTATTAAATTCCTTTGTAGCATTATTCACTATGGTTGATAACTCATTTTCAATCATGAATTTTGAATTCAAGCATGAAGAATTTTAGGATGTATTCATTTTTGGAGGTCTGGAAATTTTGATCACAACTATTATTTGGGTGTATTAAATTGGTTGAAAATCTTCATGGCTTTGATTTTGATAACAGTCAACTACATAGTGAAAACTCGATATCAATTTTGGACAATAGTTGTCATTTAAATAGTAAAATTTTAGTTAAGGTAACAGTAAGTTATTAGATTTTTATATTGAGGAGAATATTAATTATCTATTTTAATTTTGATTATAAATTATAAGGCTTTATATATATGTTGGTATTTATATGTATAAATGAGTACATATATGTATATATATGTATATATATATATGTATATATATATATATATATATGTATATATATGTATATATATATATATATATATATATATATATATATAGCCAAGTATATATATGTATGTATATGTGTTAACGTATATGTATCAACATATATGTATTTCTTTATGATTTTATTGATTAGAATTGAAACAAATAAATAAATTTATGAGGTTACTGTGGTTACTTGTTTTTGAATTGTGAACTATTGATTCAATTTTTCAGATTTTAGTATATTTTGAATAGTGTGAATAATGATAGTATTAGCATTTATTATGTTTTAATGAAATGCATATAAATTTATCTTAAATATGATTTCCATTTAAATGAGTATGATTGTCAATTAAATGAGTTATATCATAATACTCTATTCTTTCAGTTTGTAAGCTTTTCTTTGAATTAGAAAGAAGAAGGACTGAATTTGAATATCATTTTCTTGTTATAGGATTAAATGTTGAGTTACAATTATTATGTGATTTAAGATATGTGGTTTCTTATGGAAATAAAAGGACATGGATTCATTAGATATATTGAAATATGGATTTCTTTTCGAAAAAATTGCACGTAAGGTTTCATTTGGAAAATTTAACAAGTGGTTACATTGGAAAGTTGGAAGTTTGGTTTCATTTGATGATTTTTGTTTGTTGGAGCAATAGTTATATTGAAGCAAAAGAAATAGCTCTATTACCTAATTGAATAATTAAAATGTTGTTCTCTTCTAATATGTATAAATAGAGTTATGTGTGTGTCAGATTATGCAAGTGTGATCCTTTAGATTGGGTGGCTGTCATAAAGTGAGTAACTTGTGGTGATAGAAATGTTTTGTCGAATGTTCTTCGACACTAGTCTAGATCCTTATGGGAAAGTTTATGATAGTTATTTAATCAAGTGGTAATACTTAAAATTCATGGGTGGGGTTACATGTAAAAAGATAAAACATTATGGTTTCACCTGACATAATGAATCCTATGAATGGAAGATCATAGATTCTTATGTAGACACTCATGAACTAATGGATCATTACCTTGTCATATTCTGTGCAAGTTTATTTTTGCATATCTGTTTGTAAGAAATTATGTACTTTCTTTAAAATGATTATGAAAAATAAAAATAAATAATTTTTGAAATTCTAGCATATCTATTATTTAGATTACAAGTTACCATGTTGTTATTAAATCTAACATGCAGGTACTGGAGGTTTCATCAACTTAGTTTATGCGACTAAGCCCTATTTGTGTTATTGGTTGTGTTTGTTATGTTTTTAGGTTCAAAATAGGATTGGCCTATGGATTTAGAAGATTAAACTATGATTTTAATATAGTGGAAAGATTGTAGCTCTATTTGTTTAGTAATAAAATATCTCTGGAACTAATATGGATCAATTGTTAGTCTGATTGTAGTTATAAACTTTAGAGGATTGTGTTATTAGAGTATATTATATACTCAGATGTAATTATTTTGGATTGTAATAATGTTATCATAAGTTCACTCTTGTACTTGATTGTAAAAGTTTAATGTTATGGAAATTGTATGGTAATAAAAAAAAAATTGTATGGTTTTATCATTTTGGTTTTAGTATGGTTGTTACACTGTCAATCTTTAGAAACTTATTACTATGTTATCATCAATGATAAACACAGTCATTAATACATCATATCAATGTTCTACAATGCTCCCCCATAGCATCAACATTCATGCTAATGAAAATAAAGGATGAAATAATGGTAGAGTTTAGAAATTTGACCCTTAAAGAGGGAAAAAGAATGATAAGATCATCCAAGGTTTGTCTAATACCAAATTAGGATATTGCAGATGCAATGGTTTTTAATATTGTTACCAAGAAGTTAAGTGCTAAGGAAAAGGTGAGAAAAAGACTTAGAGGTGCTAAATTCAGTGAAGATCATGTTGTCTTTGTAATTTGGTCTTTGAGAAGAGGATCTAGATCCAATTTTTCTCAACTTGATGATATTGAAATGATTGGAAACTTGATTGTTATGAGTGTGGAAGATATTCCAAATGATGAGGTCATAGAGAGAAATTTTTAAATAGCTAACCTCACATTACCTACAACCAAGAAGTAGAAAAGGAAAAAATTGGAATTAAAAGAAAAATATGAACATGTTCTAGATGCTTACAATAAAAATGTACATAAGATAATTGAGCTTAAAAATAAGATGGTAGGGTATCAAGGACAATCTAGTAAACCTAGGATCACTTATCCTCTTCATCCTTCAATTGAACCTTTCAAGTCAACTCCCCTCATAGGGCTACCAGATACTCCACAGAGGCCTCAATTTCATACAATAGGGGATTTTGAAGAGGAAAATATAAAACTATGGACATTGCATGTGGAATTAGATATCTAGTGTGAGGAAAAACTAAGAAAAACAATTATGTACTTTGTAGAAAAGTTTGGTTGGCCTACATTTTATGAACAATTGGCAAGGATAATGAACATATGGAATGAGCTAAAAAGTAGTGAGGTTGCTTTGAAGCCAATTGTGAATAAATGGAATAATAGGGACAAGGATGTCACTCTTTTATGTTTCTCAATCGTTAGTTTGTCTTGTGAGAAAATAGAAAAGACCTTTGACTTGAATAATGATCTTTCTAATTTTGATGAGAAAAGAATTGCAATGTAGAAGAGAATCATAAGATATCTCTCAAAATATTTGGGTAGAAATTTTGAGCTTTCCCCCCATGCACTCAAGAAAATAGATAAATTAAAAGACAAAGAAGAATGGGCTAAAGAATTGGATGATTTATTATGCCTCAGATTCAATAGGGTTATAATTTAAAAGGAACATGCATGGTTGACAAAGACAACTAAGGAAGTTGTTAAGGTTCAAGTATTCTATGATTATTTTAAAGATCATTTTATTGAAATAGATAAACTAGGAGAATATGTTTTGAAAAAGCAACATGAAATATTGAGTTTTAATTGGCCAGATGACACACTTTTCAATAAGTGGATGGTAGATCTTGTGCATTCAAAATAGTTAAATTTGGTGAATCTAATGAGGATGAGGTGGACCAAGACGAGCTAAAATAATTGATGCATCAGTTAAAGTAGAAGAAGAAAAGGATGAACAATCAACTATAGAGGCAAGTATAAAAATTCAAACTGATGACATGGAAACATATAAGGATCAAGTGTAACTATTAGTTTATTAGTACATGATGACCTGGATGGAGAACCACAAGTTAAACTCAGCTTCCAAAACTTCAAAACTTGGTCCATCATAGGTAAATCCAATGGTTAGACACTCCAAGGAATTACAATTACATCACAAACTTCTCAACAACAAAGAAGCCACAATAGAAGTGGTCCCATAAAAGGAATATTCATGATGAAAACCATTTTGTTGCACCAAAATATCTTTATGTCTTAAGGACAACTTTCATTTTTCTCTAAGCCTAAAGCTTGTTTCATCTCATGCTATATAAATGAGATCCCAACGCTAGAGAAAAGGGGGGGAAACTGATGCATGATATGATGCAGGAGCATCTTACATGGGAAAATTGAATTATTAGAAAAAAAAAAATTGTGGAGGAGAGAGAAAGTGACGAAAATAGAAGGAAAAATAATTTAAAAATAAAATAAGGGAAAAAGGAGAAAAGATGAATTTCTATTTTCAAGATGCATAGGTGGCGTAAATAGAAAAATAATAAAAATAGTTGTTATTCCATTAATCGAGGTGTGTAGGTGGCATCTTAGAAGTTTGTGGAAAGTTCCTTAAATCATGCATTTAATATTTGTTGGGTGCTTAGTTGTATTTAGGTGGAAATTCTAGAAGGTTGTAGATATTGTAGAAGGTTGTGGAGATTCTAGAATGTTGTGGATAAATCATGCCTTGGGTGGTAAGTGCCTATTTAAGAAAGGCCTATTATCATCTATAATCAAGTTCAAGAAGTTCAAGAAATGGAAGCTCTTCTAATGGAAGTTGGAGAAATAGAAGTTCTTGAATTGTAAGCTCTTCAAATGTACTCTCTTCTAATGCATTTCAAGTCTTAATGGATGCTTTTATGAAGAAATTTTGTCATCTCTCTTGTCTCCATATTATTGCATTTTTTTTGTGAGTTGGTACGGGTAGTGTGGCCCGTCATCAGAAACTCTTATGTAATCTTTAGTATTTTTCAAGCCTTGTGTCCAATCTAGTTGTCTTGATGCAAAATTTTGTTGTATATTTCTCTACAAATTTGGGAGTGCATTAAGATGGAAGGATCATATTATCTTGTCTTCAATTATTTTGAGTTACACTAGTGTTGTGTGATTTTCACTAAAAATTAATACAAAGGAGAGTTTCCACCATATCTTTTTCTCAAAATCTTATCTCCATTGTTATTAACTAGTTATGTTGAGGTTGTGTGAGTAAAGCTTACTCAATTTAATGCAACTAGGATAGGTTGTATATCAATTTGTTATTGCTTTTAATTCAACAGATTAATTAAAGGCTTTAGTAAGGTGATAGGATTTCCATTCAATGAGAAAGATATGCATAAGAATGAGGTTTAGAGTAAATTGTTGATAATATTGATTGTAATGCAATTGATCAGATCAAAATTGCTAGGTAGACTTTGAATGCCAATGGATGAGGCATTGATCATTTATTCAGTTTGCATGAGAAGAGCTCATAAAATTGCATGAAGCAAAGATTTAAAAAAATCGAATCAAATTTACTTTCACATGTAAAGAATGTAATAGCTAGTCATTACTTCTTTGTATTTAATCTTTGTGTTGTGGTTTTCTATTATAACCTAGATTTACCTACAAATCTTAGAAGAATTATGGCCACATATTTTCTATAAGGGATAATTATTATGAATGAATATCATTAAGAGAATAAAGTATAAAGATAATATCTAGTTTTGAACCCTCTTTATCGCTTAGGTGCACCCACCTTGGTTTTGTAGAACCTAAAGAGTAGAAAATATTTGTGATTTTTTTGAATTTGGCTCCATTTCTAAGGACTTGTTAGTTGAGCATAAGAAATAACTAACCCTTAGACTAATTTTTTATTCACCATCTTGGTGTCAAGTATTTTGTTGCTTGGT
The DNA here is from genome assembly GCA_028749045.1 of Cupressus sempervirens. NCBI lineage: Eukaryota > Viridiplantae > Streptophyta > Pinopsida > Cupressales > Cupressaceae > Cupressus > Cupressus sempervirens. Next base: position 272,477,899 of record CM053792.1, on the reverse strand, counting down.
AGTTTAAAACACCAACACTTGGAATGTCTTGATCACCTCGTGCTACTCTTAGGGGAAGTCCATATTCATTGCTAATAAGTAATTCATCATAATTCTTTATTGATTCACGTACATCTAACATGGGTACATCTAGGAATGTCCTCATCACCTCCTAAAATAAATGAATCCAATATTACAAAATTCCCCCTAAGGAATAATAGTTCAAGTGAAATAAACACATGAAAAATGAGAGAGAAAAAGAGGAATATACTTATCAATTGGCATTGTCATCTCATCTGTGGCCATGCTATGTGTTGAGTGAGTTTTATTGTTTTTCTATTGTGCTAAGATCTCTTTTTTTATATACATATATATATACATAGACACACACACACATGTGTGTATGTATGTATACATACATACATAGATACATACATATATATATATAGAGAGAGAGATCACAAGGGCATAACAATGAGATCTAGAGAGCACAAGGGCATAGCGTCAAAATACAAAAATCACAAGGGCACATACATATATACACATATATACATGTGTGTGTATGTATATATACATAAAGATCTATTTTAAGGTGCTAAGTTACTTACCTCAAGATCCCACACATAAATAATGCAAACCAAGAAAAATGGGAAGAGTTCACAAGAAATTTTAGAAAAACATATCATAATAGATATTTTTAGAAACAAACAAGCCATAACCTAGTTAAATGGGTCTAGTTGTTGATTATCTAGGTTGATTACAAATTCATATGGAACTGTCATCAGATTAGGTACAATAAAATGAATGAGATGCGAAGATCACAAGGGCATGACAATGAGATGTTGAGATCACAAGGGCATGGAAATGAAATCCTATATCTCCACTAATCTCCATAATCCACAAGATCTCCTTTTATATATACATATGTATATACATACATACATACATATATATATACATATATACATACATACATATAGATGTATGTATGTATATAGAGAGATCTTTTTTAAGGTGTTTATTACATCTTAGCACAATAGAAAAATTGATCCAGTGGCATACATATTCTAGAATCCAAATAATAAAATAACAAAATTCACTCAACCCGTGCCACGCGACTTACCTCAAAATCTTGAACATAAATAATGCAGAGTTAATGGGTTATATATATATATATATATATATATATATATATATATATATATATATATATATATATATATATATATATATATATATATATATATATATATATAATGTATGTAGGGGAAATATAATGCCCATTAACAATGGCATTAACTCTACCCATTTTTCTTGGACTGTATATATATATATACACACACACACACACACACACACACACATACATACATCTACATCCTTTGCATGTTTTAGAGGTAATGTCATTGTGGCAGAGGCTTTTGCAAGGGAATGAGCCTCTTGATTATGACATTTACACAAAATAAATGGGGAATGATTAATGTTATGTTTTCTTTTCTTTCTTTTTTAGTTTACATAGTCCTCCATATGGCCTTTTACAAATATACACTCTCTACCAAAATTCATAGATCTCCACCCTTGTTTGGAGCTATCAATGATCAAACAATATAGAAAGTGCTTGACATGAGAGATCCACAAGTGAGGGTGTTGACCAATCTTGAAAAATTGAATGCTGAAATGAAAGCTATCAATGATAAAAACATATGATAGAGTTGCAATACAATGTGAAGTTGAATTAAGATATGGTAGAGACAGATATTCAAAAGTTTGATAATCAAAATTTAAGGCATGATGGAGAAGAAGCTTTTATATCAAACCATTCATTATAAATTGGGGAATGCACTTCATGTCTAACATTCAAGTGATGCATTTGCATATGCAATTTTATCACCTTGGAAAACTATATTTGATCCTACTAGCTGGGAATAGTTGATTGATTGTTTTATTGTACTTAATCTGATGATAGTTCTATAGCAATTTGTAATCAACATAGCTAATCAACAAGTAGACCAATTTAATTGGGTTAGGACTTATATGTGTGTGTGTATTAGAAATAGATAAATATTGAGAGGGGGTTGAATCCATATTTTCAATATTTTTACCCAAAACTATACATTATTAATTACTTTACCATATGCATAAGAAAATAAACCAATAATGTTGAATAGTAGAAACAACCATACATAGAGAGAGCTCATAACACCATATTTTATTAACTAGGGAAACCTTGGCCAAGTGAAAACCTCAGTGGGGATGAAACCTGGTAGATGATTCACTATATAAAAGAATCTAGTTAAGGATACTGACCCTATTAGGATTCTATGAAGAATGTATAGTGTCTCAAGTCCCTATTAGGAGACTAGGCCTTGTTAGAAGCCTCAACCCTATTAGGAGTTGGTAAATCATATACAAATGTGTGCAAGAAGAGCCCACTGCCCTAACATGCAACTATAAAATAAGTTCTTCAACATAATAGGTATACATACAATATTGGATCACTTCTTGTACTTCACAAATCTTTTGATTGTTAGTTATTCATACAAAGAGTGACTACACACATATCATATCTCGCATAACATTGTTTCACATCACATATCATAATATCACATTCACATTCACTTATTCACACTTAACTTCACATTTGAAGTTCTTCACTTATATCAAACGTATTAATAATTTCTTCCTTAGTTGGCTCACATATCATCCTTAGATTTGTCTCAACAAGATTTAGTAATCAAAACAATTATGCAAGTCGTACAAGTCAATTTGCTAACATGCTCTATTCTACACTATGAGGTATCTACAATAGTATTTCTTCCATAACTTGAAATTGGTTGATCGTACGGTCATGTGCACTAGTATGCATCATCAGGATGATTTAGTGCATCTAAGGTTAACTACGTAAGAGAATATTTCAAGGGAATTTTCTACTATCAACAAATCTTGTCATGCTGCTATAACATTGTCTAATACTTAGACAATTTTCCTTCACGACTAATCATGACTAAACTAAAAAATAAATGTTGCCATAAATGACAACCACATACCTCACCTTATTCGATTGATTGGTTATATTGCCAAAAATCTCCCCCTTTGGAATTGATGGCAACATTTTGGGAAAATTAGCTAGGTCCCAAACATGTTGTCATACCAATCAAAGTAAATAACCATAACACACTAACAACATTGTATTCATGTTTTGAAAGGATTACATCCCTTATAACTCTAGTACAAAGTTTGTTTAAAGAAAAACTTACTACTATACTTCAAAATGTAACTATATAACTTACAATTACAATTTTCCTTATTTCTCCCCCTTTGACATCAATGACAAAGGTGCCAATAAAAGGAAAAAGTCCTATCAAAATCTAAAAGCTATATCAAAACTTGAGAAACAATCACTGAAATTAGCCTTCAACTATGTAAGGTGCTTCTTCCAACTATCTTTCAGTGCATCAGGCACATTGATTAGTGCACATAGAGCATATGTGGCTAACTCTGCTACATTCAAATTGATAGCCATAAAATTTTTGTATGAGGACTTGGCTGTGAAGCATTCTGCCAACTAATTTTGTAACAATATAATCTATGGGGATAAATGGTCCCTTAAAAGAGTGAATCTTTTCATAACTTTCGCCTTTTCTACTTGAGTATCCCTAATGCTATCATGAAGTGCTTGCATTGTATGCTCAATGGTTTCTAACTTCTAATTTTATTTTAGAAAGTTATTAGTGAGCATTTGAAGCTCAGTTACTTTCTCTTTGATTTTCTCATCAAAACTATGGAGATGAAGGTATTCCATGTTGTACTTAGCATATATTTGTTTCCCTTCTTCAATAATCTACCTCAATACCTTAATGCATTCATTTAGAGTTTCTATATCATTCCTTATATTTGTACACATGGTATTAAGAAGTTTACCATCATGCTTAGTTTGTGCTTGAATTGTAGCCACATTGGTAAGTGTTGTAAACTCATTATCAAAGGTTTTGCACAAAATTGTTATTCTTGTTGGATATCTATAGGTGTATCAACATGACTTACTATCGTCTCCAATCTATCCAAAACTAAAGTTAGAGTCTTCTCAATAAACTTGATAGATTTCTTCTTTTCAAGAAGTTTACTTAAAGAAGATATAAGATTTTGTGCCTCAACTTCTTCATCTAACTATACTACTATTTTTGTGACCACTACTGCTTGTGTACATGGTGTAGAAGGTGTTACTAGTGATGTTGCTAAAGGCACACTTGAAGTAGCTGCTTCAATGCTAGATTCATTTTTCTTTGCAAAAGGTGCATCTTCTTCCTTAGCCTCTTAATCTTTTTCTTCATCTGATGAGCTGCTATAATCAACAATATTGCCAACAATGTTGGAACCAAAATCTTTAAATGGATCCTCAATTTTATCCACTATGACATTGGTGTCATCTACTCACATAGATTCACTACCAATGGTAATTGTAGACGCTCAAAAATGATTTGCATCTATGTTTTCATAGCACTTTCATACTAATTTGTTCTATTTTCTCATTCCACTAACTTTGATCTTTTGGCCAAATTGATCATATTTCATCGTTCATATCCTCTTTCACATCAATTTCATATCATTTCAAAATAATTTCATATCAACTCAAAACCATTTCAAATCAACTCGAAATCATCCCAAGTCAACTCATAATCACCTAAAATTAGTCCTAATCAACCATAATCATCACAAAGCATATCAAACATCCAAAATCAATCATCATCTATCCAATCCTAGGCATTGTTATGGCTTTCAATTCCTTGGAAACCTATCAATCTATCAAATTTTATCAATCTGACCTTAGTACTATCATGGCTCTTAGTGTTAGATCAAACTATCATTCACATCACCTGATCTTTAACATTCTAAAGTCTCTCAGTGTTAGATCATGGCCTTATCAACAATTTAATAACATTGACAGTATCTGTTGATGTTATTATGATCAACCTTATCAATAAATCTCGATCCTACAACATTTACAATGTTAGTTAAATGTTACATATCTTTAATCCATGTCATGTGTCCTTGGCATTATATCAATTTCAATCAATTGATCAATTTAGCCATGTCTTTGGTCTATCAATCATCATTTTAGTCAATCTCCATTATAATTATAGTTCATCAAAGGATTCTATTGCATTTATTTAATCATACTAGCCAATCATCTACCAACTCTTCCTATAGGATTAAACAACCCATAATCTAATCCTATGTCATTTCACTAATTATTCTTCCTAACTAACTTCCTCAATTAATTGATACTTTATTAATTAATTGGTTCATCATTCACAAACCATGGAAGTTCTCAATTTCCTAAGTCATATTTTCCTTCATTAATTCCATTTTCACTAATTTTTATTTGTGTGGAATAATGGATTTTTAATTCAATTATTCCACAAAATATTGACATCATCATGACACATGGGTGTGATACCTCATGGATTCTTGTTTGCCACTAGGCTAAGATATGTCATAATCCAATACTCTTATTCTCTTATGCACATCCATGTTTGGCTTCCATTGTCATAGATTCTTGGCTTTAAGTGGGTTTGAGGTGTCATATGACATGTCATAGATTCTCTTCCATCTTTAGCCAATTTTGACTTCCAAGCATCATACAATCCTACTCTTAGCATCTTGTGTCATATGCATCATTGATTCTCCAAGGAACCTCTTGCCATGTTGCATATCCAAGGTGATGATTCCAATGCTCTCATCCTTTGTGTTGATTATAAAATGAGCATTCTTTCTCACATTTTTGGTCCTTAGCTCTTTAGTATTTTTCCATTCCATCTCGCAAGCTTAAATCATAACTTCAAGTGTTCTCATAGCATCATCATTATCTTAGACTTTTGCTTCATGATTTTGCACATTATAGGCAATTTGGAGCTATATCATATGGAGAAGAAAGAAGGACATGGGAGCTACAACTAAAAGAGGGAGTTTTAACTTTTTTTTCTTCTTTTGATTCATTTGGCTTTCATGGTAGACTAGAGGGTGTTAATATATGTTTATTGAGTTTGTGATTTTATCATAGTATGTTAGACATTAGCCCATTTTCTAATTCTACAATTGGTGAACCCGACATGAACATGCTTATCTAACTTGGGTTTTGTAGTTTTGTTCTTGTAGGTGCAAGGAACGAGCTCACTTGGAAGGGTATAACGACTATCTACACTTCCTTATCATGTGTAGATTAATTAGGGTGTCTAGTAATATGGTTATATGCTTTCATTCTATGCATTTTGTTAGCTTGTTTCCCTAGGGTGCACTCTTCTCTGTCGGGGTGCACTTGGGACCATAACCCTTGTTTTTTGTTCCTAACTCACCAACTACACCATGGGCATAGTCTACACTATCCAGGTGCACTTGGGTGTATAGGTTTCGAAAAATTTAGTTTCTAGGACCTAAGTAGATTCTTTTGTGTTACTGATGTTCTGTATGTAGCATGTGGCAATCATTGGATGAAGATATGATCATAGTAAACTACTAATGCTTATTTGCAAGATGTTGTTGAAGACCCTATGTGTTTTTCAAAACCATGTGTGTGGATTTCTTAGGGTAAATAAAAATTCATTTGGTGCTTAAACTAAACCTTTTCTTTTCTACTTGGTGTGTCTGCAATGTTTAAATCCCTAGGAGTTGCATGGATGTATCCTCTCCCCTCACCATTCATGGATCTTGAGTGTAAGAGAAATCCATGAAGCTTCTATAGTGAAGCCTACCTTAGACCAAGATATCTGATATTGGGTATGCCAGGGGATGAGTTCAGAGTGGTAATGTGCCAAAGCCAGACCAACATTCTAGCCACTATATAAAACTTGATTATGGTGAAAGTTGTGTTAGCGATATTACTGCATGATAGCTCTCTTCCAGTACCCTTGTGGTGTGTCAAACCCCAGTTCTTGGGGCTGGGAGACCTTCTACTAAAGTTTATCATTCACTTGCCAAATATAATGCCCTTACTAGAAACCTTGTTTTGGTGGCCAAAATCCTTTCTATCCACTAGCTCAAGGGGTCACCCATGCCCGTGAAGACATCCTACATCCTTGTAGTCCTTAGTAGAGACAATAATCTGGATGTCATGCCCCTTGGGAAGTGAATCTTGGTAGCCTTGAGAAGTGAGTGCACTATAAGGGGGATCCTATGGTGCCAAGGTTGTAAGTTGTCCACTCTAGATAAGTGCGGTTGAACTTTGGTTCAAGTAGGAATTTAGTGGATATAGTCCTAAAGCCTAGGTTGTGGTGTGTTTGTTCACTTTTAACAATAACTATTATTGCCTTAATGTGTCTTGTGTGTGTGTAAAAATTAATCAAGATAAAACCAACTCTCAAATTTACACCTTGAACCTTGTCACAAAATTACACATTGTCAAAACATTACAACCTTTGTGAAAACCTTGCAAACTTTGGTCCAATACATTTAAGACTTGGAAAACATGGCCATTTGTGATCCTAAACATGCTTGGCATACCTTAGGGTTCATATTTGCATAGAATCCACTTGTATTCACCCTATTTTGAGCCTCATACTTGCATTATCTAGGCTTCATCTTACATCTTCTAGTCCTCATTTTGCTACACTCATCCTTCACATTGCATTTAGTAGGGTTTAGCCTACATTCTTTGCATTCCAACCTCCAAATTTGTACTTTGCATTTTTTATTATGCATCTTTGCTTAACCAACCCTCATCTTGAACACTTTAACCATCATTTTAGGTGTCATAAACATCATTCTAAACCTCCATTCTAGTCTTAGCATTGTTCTCTAATTTTTAGCTCATTGTGACATCAATCTGGAAACCCTAGCACTTCAAATTTCCTTAGTTTTAGCCCAATTTACCAATTGCACCTTGAAACTACCAACTGCACCCAAACTGGCCCCAACTACACCATATGCATATTTGTTATTATTTGAGTGCACTTGGGCTTCCAAAGAACATTTTGAGACTTCAATAGTGTCATTAGGTACCTGGATAGGCCCCCCTATCTCAACATGCCCTGATTTGCATTCTACATCTCCTAGCCTTCATTTTCTTCACTTAGGACATCATTCCTTAGGTCATAGACTTCATTCTACATCTTCTATCCCATCATAACATCATACCCAATGTCTTATCTTCCTAGCATAACAATTTGACAACCACCCCCCTTAGAATAAACAACCCTTAACCTAGTCTCCCAACTACACCCTAAAACTACCAACTACACCCAAACTAGCCCCAACTACACCATAGGCATATTTGGTACTGTTGGAATGCACTTGGTGTTGTCAAAGCACAGTTGGGCACCTGTATGACCATTTTGGGACCCTAAAACTACATGTAGATGCCACTATAGGTCCTCATTTTGCATCTCACCCAAAACAACATCTTGCACGCAAAATCTCATTTTGCATCTTAGGGCCTTTCCATATTTCATATACACTCAACATCATCATCATTTTGAGCCCCCTAAAATTCATTTTGAACCCCAAAACCTTTGAATTTAGTCAAAAATCTTAACAAAGTATGAGTCCTAGAGTATCTCCTAGTTGTGATGGATGATGGATCTTGACTAGTCTTTTTATCTTTTATTATCATTTTCTTTGGTAAAACTCTATCTATTTCATGATATATTTGACCTTTTCATCCTTATCATTTTGATCTTTTTGTCTTTTATCACTTTTTGGTCAAGATCCAAAGTCCATTATTACAAGGTCAAACTTCTAAATAAAATACTTTCTAAATATTTAACCTAAGTTCAAAACCTTGCATATACCCTTATAATTAGCATAATCATATCCCTAGTTTCCCTAAACATCATTTTTATTTACCCTAGTGGTATATCCCCTTCATCTTGCATTGTTCAAAACCTTAGAATCATTTCCACTATCAAACCCTATCAAATTTATCTATCAACCAACTTGTCTCCTTGGTCATATATCCTCATTTTGCATAACCCAAACGTCATTATCAACCTTAGCACACCATCCCTTTCATAGTCCACCTTGCATATGCCAACCTCTAGCATCATTACCTAGTCCTACATCCATCCCTAATTGCCATCTTGCATAGCATAGGTTTATTTTCATCTCCTTTAGTCAACCTTCAAATCCACATTCACATTTGCATTTTCATAGATTCCCTAGGAATTTTTCACCTTGCATATCAAAACCCTAGTTCATTTAGCACTTTTCTAGGTTTCATAACATCCCTAAAACATCTGAAAATCCAAGAAACACTAACATCTTGCATACCCACATCCTAATTATCAAGTTTTGACCTATTTTACCAATTGCACCCTTGTTTTACCAACTGCACACTTTAGGTGCACAGTTGGTAGTTTTAGAGTGCACTTGGTAGTTTCAAAGTGCACTTGGTAATTAGGGACTTCATTCTAAATTGTAGAACCCTAATCTACACACCCACCTTGCATTGCATCCCTAAACCTTACAAAACACTCTAAAACAATCAAATCATTCATATTTTGCATTTTAGGCATCTCAACACCTCTATTTACCCATTGCATACCTCCTACTTACCAACTACTTACCTTTAGGACCCTAAGTGCACCAAGGGCACACTAGGTATTTTTTGAGTGTAATTTTTAGTTTAGGTGCATGCTTGGGAGGTAGGGAGTCCATTTAGGTTTTCCTCCACATCATCTGCATCCTTAGGTATCATGCTAGCACTCACTAGGACACAATTACCTTAGAGACCTGAAGAACTTTATCAAACTTTGTTTTATGAGGCACCAACACAACCAAAACCTCATCCAAGAAAAAATAAGAGCAAGAAAACCCAAAAAACCTTTGACAAAGACCAAATTGAGGCATCACAACCTTTACTTGCAGACCCCTTAAACATGTATCTACAAGATCACCATAACCAAGATATGATGTAACAAACCCTAAACAATGCACCTATCATGAAATTTCCTCTAAACACTTCCCATACACATGGGATGGTTCAATGGAGTCCTAACTTTGAACCTATATTGATGTCAATACCACCCAGAGATGGAAGTGTACCAACCACACTCGAGGATGGACAAACACACTCCTTTGAATTCAGAAAAACCAACACAAGTACCTTCAACTATAATATGTCAAACACACAACAAGGTATTGTGCACATAAGTGATGACTTTTACACTGACTATGGCATCACTGATGAAGAAATGGATAGGGCATGTCAAGACAAAAATTTCCACAAAAACTTCCAACTTTTGGCAGCCCAAGAAATTTTCAAATTCAATGCCAACTTGGAGGTACCTAAGTCCAACCATCAAACCAACACAACAATTAAAAAAATACAACCCATGATCAATTTGGACTTAGACAAGGGAAAAGAGCCTTTGGAGTTTTCAAACACAATAATGGTGCCTATAAGGTCCCATCAAGAATCAACCATTGAAATCCTCCAAAGTACATTTGAACACATCAACATTAATCCCTTTTTTTGATGAACCACAACCAATGAAGGGAAATAAGACTCTTCCTAAGTATCCTGAGAGGACATTAAGACTTGAACTCAATCACATGATGCAACAACAAGACATTCTTAAAGGGACTTGTACTCTAGGGATGCCAAACATACCTCCTTTGGAGGAAAATCTACAAAGTGCACCTTTTCTCCTAACTCTACCAAGTGTTATAACATCAAATGTTATGGAGCCTCCCAAAGTACACTGTGTGAAACATCAACTGCAAGAATCCCTATTGATGCACAAAGTAAAAGTCTTATTGAAACTACATCTATTCCCAAAAGGAATGCACCTCATTGTCAAATCAACATGATGTTCCAAGGAGAAACCTCTAACACAAAAAGGTGCCAAAAAAACAATACAAACATGGTGATCAATTCTCATTCACATAACCAACTACCTTGAAAACATCAACCTACAATAATCCAAGGGCTTACTATTTCCAATACACATTTGACATATCAATAGTAACATCAACCACAAAAACAACAACCTCAACTGGTGCAAGGGTCCAACATCCTTAACACTCAATCTAGTATAAACCCACTTGAATTCCATGCAATGTATCAACAAAAATTCCAACAACAATAAGCCATGTTTGTTAAAAAATAAGAGAAACTCAAACAATAGTTGGAATACCAAAGACACCTTTAGAAAAAAATTGCATACCAGCAACATTTGTTACAGCAACAACATGTGCCACAACAACCTCAATAGATACCTCTACAACAAAAATCACATACATGGTCTCCATAAAACCAACAAAGGTATCCCAACAACATCCACAACAAATGGCACAACACCAACACATGGTACATCAATCATAGTAGATACCAAAACAAGTGCCACCTCAAATACCACAACAAGTACCCCAAAATGTGTCACAACAGGGACCTTTTTGTCTTCGAGGTACTAACATACCTCCACCACCTAGTGACACATCACCAGACTCATCAGACATAGAAATGTCAAAACCAAGTAGACATAGCTCTTGCCATAGAAAATGGTCTACTCATAGGCATAAAAGACTTGAAGGGAAAGCTATCATTGAAAACCCTAATGAAGAGCTATTCCAATAATTCAAACAACCTTCCAAACAAGTCAAGGCATTGGGAGTCCAAAAGAAATAGGCTCTATATATAGAAAGGGATCTACATCCTAATCCATTTGACAAAATTTTGTATATGAATCCATTCCCAAAACACTTTGAAGCTCCAAGGTTTGAAAAATATCAAAAAAAAGGCAACACTATTGATCACATCTAAGAATTTTGTGCCTCTTGTACCAAACTTAGTGATGAGCCCACTTACCTCATGATAGTGTCCCCCCATTCTCTAGATGGGCCTACACTCGAATGGTACTCCAAACTTCCTGGTATGATCAAATATTGGTCAAAGCTATTAAACAAGTTCATGTCCCACTTTTCCTTTAACATTATGAATGAGGTGACACTTTCTAATTTGTGTTCAACCAAGCAAAACATGAGAGAACCATTTATCACATTCCTATTTCACTAGAAAAGCTTAGTCAGTCAATGCTCACTAGACATTCCTAAAGAACAACAAGTTAACTTGTGCATTGAAAATGTAGTCCTAGACTTAATGTATGAACTCAAAATCAAGAGTCCAAGCACCATTTCTAAACTGATGAAAAAAGGGGCTAGTATTGAAGATGGTCTTATTTGTAAGGGAATCTTCATGACAAACAAGGAAAACACAAACACCAATTTGTCTAATGACAAGACAAATTTTTTCTCCAAAAAAAAGAATGTGACTAATGATTGTATTGTGGATACCTGTATAATTAGCACAACACAACCTCAACTAACTTTGAAAGGTGCAAACCCTACAAATTCACAAAATCCCAATCAAACATCACCTCCATAATAGAAAATTGAAACTTCCATGTGGGATGGACCTTAAAGACATCCTAGAACAAAAGATAGAAAATTCACACCATTAGGGATACCTCTTGAAACAACACTTCAACAATTACTTAGTAATAACTTCCTACAATTACCCCCAATCAAAGATGAGCCACTGACTAAAGCTTCTCGGTGGGATGGAAAAAAATTCTATGATTATCATCACACCAAAGGACACAAGACTTCATCATGTTTCCAACTAAAGCATGAAATACAAGATCTTATTGATGATGGTGTAATCACAATCAATCAATCACTGCTAGCATCCAACTTTGATCACACTATCTTTAAAGATCCTTTGGGTAATCATGACAAAGAGAAACCCTCCAGTTCAAACTCAAACTCACAAGGTAATGTGAATTAAACATGTACTGGATATGACTACACTATCAACTATTTCAATGAGTCAAATTCCCACATATCCACATTCACCTTGAAGGTTGAAGACCCTCGTTGTGTTGTCACTACACATTGTACCAAGATCACTCTACCTAGAGCCCCATCTACACTTACTGCTTCTACTAAACCTACACCCCCAAGTAGACTTGCTGCTCCTACTTCATCTGATTATAGCCTTGTTGAACATCTCGGCAAGACCCCTACGCAAATATCTATCTTGGAGCTACTACATGCATCTCCCCAACATCAGAAGATCTTGGATGAAGCCCTTAAAGAGTCAGTAGACCCATATAACATTGATGTTGCCTAGTTCCAAGCCATGGTGGGGAACCTATCTACATCACAATATATCACCTTTTCCTCTTAGGATATTCCCAAAGATAGACCAAACCACAATGATCCCCTTCACCTTGAAGTCTTTGTCCATAATGTTAAAGATAGACATGTCTTGATAGATGGAGGAGCTGGGCTAACTATCTGTACACTTAAAGTAGTCAAAGGTTTGGGTTATTATAAAAATGATATGGATCCCTCTCAAAGAATCATAATAAAAGCCTATGATGATGGTGAACACTTCTCCAAGGGTGTTATCATATTACCCATAAGAATTGGTCTAGATACTAAAGACACATTATTCCATGTCCTAGATATTGAAATGAATTGCAACATGATACTAGGATGCACTTGGAACCATGATATGCAAGTGGTGCCCTCTACATATCATCAATGGCTGAAGTTTACCTACAATAATGTGGAGGTTACTATCCCCAATGATCTAGATCCCTTTCAATTATGTGTTAACCTAAGAGATGCTACCACATACCAAGTCCTAGCAAATAACAAAGCACAACCCACAAATTCCTATAAGTATGTGGATGCTAATATACTTTTTAGTAAGGCCAAGGAAAAGCTAAAGATTGAAGACAATAGGTGTGGAGAATACTTTATGTCTCAAGTATTCCACATTAGGGAGTCACCACTTTCTCCCTAATCTTATGGTAAATCACAACTATTGCAAGACCAACACTCTGAGATCAGTACACAAAGTACCACTTCTATCAATGAGAATACTTCTGTATGCATTGAGAAAGAAAAAGTAGAACAAAAATACACTTTGGTATCTCCTAATAAGTATGGACTTGGGTTTCCTATCATGCATAAAATAAGGCTATAATGGCTATAGTGGTCTTGGATATCAGAAACAAGGAATAATTGAACCTATTACTACCAAAGTAATACCTTCTAGTTTGGAGCTTGGATTCAAACCACTACAAATAGGTCCCCTGAGTACTACAATACCTACATGTAAGACTATGGATGTTTTGAAGGATGAAAAGGAATCTGAGGATATTTTTCCTAAAACCAACAATCCTCTAGCTTTTGAGCATAACCCCAATGATACCACTCAATCAAATACCCATATATCTACCTTCAATCAAAGTCCATTCAACACTGATGATGACATCCCTTCAATTTATCCTAAACTATTGGATTGGGAGCAATAAGGACCGCTGATCTTTGATCTATTTGAAAATGTGATGCTCTCACAATAGACTTTGAAATATATGAAGGCATTAAAATTGATGATCTGTAATGCCCTGCTCGAGAATCCAAGAGAAATAAACCTAACATGTTACAATGTTTATTGAACTATTTTTAAAAAAAGGTTTGAACAACATCAAGATAACATTAATGTGGAAGCAATATAATCATGTACATCAAATACACATTTTCAATTACAAATATTATTTCAATTCCTCAAGGGTTCCTTTATGTTGAGTTGCATTTAATAATTTTAAATTAATTAGTTTAAGTTTCAAGTACAATGCCTCATGATCATAAAGAAATAACAAATACATAATAAGCAAAGCATAAGTAAAACTAATAAAATGAAAGTACATCCAATTAATAACATCCACTACACATGTCATAGGGTATGTGTGAATAGATACAATACATCAAAATACATGATAGAATTATTACATCAACTAAAAATAAGTCTCTAAGATAAGAAATAAGAATGAAAAAGATACATCTTCTGCAATGAACATCCATCAGCTGGCAATATGAGGAAAAACCCGAATGGAAAGAAGACTCTACCTCCCAACCACATGGTTACCTAATTAGGCTTCCACTCCCATCGTGTAGGGAAGATAATGAATGATCCACATATGGCTAATCAAACATAAAACATTCCTAGGCAAGGAATTCCAAATTGCAAACACTACCTCAAAGGTAACACATGCTACTCAAGAAGATAAAATAATCCAAAAATAAAGAACACTCAATCCAATACCAACACCACATAACCAATCATCATAAATGAACCAAGTACAAATCAAATACCAAGATCATAAGACAAAATCAACGAAAGATATCCACCTCAAGTCAAGAACCACATGTCAAAAGTACATCATCCAAGAATCACCAATCCTCTTCAATGAAAGTAAATATCCACAATAAACACATCCAACAATAAGTACACCACCAAAGGTACACAAAATCTAGAAAGGAGACTCAAGCTACATACTAGGGAGTGTCATCACATGGCTGCTTGAGTTACACTGGACTGATCTCTTAATAGACCCCAGACCCTTAAGTGTTGAGTTACCCTAGGCTAGTTACTCTAAACCCCAAACCCTCAACATGACACATGTGTAAACGAGAAAGCCCTATCAAGAATACGAGGCAATCATCCCATTTCCATCCTTAGTCTATGCAAGCACTCAAGGCACGGTTGGGTCAAATATCTCTAACTTATCCTTTTAAGTGTGTTTTCCCCCCCAAAATTTTTAATTACTAGATTATCACTTATTACATAACTTGCATTAGGTTACCCTAGCATTGACCACTTTGGGTCCTGGACCCCTATTGCAAGCCACTCTCAAGACATGTACCTAGACAACCTCTCCTAAGAACATAAAACACAGTTGTGTCCCATACCACAACATTCATAATAATCAAACTCAGTTCCTTAATAAGCAACCTGATAATAAGATGGTTCTCCCATCCAAGAACACATAAATGCTCCACAAGTAAAAATCATAAATATAATCTCAATTTGAATCACAAGACATATCATGACATCCAGCCACATAAATATTATAAAAAAAATCTCACAAAAACCTCTAGTGTACATCCTAGACTGATCAACACCTAATCGACTAAAATCCAAAAGTATAGATAGTACAAGAAACATCACAATTTCATAGTTTGGGTTTGATTTTAAAATACATAATTGGGTTACAAGTAAAGTTTTAGTTTTTTTAATGTTTGTGTTTACGTAACTAGTCTCATAGTTCAATTGATTGATAATATACTTGAGTTAATCTGAGGTTTCCATTTCTAGTTGAATGTATGTTTTAATCAGATAAACCCCATAGTTTACCCTTGCAAAAATATCTTGTTCCTATATCCAAATGAAACACACAATTACCCATAACTGATTTCAAGTTAAGTCCCCAAAACAATCCAAGGGTAATAATTAAATTATTAATAATAGTTATTGATCTATCAATATAATAATCTATGTTTTCATTAAAATTAGTATTATAATAGTTTAATAAATCTTAAACTTAATTTAAACTACTTCCTTTATTAATTAATCTCAATTAAATCAAATTTTAATTAAACTAATTAATATTTTTCTTAAAAATCTATATTATATTTATTAATAATTTATTTAATTAAAAAATTATTAATAAATGATAATATAAATTCAATATAATTAAAAATCTAATATAATTTAAATTTAGTAATTTAAAATTTTAATATAATTAAAATATAATAAAACTAAATTATAATAAATTTTTTTTTTAAAAAAAACATATATTAAAAAATATTTATAGCCCGCCGGCTATTTAAATTGGTCACAACCTTTAACCTGCAGCAGCTCTACTATAGCAGGCTACTGCCCCAGCAATAGTCACTACTGTAGTAGCAACTAAGCCATTGATCCATAGAGGTAAGGGGGTAGGGGGTGGGTAAAACCCGCCCCTCCCCAATTTTTTTTTTATATATATTTTTTTGTAATTAGTATAAATTTATTTTAATAAAACTTTGTTTTATAAGAAATTTACTATGAAAAATTCTTCCCCCTTCACAAGTAATTAATATTTATAATTTTTTTATAAACTTTTATAAATATAACTCAATAGAGAAGATATCATTAAGTAGGAGATAATTTCCACAGAAAAGATATCATTAACCAAGCAAATTTCTAACCTAGAATTTTCTTTTCTTTCAAGTCCATTTCTAGATTAATTTTCGTTCTTAAAATCTATTGAGAAAGGACAATATTTATCTTTTAAATCTTAAACCCAATTCCAATATCCAGGAGATTCTCGTATTTGCTTGATTTCTTATTCAATCTTATTCATATTAAAATAAAATCCTCTAAAGTAGACTCAGGGAAGTATCCCTCTAGGTCCATGTACTGATGTTTCTCAATCAAGAACAAATATTTGCATACCAAAATCAAAACAATACATGCAAAAGACATGGAGTAGACAAAAGTTTGAAGAGCAAAAAACTACTAACAATTAAATCACAAGATCCTGCCTAGATTTGATGCTAATTTTCACGGCTAGATGAAAATTGCTAAGCAAAATCCTTCAAGCCACGAAAACTTCCCTTCTTTTCCAAACCCTTTGAGTTGCTCTTCAAAATCTGTGTGTGCAATAATGACTTGAAAACCCTCTAATATAGAATCTAATTACCTTTTAGGGTTTCTATCACCACCACTTCTAAATTACAATTATTTAATTTAATTAATTCTTTCACGCACAATTTATTTGCTTTTATTTAATTTATTAACTTTTAAATCTCATGCACACTCTAAAATATCTTTATTAAGTTCACATATTTCATCTTTTTAAATCAATTTCCTATATTTTAATCTCATACACGCATCATGCAAACTTAAATCTTTTTCATAAATTAATATCTTTTAACTTCTTAATTTATTTTTGAACGTTTAATTTGATAAATATTTATTAACTTACATAACAATAATATTTAGCAGTTACTTAAAAATGAACTATAAATATATTATTATTAAATTAAATAAATATCATCACATTCTAAATTTATTCTTATAACTTTTATCTTCTAATTCAATTATTTTTATTTAATTAATTTCTCAATTAATTAAATATAATTAAATATTAAAATGTCATAATAATTTTCCGTTAAATTAAATCATTAATTTAATCCTCTGATTAGACTTATTTAATAGAAAATCCATCAAAGACTCATAAAACAACATATGCACAAAGGACTCACGGTTTTAAAACAGGTAGACAGTATGTTACGAGTCCTCCTTGTAGGACAAGTATTTTAGGCTATGGCTAGGATTGGACCTGATCATTATCTTCCCATTCTCACCATTTGAGTATTTATAATTTTGTATGCTCATCCTGGCAATTCAGGGAAGTTGATTCCCAGTACCTAGATCCTACATAAAAGATGAGCATGTACATGTATATAATATATCCAAACTAAACAGGCAATGGTAGGGAGTGGTGCATCGTGTAGATCCCGACTAGCAAGTGACTATGACTCCCTCCCCTAACCACATCAAACACATCAGATAGAAAGATACAATGAACACGCGCACCATACACATGCAAGTATGGGGTAAGTATCATAAAAATCATAAGTCTAACATCAAATGTGTACATATACTAATGCATCTCTATCAATACAAACATAATCATCATTAAATACATCACATTAACATTGTTATGAAAGACACCACACTTACAAATTAGGAATCATCAAAGCATCATTAATGTACTAGTAACCACAAATATTAAACAACATGTTAAATATAGTCAACCAAGTAATCATCACTGATATATCACTAATATAAGTCATGAAATAATATCATAATACTGTAAATCCAATATCTCTAAAACTAATCAATGTATAAAATTGGCCTAAAAGAATTTGACAATCAAAATATAAAAGAAAACTATGGGTGGGCATTACCTGATCATAAAGAAATAATCTCTCCTAAAGGGAACACATTGGCATATTTTGGGGAGTCAATTCCATCTTCTAGATGCAAAGAAAAAAATGACAAGAATAAGTCTCTTGGTGAAAACTGAAAGGTGCCATTAGAGAATGAAAAATCCAAAGCTAAGCAGCTCCCAAGGATACAAAATGAAAAAGATGATGCCATGAATATTAGTGTTCCAATGGTCAACATACCATAAAGTCTTTTTGTGCACTCCCAATCAACTTTTATGTGGGAAATTGTTGGTGTCAATCCTCCCAATCCTTCCTTATATCCATATGGTTATCCCCAAATCCAACTACCTAACTTGTCCAAAACCCAAGATCAAATCTGTATCCAACAAGTCTTTGCATATGTCATCATTAGTGACATCCCATACAACATATCTATTGACTCAATTATCCTTAGATGCCTTGATACACAAGAGGTAGACATTGTCTTACATATGATACATAATGGTATATCTCGAGGTCTTTCCAGTGGTTTGACCTTAGCTACAGACTTGGAAGGACTCTTACATAGTTATGGTTAGTTTTGGGTATGGAGTATATTAGCTTGTGACTCCAAAGTGTGAACCACTACCCATGTCCATCAACAAGATGCATCTTCACAAGTACTACACTTGATTCTGTCTAAAAGTCATGAAAAAAGAAAAGAAAAAAGTGAAAAAAGTCATGAAAACAATGGATGCTTTGATGAAAACCTAGAAAATAGACATCTTGGCATGAAAATTTGAGTCAAGAGAAAAATTATGTCCCAAAAGTGAAAACTTGGCAAACAGGCACTTTGGGCAAGTACCATGGTGAAAACCTAGCAAATAGGCACCATGTGTAATCAGTTGTTGCTCCTCCATCTATTTTTTTCTCCTTTTTTGTCATTCCTTGATCATATCCTTCATATTACATGACATCCCAAGCTCCTTGACCATGGCACATGAACTAGTTAATATCCATTATTATCTTACCTAACACATCACTAGTTTGTACATACTCTATCATTGGCCTTTGTAAATAGTTTTCATCTTATCTAGGGGCATATTACCTACATGGTGCACAAGTTTGAATTTGAATTGGGGGCATATCCCGTAGCACTTTTTATCCATTAGACTTATCGCATAATGGATTGGAGCTAAGACTTGTATATGCTTTATGATCCTGAAAAAATCCTTAAAAATTCAAATACGATCATGAAAAACTCCTAAAAATTCAAATATGACCCTGAAAAAATACTACAAATCATAAAATTTCTTTAAAAAATTACTAAAAATCATAAAATGTCTTGAAAAAAGCACTAAAAATCATAAAATGTCCTGAAGTACACTCAAAAAAATTATAAAATGTCTTGAAGAAACTAGTCACACAAAAAAAACAAATATTCTCAAAAACCCTAAAAATCACAAAACCTATTAAAAAGTTGTAATAAACCTTGTACATAACCATCCCTTTTGAATAAAAATTAGCACTTTCATAGACTAAAACTCAAAATTCTACAATTCAATGACAATCACACTATTTGAGCAATGTGAACCAATAATCAATCCAACATGTCACCATGAACCTATCAACTAAATCAATAATCAGAACTATCATATGATCAACCTATCAACTATGATCTAAAGACCTAAAACACTAAAAATCAAGTAATAATGGATGAGAATAGTTGTTGGCTCACACTATTTAGTGAGTGATTTATTTTTTCTTTATTTTTCTTCGATCATGTTCATGGTCATCTTTTATTTTATGTCTGTTATAATGTACCTTTGAGAGTCTAGGGCATGTATATATTCTTTAGGAAGGATAAGGTCATTTTTTGTCTAAATTGTTCTTGTTTGCACAAAATTTTTGCATTAGCACTCTAGTCCTTTATGCCACAAAGTCTCACATTCCATTTGCCATATCAAAATAAAGCTCCATTTGACATATAGCACAATTTTTTAAAGCAAAAGTCTTCACCTCATTCTAATTGGTCCTCATCTCATCTCCTTGGTTTTCTATAATTCATATCTTCATCCAACACCATAACCATGTCTTTCAATACTCTAAATCATTTGTATCTTGCATTCTTGCATCCCTACATGATCCTACACTATCAATCAACCTTATGTGGCTTTCCATCTAGTCTAACCTTAGTTTGGCATTTGTCTAACTATATTTGAACAAATATAACCATGTTTGATGATTTCACTTATGTTATGACATCTTTCCATCATTTTGGCCATGCACACAAATTTTTGGGTCATTTCGAGTCCAATTGGGCTGATTTTGGCCCCCTGAGCCTTCTAGGGTGTAATCTGCACTTACAGGGCACACTTGGGCTTCCCAAGTGCACCATGGGCACACTTGGGCTTCCCAAGTGCACCATGGGCACACTTGGGCTTACCAAGTGTACATTAGGCACACTTTTTTGTGTTTTGGGTGCACTTGGGGTAGTAAGATGCCTAGAACTACTCTTGAAGACCTTATGTTGCACTCTAGAGGCCATAACTTTTCTGTTTCAACTCTAATTTGCAATCTGTCAGTTATGTGTAAGGCCCACACTAGTACCCTATTATAGAACTAATGAAATGAATGTGATTAGGAGTTAATTAGGTTATTTTTGGAATTATGATATATTTTTCATTAGTGCAAACACTTATTCGATTCTGAATGCTTACCGAGCTCATCACTTAGTCTACAGTTCACACCGAGTATTCAGTAGTTATCTTACAAGCTCAGCAGATAAACAGTTTTCACCAAGCTTTCTAGAAGATATTGAGTGAATGGGTAGTTTAGTAGTGTTTACTGAGTGAAGAAGGTAAACAAAGGAATCAGTGTTTACCGAGTGAAGAAGGTAAATGAAGTTCAACAATGTTTATCAAGTGAAGAAGGTAAACCAAGGAATCAGTGTTTACCGAG
This sequence comes from Cupressus sempervirens, assembly GCA_028749045.1. Classification (NCBI taxonomy): domain Eukaryota; kingdom Viridiplantae; phylum Streptophyta; class Pinopsida; order Cupressales; family Cupressaceae; genus Cupressus; species Cupressus sempervirens. The sequence continues at coordinate 272,456,194 of CM053792.1, read as the reverse complement.
TAAAGAAGGTAAAAAAAGTTCAACAGTGTTTACCGAGTGAAGAAGGTAAGAAAAGGAATTAGTGTTTACTGAGTGAAGAAGGAAAACAAAGGAATCAGTGTTTACGAAGTGAAGAAGGTAAACAAGACTCTGTGTTCACCAAGTACAACAAGGTAAACAAAGAAGATAGTTTCTACCGAGTGACACTATATCTACCGAGTCACCTATGGTTCCTGAGCTTAGAACTACATTAGGTGATTAGTATGGATCGAGCCTTCACTTCTACCAAGTGCATGAAAATGTCGAGTAATGTAGTGGATGCCGAGTATCAGAAGGTCACCAAGTTAGTTCAGGAAACCCAAGTTTTCTACTGTCTGGCCAACTCAGTAATATTTTGTTCACTTATGTTTAGGCTGACCTTATAGTTGTAAATATTGGAATGGTATATATGTAATGTATGATATCATTTTTAGGAAGGCATAAAATAAGAAAGTATTGTTTGTATTTGAAGAATGTATCGCTATTAGCAGCAGAGCAAAAGGAATACAACAAGGTCAGCATAAGAAGCAGAAAAGTTATATCTATCACATTAGGTGATCAATGCAAAAGGATCTTATCAGCAAACAAGTTGTAAGTAGATCCACTATTTCATCCTAACAGGTGAATCAATTTTTAAATCCTTTAACAAGGTAGCCTTAACAGTCTTTTGTAAATCTCCTAACAGAGTGCATACTTCAGTGTATGTTTGTAAATCCTCTAACAAGGTGGATCTAGCAGTCCTACTTGCTCCTCATAGGGTAGATCATCAGAAGTGATCAATGTAAGCTTTAACCAGCCAACTTCATACTACAATAACGAAGTTTTGTGGGTATCATCCCCACCCCAGTTTTACTTTCTAATTGGAAGGTTTCTGGGTCACCAAATCTCTGTGTACATGTGTAATGAATGTTTGTTCTTTCAATTATGCAATAGATCAGATGAATGAATGGAAAATGATTAATATGCTGAATTAATTTAAAGTTTTATAAGTTACTGATTCACCCCTCCCCTCTCAGTAACCTATCTTATCCTAAATATTTCCAACAATTGGTATCAAAGCATTGTGGTTCTCAAGATAAAGTTTGATAGTTTGAGCAAAGATCAAGAACAATGGAGATATTCAAACTTGACAAATCTATTGAAAATGAAAAGCTAGATCTGGAAATGTCCATGGCTCAACTCAAAGAAGCAAAGGATCGTCTTTCTCAATCTCTAGAAAGAAGGAAGGAACTTGCAAAGCAAATGAATAATCATCAGTATGTTGAAGAAAAGATTGAAGACCTTTTACCATCAAGCAGCTCAAATGAAGCTAATGAAGCAATCAAGGAACTCCTAGCAAAGAATGGTTCTCTACAGGAAGAAGTAAGAAAGCTTAAAAGAGAACAAGAAATCCAATCCATCAGGCTATGTGAAGTTTTGGAACAGAAAAACAAGGCAAATGAAGACTTAGAGGTAAGAAATAATCAATCCCTTTAGCATGAAAATCTTGCAAGTCAACTATCTAATGCAAATGAAGAAATTGTGAATCTAAGATCTGAGAATGAAAGTTTGAGAAATGATTTAATCACTAAAAGAAAAATCAATGCAAGCTTACAAAGTGATATGAGATTTGAAAGACAAATCAATGAAACTTTGGATAATAACTTAATCACTGAAAAGAAAATCAATGAGAGAATGATGAAATCTCAAGCAGACATGACTCAATTAAATTAGCAAAGTGATAAAAAATTTCATAAACAAAAAGGTAAATCCGGTCTTGGATTTAAGGAAGAAGGTGAATCCTCTAGACAAGGTGCCCAAAGGAATCAAAGACCCACTTGCAATCACTATGGTAAGATAGGTCATACATCAAAAAAATGTTGAAATAATGGAAAAGAAAAATTCAATGGTAAATGCTTCAACTACAATCAGCATGGTCATAAATCTAATGAATGCAAAGAAAAACCAAAATTTGAAGGCAAATATCACAAATGCAAGAAAAAATGTCACAAAGCATCTGAATGTAGATCCAAATCACTCAATCTAGCTGAACAACTTGTCAAAGCAATCTTTAGATGGGACTATAATACTTGGTGTAGATGTCATTATTGTGGAGAATATGGACACGTTGGCAAAGACTATTCAAGGCATCACTTGATGAAAAGATACACAACAATAAGATGCTATATATGTATAGAACTTGGCCATATAGCCAAGAATTTCATGAATACTAGAAGAATTGAAGATGAAAAGAAAGCTAAAGCTGATAACATTTGGAAGCAGATGAGACAATAGTGGATTCTTAAATCTACCAAGCAAGACAGTTCAAATGATGGTCATGTCACTCAAGAAATGGGTGACTCCACCATTTCCAATTAAATTTAAGAGGAATCAAGAACTGCATCTTAAAGCCATATTTTAAGTAGTTCTAGAGTGAAAGGGTGCAAATGATCAAATTAGTATTTTAGATATAAAGTTCAAAGAAAGGTTATCATTCACCATGTTGCATCTACCAAGCAAGGTTGGTTGAAGACCTCACTGAGCTAAGTTGGGAGTATCAAAGATTTTGTTCATCCACCAAGTTGCAAGGTTCTATCGAGTAGATCAATGATAGACTGGCAAGCACTATATCATCTTAGCTACCTTCGTATAGAGCATTAATGATAGCATTTTTGTCAAAAGGGAAGAATTCGATTTCATTCTTCACCGCAACTAAAGAGCTAAGAGATTTCTAGTTGAATGATAGTGATTTCGAAGCAATTTGAAGCAAATTTCCTATGAAGAATTTTTTTGAAGAATTTATCATTCACCAAGCAGCAATGGCATCCTCAAGCACCAGTAATAGTAGGGCAAAAAGAGGTTCAAAAATGTTGGTAAAGAATATAGAATGGAAAGCTCCCAACTTCAAGATTGTTCTGTCCATTATAGAATCACTCAACCCAAATGGAGCTCAATCAAAAATACCACCCAAGGTACTTCTTATCAATGATATTCATACTCATTTCGAATGTTCTATTCAAGAAATAAAAAACCTAGAGATGGACAATGCCCTAGGTGAAATGAGTATAGATGGCTCTCTAAAATCCAAATTCAAGCATCTAGAAACCAAGGGCTTGACTCATATCTCGCATATGGCTAGAAACTTCCAAACCAAATGGATTAGGTATATCTTGAGTCGGGTGCATAATCATCAGTTTTGGTTGGAGCAACCCGTAGTGATAACAAAGAAGATGATTCACAAAATCACGGGTCTCCCTATGCTTAGCAAAGCCAAAGCCACCAAAACCCTAGGTCGAGAAGAGCTACAGAAACAAACCTTAGCTAAATGGGATGGTAGAGGTTTAAAGGTCAACACTGTACCTAATGTCAAATTAAGATTTGGCATTCATATAATTACATATAAAATATATAGTTCCAATAGATTAAATAGTGTACCTTGTGAAGCTGTGGATTTAGCCCTCAAGGTTGTAAAGAAAAACCTTGAACTTGATCTGTTTGAGGTATTACTAAAACAATTAAATAAAAATATGGATAGTATAAGGACTTCCAAAAATAACCATTGTAAATTCGATTCTCTATTAATATGTTTATTTTTCTATGTACAAAAATTCTTTCCATCCACAGGAACTATCGTATAGAGAAAAGACATTCCAATTTTGTAGCAAATAAATGAGTTTTTAGCAGAGATGGGTGAGAATTTTGATAGCATCATGCACAACTATTTTGAATATTTCAAGGAGAAAATGAATAATAGGTTTTGAATTCCTCCTAAGCTTGTTGAAGATTATAAGGATGATGTATGCTTTATGGTCAATTGTGACAAGGTATACATTCAGGCAATCAGACCCCGAGTTACATGAGTGAAACCTCTTCCCTATGAGGTAAATATTGATGAAACTAGAGACATCATAGAAGCACTGGTAAATGAGCTAGTAGACCCAAGGCAACAAATTTTTGGAACCTATGATGAAGCTAAGGCCAGAATTGAGCTTGAAATCAAGCTACCATAGGCCATAAAGAAGGACAAGAGGAAAATAGCTAAATTGAAAACTACAACCGGTCCTCTTATGCTCACCAAAGGAAAAGGTGAAGATGAAGAAGGTGAAGAAGAAGAAGGAGGAGAAGAAGAAAAAGAAGAAGAAGAATCTGCAGAAGAATAGCCAAAGAAGAAAGGTAAGGTAATTATTACCAAACCTAAGAAGAAGCCTACTATAGTATTCACAAGAAGGACAAGGAAAGGTAAGCAGGAACCTATATTGGTTAGGCCTGCACCTACATTCAAGCAAAGGCTTAAACAATTGGAAGAAGGAGCTGGCATCACAAATTTCAAGGCATTGAAATTTGAAACAAGAACAGATGCTTAGAAAATGCATATAGAGGAACTAGTACTAAGCAAGATGGTTAAATGGAAATACTCCCCAGACCAAATTGTCCCTCAAATCTCAAAGGAACTACTAGAGAGATTGCAACTGAGATGGGAGTCACCAACCCAAATGGTGAAAGACATCTATGAGCAATCTCTGAAGAATCTAAGACCAAGTCTCACTAGAGTAGAAGTAAAGATTGAAATGAAAAATCATGAAGGTAAAATGATGATCAAATTCCACACCTATTTGATTTTGATCAAAGACATTGAGCATGTTGTAAATGATTCTAGAAACATGTGGAAAAATATCTATCATCTGCATAAGCCCAGTGAAGACCCAGTGGAAATTAAAGATGATGACAGCAGTGAAGGTGAAGATTTTGATAGCACTCCATCCATCGCAGTCTCACTAGGAGAGCTACATGCATTAATGAAAGAAGGAAAAGAGGAAAAAGCTAAAGAGGAAGAGAAGGAGGAAGATGATCCAGTGAAAATTGTAGTAGCAGTTATTGCATCCCTTCCTCACTCTCCACCTAAAACTATCACATCATCAAGGTTGGAGTCAGCTTCAACAGGTTTGATAACATCCACATTAGATTTAACATCTACACCTGCCACATCACAATTCCAGGTATCATCAATGGAAGTGTCTATCACTTCATCTATCGAGCTGCAACCCTCTTCTTCAGCTACCGAGCCAGCCTCCTCAGCTCCATCATCTTCAGTCAGTATAGCAGCAAGTTCTAAAATTTTGTCAGCTACATTAGCACCAATTTTTACATCAATTAGTCTTCCCATTATAAATATTCTAGCTTGTTCTATGATTTTGTCTGCATTATCTGCATCTACTTCAAATCTAATTAGATTAGATACTGCATTATCAAGTGTACCACCAATTTTGGGAAGTACTCCACTTTTTGTTCCGTTAAATACTCCTATTGGCACTCAACCATTAAGTATCCCAATTTTCATTGCTAGTCCTTCCATCTCCACTATTGTGTCCACTCCCAAGCTCAAACCAATCATCACAAAAGCCAAACAAAAGAAACCATTAAGACTTCTACTCACTGGAAAAGAAATTCCTGAGGATATTAACCTAGACACAAAAATAGTGATTCCTAAAATTGACTATGAAAATGCTACAATTGAAGAAATGAGGTATGCTAGTTAGCTAATTGAGATGAAGGCTATGCAAAAGCAGTTAAGGTCTGAAAGGGATAAGGAATATAGAATAATTGAGAATGCCTAGAATATTATTACAGAAGCTACAGGTGTTGCAGTAGATTCTACTCAACACATTTTGATTCAGTTAGAAGATGCTATAAATAAATTCAATGAGGAAACCTCTAGTTAGAACAAACTAATTGAAAAGGCGGAAAAGAAATTTGATAATAAGGTGCTTGAGCACATTGCTCAGCATATTGCAGTAAAATAGGTCAATCTTGAAAATTCTTTCAATAATGTAACTTGACTTTTTCCAAACTCTATGATGTTACCAAATACACCAAGGAGATCAAAGAGAAATTAAATAAAACTAATGAGGATATGAAGGTCAGTGCCCAAAAGCTGCAACTTGACCCCAGTTCAAGTTCATCCCATCATCTCAGAATCAGATTTTTGTCAGCAAAGTAGGAAGAACTGTTGAGAGAGTAAGCAAGGTTTAGATCTACATTGATTGATATTCAAAATATGATTCTTCCTATCATGGACATAATGTAGAAACACATTGTCTACTCCAAAACATTGATCCATGACAACAATTTTTTAGTTGTAGATCACATTATTCAACTTTCAATTGAAGTTCAAATAACACTTTCCACCTGCACAATTTTGAAAGAAAATTGGGATAAGAACTTGGCTCTTATTCTCAAGGTACATTCTGAGTTTATCTCTCATTTTGGTGTTTCTATGTAAATACATACTAATTACTTTGGCATTATTGTCAAAAAGGGGGAGAGTATATGTAAATAAGGAAGCCATATGCAAAGATAGAGATACTTGTAAATACTACGTGCATATTATATGGGGGAGATATATGTAAATTAGAACACAAATTTTGCACATAAGTTTTGACTCATAAGTGTTTGTGTCACTAATACCAAAGGGGGAGAATTATGATATATTTGTCATTAGTGCAAACACTTATTCGATTCTGAATGCTTACCGAGCTCATCACTTAGTCTACAGTTCACACCAAGTATTCAATAGTTATCTTACAAGCTCAGCATGTAAACAGTTTTCACCAAGCTTTTCGGAGGATACTGAGTGAATGGGCAGTTCAACACTATTTACCGAGTGAAGAAGGTAAATAAAGGAATCAGTGTTTACCAAGTAAAGAAGGTAAAAGAAGTTCAGTAGTGTTTACCAAGTGAAGAAGGTAAACAAAGGAATTAGTGTTTATTGAGTGAAGAAGGTAAACGAAGTTCAACAGTGTTTGCTAAGTGAAGAAGGTAAGAAAAAGAATTAGTGTTTACCGAGTGAAGAAGGTAAACAACAGAATCAATGTTTACTGAGTGAAGAAGGTAAAAAAGACTATGTGTTCATCGAGCATAGCAAGGTAAATGAAGAAGATAGTTTCTACCAAGTGACAATATATCTACCAAGTCACCTATGGTTACTAAGTTCAAAACTACGTCAGGTGATTAGTATGCACCAAGCCTTCACTTTTGCCAAGTGCATGATGATGCCGAGTAATGTAGTGGATGTCGAGTATCAAAAGGTCACCGAGTCAGTTCAGTAAACCCAAGTTTTCTACTATCTAGCTGACTCAGTAATATTTTGTTCACTTATGTTTTGGCCGACCTTGTAGTTGTAAATATTGGAATGGTATATATGTAATTTGTGATATCATTTGTAGGAAGGCATAAAATAAGAAAGTATTTTTTGTATTTAAACAAGGTATTGCTATCAGTAGCAGAGCAAAAGGAATACAACAAGGTCAGCATAAGAAGCTGAAAAGTTATATCTATCACATTAGGTGATCAATGTAAAAGGATATTATCAACAAACAAGTTGTAAGTAGATCCACTATTTCATCCTAATATGTGAATCAGTTTTTAAATCCTTTAACAAGGTAGACTTAATAGTCTTTTGTAAATCTCCTAACAGAGTGCATTCTTCATTGTATGTTTGTAAATCCTCTAACAAGGTGGATCTAGCAGTCCTACTTGCTCCTAACAGGGCAGATCATCAGAAGTGATCAATGTAAGCTTTAACTAGCCAACTTCATACTGCAGTAACAAAGTTTTGTGGGTATCATCCCCACCCCAATTTTACTTTCTAATTGGAAGGTTTCTAGGTCACCAAATCTTATGTACATGTGTAATGAATGCTTGTTCTTTCAGTTATGCAGTAGATCAGATGAATGAATGGTAAATGATTAATATGCTGAATTAATTTAAAGTTTTATAAGTTACTGATTCACCCCTCCCCTCTCAGTAACCTATCTTATCCTGAATATTTCCAACAGTTACGATTGACATTTTTTTTACTAATAATTATATATGAAATCCTATTGGAGACTAAAGAAGACTTTGGTTATTATAAGTGTAATACCCATTCAATAACATTAGGTGGAATAGCTAAGATCACTTGAAAATGAAACTCTATATGTTCAACTAGGGACACAATCAAGGGATTTATGGAATGATTTTCTAGCCAAATTAGGAAAGATGAATTAACATTTTCTCTCCTAAGAAATAAAAATGGATGTAGACTATAACAACAAGAAAACATAAATGGTTGCATTAGTAGATTTTTTTTAAATCATGATGACATAATTTTGGAACATTCAAATTTCTTGAGGGATTAACCCTAGGATGCACACACACCCTCATAAAGTAATAAATGGGTATTGATAGTAATTTTGTTATGTTTAGCTTGACTACAAAGATACTAGTTCATGTTCCCACATTAGTGATCTCCACTTAAGACATATACTAGGTTCCATTTATTTGTTTTAATGATGTAATAGATATGACTGTAGTGATTCATGGTTATGATAGCCAAGTATTTTAATAGTGTTAGAATGATAATTTTGTTATGTTAAAGAGATAAATGTTGATACACATATTTTGATATTTCAATGTTTGAAATATTTTATGGAAATGATTAGATGACAGTTAATTGTATATGCTGATGTGAATTATTTGATATTGGATCATTCTGCACTTATCTATATGTATTTCTATAATGTTTCATTGGGCTATAGATGGTTAAGTTGAGTGTGTAGTAAAGTTGAACCATGGAAATTATTCATGGAAATAACATTCAAACCTATCTAAACATGGTAAAGCCAAGGTGAATCTCCAGAAGATTCAAAACCTCATTGTATTGTGTTTATTTCGTAATGTGATTGTGCATGGGTGTTATAAGTTTAAAGATCATTATTAATTAGCAACATGTCATCATGATGTGTAAGTATTTAATGTGTGTGTCATTTGACACTTTTATTGTCTATGTGTAAATAACATGTCATATAGGATTTGTGGGCATGAAGTCACTTAACCTAAACCTAATCCCATTATGAAATTAAGTTAACCCACCTTGGAGAGTGTTAGGATGAGTCACTTTCATGATGGAATTCAAATTAAAATTTGATAGGAACTTTAGAGAACCTAAAAGTGGTTCCCAAGTGTTATTTTGGTGGAAATAAGTCACCCACATGGTAGTAGTATAGGTTGGAGGACTAAATATAACTATAAGTTGGCCTAGGGGATCCAAGAGACCCTCTAAACTAGTCATTTTCAAGCCAATTCGAAAATTAGAGTATTGCATGACTCCTTTCCTCACCCCTCCACTTGGTTAAGTTCATATTGGTAGAAAGGTACAAGGGTGTAAGACAGCTATGTGGGGATGGAAGTTGAGGACCTTTTAGGGAGCTTGTGCCAAACTTAGGGGTTGTTCACCCACTTTTTAATTATAGAGACACTTAGGGTTTGGAAGAAAAAACTTGGAAGCCAAGAAGGGAAAGCTCTTCATAACCATTTCATAGCCATTAGCTTGAAAGGAGGTTAATGCTTCCTGCCATGGATTCTCTCATCTCATGAAAGTTGAAAGATGGAAATTGTAAGAGTGTTCTTGTAGGATTTATGTGTCTTGCATATGGTGTATGTTGTAGTTTCTTGTGTATGTAAATGAGCTTGTTGGATCTACTTGCTTTTGATTTTGTTTTCTTTAAGATGTTATGGTGGGTTGAATGTTGTGTTGGGTGTGAAGGATTCACTCACCCTTGGGAGGGAAGAGAAGCCTTGAGGTGAAGGGGTTAGTTGCGCTTTACAGTGGAGTTGAGAAATCCTTCTCATTAAGAGGGGTTAGTTTTCATGGAGTATGGGCTCCATTGAAGCCATATGCCTTACTAATTTTCTATGGGAGGTATAAGTGAGGATATGTGAAGAGGAGTAAGTGTTGATATCCTTGTTGAGGCATGTGTTTATTGTTAACCTTGTTTTGGCATGTTTATTGGAAGCCTTATTGAAATATTGCGATTGCAAGATTTGCTATTTCACAAAGATATGACATTCTCCTTGAAGAGTCCACCTTCACCCAATGTTTATGATTCCATCTATGAGTCATTGTACAAGCCTTGGTTGTGGATTGTAAACATGTTGTTAAATTTTGGTATTCATGTTGGTTCTTGTTATTGTGATGTTTTTTGAATGTATCATGGTTGAGCCTTGTTTCCCTTGGTGCAGGGGTGGCCTCCTAGATGCCTAGGTTGGGAGGTGAGCCTCCATGGTTCATCATTTTTATCTCTCATTTGCAGGCCCTTATTGGATGATCTTGAAAACTTGGAGCTCTTATTGTCTTTCCATGTGCATAAGAGATGAAGAAATTATTTGTTGTATTCAAGTTGAGGCTATGAGAAAACCCCATCTTGTTGTGGGCATTTAAATGTATTGCAACAGTAGTGTTATTGCTTCTCATTGACAAGGAGATTTGGTGAAACATCTATGTTTAGTGAATATCATTTCCACTATGTTGTCATACTATGAAAATTTCACCACCTTTTGTGCATTGTAAGAATTATTGGAGGAAGCATGTATTGTGTGTAGGAAGATAAGTTATCTTGGTTCTTAAAGTTATTGAGCTCCCTTACTTCTATGTAGATAACAAGATTGAATTTAATTATCATGGAAGAATAGCCATATTAGGAGAATTAGTTTCATGGAATGATATTATCATTTCAACTCTCTTGAATAATAAATGTATATGAATCATTGAATTGGATCCTTGCATGTGAATACAATGTTAGATCTTGAGAAAATGGTTTACCAAATTTCATTATTCACAAGATAAGAATAATCATTTTGTTCATATAAGAATTATGTCATGTTTTCTATATGTGCTTTTGTATTGAGATATTTTCCAAATGAATCAACAAGTACATTAATATAGACTATCATAACATATCTAGTAACCCCTAATGTATCAGTGCAATAACCTATTATGAGTACCCTAGGCTATAGAAGAAGAAAATCAAATAGATGATATAGAATGTTAAGAACATAAGAAATAACTTACTGAAGGTGCTCATTAACTCTCTAGAGTTTATATGGGAAAAGTGAAAATCATACCTAGCTAATATAGACTAATAAAATATTAAAAGCAATATACTCTAGAATATTGTACAATATATATTAATAGAATAATATAAATGCTAAGGGAAGAACTTTAACCACATCAACTCCCCATTTTTTTTAAACATAACACATAAAGGGCTCAAGTGAGCCACGTGACTATTCTGTCACTTCATGCCCATCAAAAAACACAAACAAATAAAATTGAACACAAATAGAAAAGAGATCAACAAACCTTAAATACTATTATAATGGTGCCATGTTATAAAAATGGAAATAAATCAAAAAGAAGGTACTAGCTTTAAAAGATAGGCATTGAGCTTGACTAAAGATTCAAAAAAAAATGATAACAAAATTCATGCAAGGTGCCTAACACTTTAAGATAGAGACTTGGGTGCCTTTATATGGGGTCCCATCTCCTTGACACATGTTAGGGACATTCTTACCTGGGCACCATGTTATAAGAAAGGAGATTTAACCAATTTGAAAAAGGCATATTGCCTTAATTTATATCTTACCTAGCTATCATAAGCACCTCCTCTCATTTAAATGGGACAATGTGCTTCCCTAGAAAATAGGCAACTTGGAAGGGATGTGTAGTAGCAGCAAAACCAATGCATAGAATTTTGGGCACCAATTTCATGGAGGGCAAATGAACTCAAAAAAAAAAAAACTATGCAATGTTAGAAAATTTTCTATTTCTAACCTCAGCTCACATAGTAAAGGGGAGGTCATGCATTCAAAAAAATATGAGAGTAGGTAGGCATTCCATGTCTGTCCACCTTGGCTTCTATTTGATGGAACCTTCTTTCTAGGTGTACATGGGAAAAGTTGGCAATCATGTTAGAAACATTGAGAAGGGAGGGATTACTAGCACGTGACCCCATAATGCCAACCAATTTCACATGAGAGGTATTGTGAAGTCTTAGGCAATGTAAAGGCATGGAAGAGTTTTGAGAAATAAAGTGATATGCATGTGAGATGTGTTAGGGGTAGTTAATTAGTGGTTTAATAGTTAAGTTAATATTAGAAAGAATAGTGTAATAGTACTAGCAAGTTGAGATAGTTGGTGTTAGATGGGAAATGGGGAATTGAAGGGTTTCTTGAATAATGATATTTAGATTTTAAATAATAATAATATTAATAATGCTAATAATGATAACTAAATATCAAGTAATGTAAAAATGATATTAATGATGGTTAGATTTTAAATTAGGTTATGGTTAATGAATGTTGAAATTTATTATTACTTTCTTTAGGATATTTAAGGGAAAACCATTATTTAAAAAAAAATATGAGTGGTATTGATTGGGAATAATTTAGTCTGTATGGGAAGAGTCGAACAAAATAAAAGTTAATGGATTTGTAGCAGATAGATATGGAATGGTAGGATTTAATAAAGTAAATTGAAAAGAATAATATTAATAATTAAATAAAGTAAACATTTGAGAAATAAAGAATAATAAAAATAAACTAAAAATAGAAAATCAAATGAATAATTAATATTTGAGACTTAGTAGCATCTAATCAATAACTTTTCATAATGGTCGAGATGGAAAAATAATAATAGATGGATAATTCATTTTGAGGATTTATACTGATAATTAAATGGAAAAGAAAGGTAAATGCGAAAGGCATGGCACCTGTAATCAAGAACATTTATTTCTTTTATTTAGCATCACCATGTTCGCAAGCCCTAGAGCAATCCCAACTACCTTATACAAAATTGAATTCCACTTGCAATTGTGGAGTGTCTTAATTAGGTATGTAAAAGGTGAAAGGTCTATAACCCATATATCATAGACAACCAAGTGATCCCTCATAGGAAACTCAAAATCCAAATTTAAAATGGAACAAAGTTCTATTTCACTATCTAACCTTATCATCTCCAAATTTAGTGGAAATTTTACATTACTATCCAAACTAGTCACTGGTCAATAGACTATTTGTAACAAGTATAGTTCTATACACATTTTCTTTAGTTTCCTTTTTAAAAAAAATTGGTTGTGTTTTTCTCATAAACTTAGGACATGACATTGTGTTGGATTCATATCTTTTTTGTGAACACAATGAGCTATCATTCTCATTATTTTATCACTATATTGAGTATTAATCCATGAAATTACTCTTGGGCTCTTGATTGACCCCCGTCAGGCTAATTTTGGCTCCTAGAGCCTTCTAGGGAACATTCTGCACTTTTTGAGCACAATTGGGGTTCCCAAGTGCACCATGGGCACATTCATACTATTATAGCACACTTGGGCTTACCAAGTGCACATTGGTGCACTTGGTGCATTTTGGGTGCGCTTGGGGCAGTAGGATGCCCAAAACTACTCTTGAAGCTCCTATGTTGCACTCTAGAGCCCATAACTTTTATGTTTCAACTTTGATTTGCAATCCGTCAATTGCATTGGATTTTTATCTTCATTGCAAACAAAATGAGATATCATTTCCATCATTTTTTACATTCTTGATTGGTAACCCATACAATTACTCTCAAGCTCTTGATTAACCCTATTCTGCACTCTAGACATCATAACTTTCACATTTTAGCTCTAATTTTTTATCCATTAATTTCTATGGTTTTTTCTTCTAGTTGTTAAAAAAATTAACTTATAATATGCTTATCTTAGTCAATTTCTCAAGGGGGCACCCATATATATCGTCCTTATTGGGGCATATTATGGCTTTCTTATTAGTTATTCTTTAACACAATGCTCTAAATCACATTGTATCAAAGAGGGGCAAAATGTAGACACTCAAAAATGGTTCCCATCTATGGTTTCATCGCACTTTCATACTAATTTGTCCCATTTTTTCATTCCACTAACTCTGATCTTTTGGCCAAATTAATCATATTTCATCATTCATATCCTCTTTCACATCAATTTTATATCATTTTGAAATAATTTTATATCAACTCAAAACCATTTCAAATCAACTCAAAATCACCCCAAGTCAACTCATTATCACCTAAAATCAGTCCTAATCAACCATAATCATCATGAAGCATATCAAACATCCAAAATCAATCATCATTTGTCCAATCCTAGGCATTCCTATGGCTTTTAGTGCCTTGGAAACCTATCAATCTATCAAATTTTATCAATCTAACCTTAGTACTATCATGGCTCCTAGTTCTAGGTCAAACCATCATTCATGTCACCTGATCTTTGACATTTTTGAGTCTCTTAGTGTCAAATCATGGCCTTATTAATAATTTAATAATATTTACAATGTCTATTGATGTTATTATGATCAACCTTATCAATCAATCTCAATCCTGTAGCATTTACAATGTCAGTTAAATGTTACATATCTTTAGTTCATGTCATATGTCTTTGGCATGTTATCAATTTCAATCAATCAATCAATTTGATCATGGATTTGGTCTATCAATCATCATTCTAGTCAATCTCCATTATCATCACACTTCATAATATGCATCATGGATTCTCCAAGGAATCTCTTTCCATGTCACATATCCAAGGTGATGATTCCAATGCTCTCATCCTCTTTGTTGATTATAAAATGAAACTTCTTTCTCTCATTTATGGTCCTTAGCTCTTTAGTATATTTCCATTCCATCTCTCAAGCTTAAATCACAACATCAAGTATTCTCATAGCATCATCATTATCTTAGGCTTTTGCTTCATGATAATGCGCATTATAGGCAATTTGCAGCTACATCATATGGAGAAGAAAGAAGGACATGGGAGCTACAAGTGAAAGAGGGAGTTTAAATTTTTTTTTCTTAATTTGATTCATTTGGTTTTCATGGTATACTAGAGGGTGTTAATATATGGTTATTGAGTTTGTAATTTTCTCATAGTATGTTAGACATTAGCCTATTTTCTGGTCCTATAATAATATGTGTTGAATCACTTGGAATTGGCATTTTAGTTGGTTGCTCAAAATTGTGAGGTGGACTGACTATAGTGGGACTTGTTTCCTTTGTCTATGCACTCTTATCATACTTCTTGGGCATAGGGCTTGCCTTCTTTGGCTCCACACTCTCCTTTGGTATAGTAGACAAGTATGTGTCTATTTCCTTTTGAGTTTCCACATTTACTTCTTCATAATTTCCTCCCATAGGGAGAATGGATCTCTTCTTATTTCTCAATAATGGTGTTATTGCTTTTAGGATTTCAATTATTTCTTCCTCATTATTTACAATACATAGCTTTTTCACCATATTTATCCTTATTTTGTTATCTTCCTCAATAACTCTATTTTTTCTATTTAAAAGTCTATTTTACAAGTCTTTAGGTATTTGACCTCTTATGCTATCAAATCTTTTATCTTTTAGGATCATATTTCTAACTACAACATTCTCTAGTTGTCTTCTATCAATATTATTATACAATTCATAGTACTTATTGAATTGTACAAAATTATTCACATTAATAATTTGCATGTTAAGATTTTCTACCTTGGGTTACCATGCTTCTCTTCCTATTGAAGCCTTTGCTTCCTAATTTGCTAACTCTACTGGTCTATCACCAATTTCTTCTTTAGATTTAGAAGAAATAATTTGCAAGGTTCTTCTCTTCTTTCTTGATCCACCTATAGTTTTCTTGACTCTCTTCTTACGAGGGGTATTGGCCTTCTCAAGCCTTGTAGACTTCCTTGGTGCTAGTGCTTCCTCAATTTTCTTTGGATTCCTTAGAGGTTGCTACTACATATGGAACTATAGGTGCTTGAGAACTTGTCTAGGAAATTGTACAACTTATTTAGTAGGTTTGGCCATTGTAATACATGAAGGGGTCAATAGTTCAAATTGACTGCTAGCCTTCATTTCTATGGCTATCCCTTTCACCTCTTAAAATTCCTTTCTTGTCATTCTTGATTCCTTCAAGATAGAATCAATCACTTTTTCTACCTTCTTCTTGGAGTCCTTGATTATCTAACTTTTTTTAACTTCTCTCATCTTCTTAGTATATGCCCCCCATCTAGAACATTTAGATTCAACTTTTGAGTGTAGGATTATCTATGCATATCCTTCAATCAATTCCTCACTCAATTTGTAACCTATACATTCAATGAAATTAACTCAAGGAGCTACTACCTCCATATATGTGAAATCTATTTCTACCATGAAGCATAGTTCATCCTTATATTTTTCCACTAGTGTAGGAGGTATCCTATACGTTTGCTTCATTTCAGCTTGGAAAGATTTGATCATTCTATTGTCTTTGACTATTTCTTGTTTGGTTCTATATGCACGAGTGAAAGTATGTATTGCGCACTCACTTCCATCTCAATTTGTGATACTAGTAAACTTCTTTGTTGTGTAGAAGAATATATGTGTCACTAGAGATTCAAACCTAAAGACTACACTCCTAGACTTCATGATTCTTGATATGTTATCCAATAACTGTGTTTGAATAATGTCACATAAATTAACCTCTTCACCCTTTACTGTCATATAAGCTACATGAAGAAATTTTGCAAGAACTGAATCTATCCTAGATCCATGGTTGAACTTATATCCCAAAATTTTACTATTGAATCTCACTCCATCATCTTGAATGGTGTTGACCTTCATGTTTCTACCATCAAAACATGTGTTGATATTTTTTTCAACTAACTTACACACATTATTTATGTTCACTAGATTGCATCCTTCATTGTTTAAACCTATGACCTTGTGAATTAGCTCATTATCAATGCATATGATAGAATCTCCCAACCATAGAAGGTCATCATGAACTTTGCTAAGAATTATTCTTATCCATTCATGATTATCAAAGTCTATATAGAACATGTTCTTAACTAGGTTAAGTTGTTCTATGTATGCATGTTCTAGTTTTAGTGACAAATCATTATTTCACATTTTCTCCAATTCCTTATGGAACTCTATATCTCCTATGATTTCAATTTTATAGTAAATATAACCTCTTATATCTTTAACATGAAGTACATTTTCTAGTACTTGCAAAAATGCTCCAATGGGTTCATCAAGCAAAGAAACAAATGGGTGTTTCTTGAAATTATATCTAGGTCTATTGCTTATATTAAACACTTCTTGTCTTGTCATTTCTGAAAATACACTCAACAATTTTAGAAAATACCTTAATTTCACATTTTAGGGTTTTCAACAATTTTGCGTATCTCCAAACTTCTTCAACACTTCAAATCTCTCTTCAATATCACACTTAAGATTTCACACAACCAAATGATGTTCATAAATCAATTTGCATCCTTTCAATATTTGCCAATCTATACTTCACATTAAACGCATATCTGCCACTAGTCCAAACATTGTCTCTATATAATAGAGAGGAACTTATTCATCTTATATATCCTTATCTTGATCATATTAAGAAATGCACACTTAACTGTAGACTCCTCTCAATGTCTAGTATATACTGTTAATTGTGCAACTTGTGATATGCTTTCTAACATTAGTTATGATTAACTGACACATTGTTTTACTAAGAGTGCTTAATATAGGTAAGATAGGTCACAAATAATAAGTGACTTTACTATCTTGTCAAGTACATTAGGATGAGATTCTTCCTAAACTGTGTGAGAACTTCCAACTTCTCTTGCTTTTACAAATATTTCCTTAAATTATTTTGTTAGCTCCATTTCGTCCTTCAAACTATCATCATTTCTTGCATTGTTCCTTCTATGATTTTGATTCTTGTTAAGGTTTCTTCTATCCATTCTGCAAAAGTTTGTTGTGTGTCCAATGCTATTACATAATTGGAATATAGGTACATTCATTCTTTGTTCATTATTTTGGTGTAAGGTTCTCTATAATTCTTTGTTATGTGTCCAAGATTGTTGCATCTATAATAAGCAATTTGTCTTCTTTCTCCACTTTCATTGATGTGAGATCTTCTTCTATTGTCTGCACGGTTAACACTCTACTATTTGCATTATCACTATCAAATTTAGGTTTCTTACAATCTACTAAATAATGTCCATATCCATGATAGTTATGACAATAAAAATTTGAAATACATTTAAAAGACTTATCTTGGCAATCATCTCTAGTATGTTCAAGTTCATTACACTGGGCATGAGATTCATTTCACATGTTATCCTCATCTTGATCAAATTCTTTAGATTTCTCAGAGTGATCAACATTCTCCTTGTCCTTAGATGTATCATCTATTTTTTTTATGCTTAGATCCTTTTTGACTTTAGGGGTATCAGGTTCTTTTCTCTTAATAGAATTCTTGGTTGATTTTCCAAGGAAGAATCGAAGTCTAGTCTTGTCATAACTAAATCTCTATATAGATATTTGTTCTTCAATCTTTTCACTATTAGTATATAATTTCTCAAGTTGTTTTTTGGTTTGAACCAACTCACCTTTGATAATAGTGTTGTATTTCCCTAATTCTACATGCTCTAGCTTGATAGATTCCAATTTAGATGTAATCTTGCTTAACTAGGATCTTACATCTACATTTTCATCTTTTATTTTAGAGTCATTCTTTCCTCCATTTTTCTTAATACTTAACTTGAGTTCAACTATTTTTAACTCATGTTTCAAGATCTCATTTTGTTTCTTTAGATCTTCAATACCACCATCATTGGTTTGGTCACTAGGTCCTTTTTTCTTCAGGTTATCTATCTTGTCCTTTTGTTCACCAATGTAAGCTTTTGCATCTTTATATCTATCTTTTAGGCCATATCTTTGATCAGTAAGGAGATCAATGTGTTCAAGAGCCTCTTCAAGATTCTTCTTCAATTGTTCCATATCCATAGGGATTTTATTCAAGCTATTAAGCCTCTTTTGAATAAGTAGGCTCTGATACCAATTGTTAGAAATATATAATACTTGGCGGAGGGGGGAGTGGGGTTTGAATCAGTATTTTAAATAGTTTTACCCACAATTGAATATTATTAATTACTTTTCCATAAACATAAGAAAATAAACCAACAATGTTGAATAGTAGAAACAACCATACATAGAAAGAGATCATAACACCATATTTTCTTAACTAGGGAAACCCTAGCCAAGGTAAAACCCTAGTGAGAACCCACTAGATGATTCACTATATAAAAGAATTTGGTTAAGGATATTGATCCTACTAGGAGTCTATGAAGAATGTTTAGTGTCTCAAGTCCTTGTTAGGAGACTAGACTTTGTTAGAAGCCTCAACCTTGTTAAGAGTTTCTTCAACCCTATTAGGAGTTGGAAAATCATATACAAATGTGTGCAAGAAGAGCCCACTGCCCTAACATGAAACTATACAATAATTTCTTCAAGATAATAGGTAAGATAAGATTGATGAGCTCGTGACACAAAATTCATGGTAAACCATTTTAAGATGGATCTAAAGAGGATTGAAGGAGAAGTTTCTAGAAGTGATATGAAATGAGGGGTAGAATCATTGAACCCTACCTTATCTATCCTAAAACTAAATTGGAAAATGGAGAATGAACAACAAAAGATCTTGATTCTCTATTTAAAGAGATGGCTGGTTAGAGGCAAGGGTTTTCATGTGTGAGAACCTAAGAAAGATAAGGAGTCAAGGGTATTGCTTCATTGAATGACCTAATTGAAGGTCTACATTGGCATGATAAGAAAGAAGGATTAAGGGTATGGATGTTTGAAGGGTGAACAAGCTATCAGAGTTGAAATGTGTGAAAGCTAAGCAAAATGGGGGACAAAAGTAGAGATCTATAATCTACAAATGGAGTTGTAATTTTTTTTTCAGATCAAGCCTTACTGTTACTTTCTAACAATTGTATCAGTTTAGGGTAAATCTTTTGGATTAAGATTGACCTAAAAATCATTTTAAAATATTTTAACTAAGTGACATTCCAAGTGAATAGTCTAAAGTCCTCTAACAAGGCTCACTCCTAATAGGGTGATTGAAATCCTTTAACAGGGTCACGTTTAACAATGGGTATTGGAACCTTTATTAGGGTTGGCCTTTCATAGGGCATCACTTCAGAAGAGTGAAAAAGAGTATCATGTTACTAGCATTTTTACCCAAATTAAGTTTCCACATAAATCATTGTGTCAAGTGTGTTGTTGAATCTATTATGTTTCATATTTACATTTTTGGAAATTGATTTGATAGTAACCTACAAGTTTTAAGTAATTGCATAATCTTATGGATGTATGCATGATGAAAATTTTTTTATGGGTTCACTAAGCTATGAAAAGTTTTATTTATACATCTAGACCTTGAGTAACTAATTCAAACCCTCTCATTTATTCTAAAGAATTTCAGCAATTTTTATTAAAGTCATCTGCTTAAGAGGACTAGTTTGAAGGTACTAGAAGCACAAAGATCAAGATTTCAAAAAGAGATGTACCCAATCTTAATAGAGATAACTTTCTTGCATGGAAAAGTTTGATGAAGCTAGACCTTGGAGGACTTGGAGATCATGCACAATCTACCATTACTACTAAGCATGCTAATCCTACTAGAGCCCTAATTGTTGAGGATCTAAAAAAGAATAGAGAACATAACTAGGCAATGCTGGAGATTTCTTCTTCCCTAAGCTATGCTGAATTTGATGATATCAAAAGTCTTGATAGTGAAAGAAAATGTGGTATTCTCTACAAAACATCTATGGAGGAGATTGGAATGTTCTAAGAACCAAAGATGAGATTCTCAGAGGTAAGTTTGATGAAATGAGAATGCAAGAAGGTGAAAATATTGCTCAATATTGCTTAAGGATAAAAGATTTTGTCAATGCAATAAGAGAAGATATTGGTACAATAGATGATAATACTATACTAAGAAATTTTTTAAGAACATTTCTGCTTATATATGTTATTAGATTTTCTGCAGTATAAGAACTAAGATGTATACCAAGGAATACTCTATCTCTTGAAGGTTTTGTAGGAAAGCTCACTACTTTTGATCTATCTAACTTTGATAATTAAAAATCTGAAAATATTGAATTTCATTTCAAAGCTAAGCTGTCATTAAAGGAATTTAATGAGACGAAGAAGAAGAAAAAGACAAAGTTTGTGTCCAGTGATAGTGATACAAATAAGGATGATGTAGATCAACTTGAAACACTGTTGGCAAGGAGATTTCATAGAGGTAAAGACAAGTTTAAAGGAAAATTACATATCATTTGTTTCAATTACAATGAAGTTGGTCATATTGCTGCTAAATCTCCAGAGAAGAAGAAATATAGAGGTGGTGACAAGTACAAAAGTAGAAGAGATGAAGACAACAAGGATTACAAAGACAAAGGCAAGAAGTCTTGCTACATTACTAAAGAGAAAACAAAAGATGAATCTGATGAACATGATGATGGAGTGGTGTATGTTGCAATGGAGGATGAATCTAATGAGGATGAGGCAACTACACTTGTGTCTTGTGTGAACAAGAATGACAAATGGATCATTGACAGTGGATGTTCACATCACATGACTAGAGATAAAATTAAGTTCATTAGCTTGAATTGTTATGATGGAAATAGTGTAAGATTTGGTAATGATGCACCATGTTTGATAAAAGAAAAAAGGTCCTATCAAAATCACAGAAAAGAGTTTATGTGACAATGTGTACTATGTTGAAGGACTTAACTATAATCTATTGAGTATGTCACAACTAAATAATTCAAGATGTAAGGTTGAGTTTTAAAAAAAGATTGCTAAGATATTTGATACTGATGGAAAATTGATTGGAAATGGTGATCAAACTAGAAGTAATCTAGTTTACCTTGATACAAAGGATGCTACTTGTCTAATTGTAAAAATTTGATGATGTATGGCTATGGCATAGAAGCTTATGTCATGTTAATTTTGATAACTTGGTTAGTATCAGTAACATGAGAAAAGTTAAAGGTTTTCCTAAGTTGAAGAAGCCTGATAATATAATGTGCAAACAATGTCAATTAGTCAAAATGAAAAAGTCACATTTTAAGAATAAAACTCATACCTCTAAAAGAATACTAGAGATTGTTCATACTAACTTGTGTGGATCAATTGAAGTGAAAAGCTACAAAGGAGATAAGTAGATTATGCTTCTTCTTGATGATTATTCTAGAATAATGATAGTTATGTTTCTAAAATAGAAATATGATGCTTTCCAAATGTTTAAGTGGTACTTAGCAAGAGTTGAGAAGGAAATGGGTAAAAGTCTAAAATGTTTGAGATCTGATAGAGGAGGATAATTTACATCAAAAGAATTTTAGTACTCCTAGAACCCCTCCACAAAATGGAATTGTTGAAAAGAGGAACTGCTCTGTAATAGACTGTGCTAGGACACTTGTGATGTATAAAAATGTTACTTTGAAATACTAGAGAGAAGATGTAAGTACAACTATCTATACTTTGAATTGTGTACAAGTCAAGAAAGGTACTCATTCAAAACCTTTTGAACTAAGGTATTGATACTCACCTAATGTAAAATATTTTAAGGTATTTAGAAGAAAATGCTTTATCCTCAAAGATTTCAAGAATGGTAAACTAGATGCAAATAATGAAGAAGGTATATTCCTAGGTTACTCCACAAGAAGTAAAGCTTAAAAGTGTTTAAATACTAACACTAACAAAGTTGTGGAAAGTGAAAATCTGAAATTTGATGAACATTTAGAAGTTTATGAGGCCAAACCTATGAAAAAAATAGAAGAATACAAATCATTTATATATTTTTATGAAGGCATGCCTGCTAAAGAAGATGTTGCAAATCAAGCTACTAATCAACAAAAAGTTGCAGTGATTGCTGAGTCACATACTATGAATGTCGAGTTGCATTCAAGAATGAAGTTGAGGCACATTATTATTCTAATATTAGTGTATGTGAGAGAGATGCTAAACTACCTGATAGAGATATACATAGTGACTCTGAAGTAGATAGACCAAATGAATAAATTAGAGCTAAACCAAGATTGTCCAAATATGTCAAGAGACATCACCCTACTGCACAAATCATTGGAGATAAAGATTTTAAGGCATTCTATAAAATAGTTCACATGCCTTGCATATGATATGAAATTTTACATGCATCTTACACTCTCTCATCCAGTTGATGATGGATTACAGAGAGTGATCTGAAATGATGATTCTTAAAAATACACACAATCAAATCCAAAACGAACTTGCATTACAAATGGATTGTGGAAATCTAATATTGTTAATTTTGCATGCATGTCCACCAAGAAAATCACAACTTAAACATATATATTTATATGTTTAAGTTGTGATTGTCTTGGTGGACATGCATGCAAAATTAACAATATCATATTTCCACAATCCATTTGTAATGCAAGTTTGTTTTGGATTTGATTGTGTGTGTTTTTCAGCATCATTGTTTTAGATTACTCTTCATAATCCATCATCAGTTAGATGAGAGAGTGTAGGATGCATGCAAAATGTTATATCATACACAAGTCATGTGAATTGTTTTATAGAATTCATGAAAAACATCGATAGTAACTAATCATAAAAACTTGTGTTAGCTCTTTATATTTTCTATGATATGAAATTTAGGAAAAGGATGAGAAACAAAACTCTAAATAAGTGGGAAAGCTCTCCATGTGCTCTACACCCCATAGGTAAATCTACTCTAATAAAAGAGGCAATCAAAAACCAATTCATTTTGCATTTGTATAACCTTGGGTAGGCTCTTAGAAACATGCTTGCATTGAACCTTTGATGTAAAGGAGAAATAGACAAGCTCACAACTCTCAAGAAGGCTTTCTTAGATAAGAAGTTTCTAAGCAGACACAAATCCTCACTAATAATGTTGCTGCAATTTTCTTATTTAAATCTGAAAAAAGTTGTATTATCTTGGGGAAAGGAGACTATTATTGTTTGTGCTTAAGAATCCTTTAGGTTTGTAGAATCACATGCAAACTAGATGTGACATTGCAATAAGAAAATTGTAATAAGAGCTAGGAGCTTGCCTAGTGATCAAGGCTTGAAACTGGACACTACATGAAGCATTTGTAGGCATTTGAGTCTCAAGCATCACCAGCTCAAAATCAAACTGAAACAAAAACTTGGCGCATATAACTAAATAAAAATAGTCTTCTAAGTAAATATCAACATTGTATGAACAATACCATTATAGTGCACTATACTTGGTACAAATATATTGTTGGTTGAGTCCCATGACATAATGTCAGTTCCTAGGTACGTCAATAGAACATATTGTTCTTTCCTATTCTATTGCATAATTTATTATTTGTAGTTTATCGATTGCTTAAATCAGACATGCTTGCAAAATGGAAGCATAGATAAGTCATGTGAACTATTTGACAAGATGCCTAAATGTAACGTGGTCATCAAAAGTCATGGTTGCTAGATATGTACAAACTGGGCAATGAACATAAGCTGTAGCACATACTATACACTCCATAAAAGAAAACTTGTATTTGGTTAGAACTCTTATTTTGGCCCTCTATAATAAGATAGAGACTGCTATTTTACTTTATGATCATAATACGTTTGTTTGTCTTCTATCATATAAAATTAATTTCCTTATTATGTCTTCTTTTCTATAACAAATACATTTACAATGATCTAAAATACCCCCTAACAAATCTATATTGACATAAAAAAAATTAATTTATTTCTGAGAATAAAAATCCCCACAACTATAATGAAATATGAATCTTAATACTTGTGCAACTATTGGAAGGTGGATTTTAGCCACTCGTCTACAACTTTCATAATAAAAAGATGAGATGCAACAAAAATAGATATGAGATCTTGAGAAAATTTATCAAGAACATCTTCGATAATATGCTTTGATTCAACATCTATAGATGAAGTGGTCTGAGATCAGGGACCTTCAATAGGTAGCCAATTCAAACAACTACTTTTTACAAACCATTCAATTTAAAATAGTGGATAGGCTTTTTATTGACAAAGCTTATATCTATTTTCTAATAGATGAGATAATTAACACAAAACTTAAAATTTAAACTATCTGCGTAGCATAACTAACTCAAAATTACATACATATTAGAAAAAAATTAGCAAAGACCTTGATTTTAGTTTCCTTGGTAGACACATCAAAATCTTTTCCTCAAACGGTTTTCAAAGATGCTCTAAACTCTTTCTCTTGTCCAACCTTTGCCTGCAAGTGAATTATATAATCAATTGGGATTGTAAAATGGATTCTCTAAACTAAAACCACTAAGTAGAATTGTGCTTTGGAATCATGGATTGAGTTTCTCATAGCTTCACTCACTCTTTTAACTACCTACATAAATATAGTACAGTTTTGCCAGCTAATCAGCATGTAACATATCCAAAATATGGTTTCTTGCACCAGGCATAAGCTATATAAAAATAAAAAAAATCTAATTCTAAAAGTACTAAAAATTCACATAAATCACTAACCATGAGGAAATTACTAGGGAAAAAAGGCTATTCAATAACCACCTGGAGGAATCTGGAATAAAGAAGAGACCTTCCTACAAATATCATTCATGACACATATAAGTGGACCAATGTTGAGTTTCCTCAAATGCAAAATAACAATCTCAATACTGTGATTTTTACTAGACATCAACCTGGATGGAGACCATTTACTATTTATTGTGATATTTTATTTGATGAAAACATGTAAAGCACATTACCTATAATGGAAAGTTCATGTCATGATACCAACATTCCAAGAAGATATGCTCTTAGTATCCTAGCACTTAATTAAAACTGTAGAGGAGTCAAGTAACAATGAATCTCATATTTAATTTGCATAAAATAGGAAGGACAGGAAAATTTTCAATAGTTTTCTTCAAATATTAAATTACACTAAATAAATTTGCATAAAATGCCAAGCAGCCCCACTGCTTTAATATCAACATTTTCTTAGCAAAAACCCAAAAAACCTTACCTTTGCATTCCTTATTCATGATTCTAATGATGCAAAGTAGTCTTGTTGTTGGTAGGTATAAACTAAAGTCTAAAACTCAAAGCACACATTACAACATCAAACACTTGAAGAAACTATTAACAATACACCATAGCTAAGGTGGAGTCCCTTCTAATGGCAAAATAAAGTAATAATAATTACCTCACAACCAACTAGAGTCAACAATACTATTCCAAAACCTCCAACAAAGATCCCCTTATGAATAGAAGATCCCATAAGATAAACAACTAAGGCCAATATGCTCACCCCCACTATAGTATAAAGAGCATTGGTGCTGAATTCAAGTCCAAGCTACAAAAGAAAAGACATTTACATAAAAACTAAGAAACCCTGTCTGGCAAGAAAAGATATATAGAGATTTCTGATTGAAATTACAAATTGATGTTGAAAAACTTAAACCATAAGAATTGTTTTGTAGAATAATAAAAAAGAAAGATGAAGAATCAAACACCTGAAGGTTACAATGTTGATGTAGCTTTAGAAAGATCATTCAAAGGACATGATATGCTTGGGCTAAAGGAGCTTTGAGATTCATTACTATAGTTAGGAATGGGCTCATCTTCAATCTTTTAAAGATTGAAGATGAGCCCATTCCAGAGTGCAGTAATGAATCTCATATAATGCAATCTCATCTATGAAGCATACTAAAAGCTAACAAAGCATCTTTCGTAGCTAATCTCCCTTGCAAGCTCAACTAAAAGAGAATTCTTGATTGAAGAATAACCTAAAATCCTTGAATAATCTACAATCCTTGAATATTCCATAAGAGCCACAAGAGAATGCCAAAGATAGTCATGATGCTAATAGGCACATTGTGACTATCTTTGACATTCTCCTATGGCTCTTGTGGTTCTAATCTTATAACATGAGGCTTCCTCTTCATTTTTTGAGCATAAGGCTGATGCGGCCCTATAATAAGAAATAAATGGGTTCAATTTGGATTATGTACAACACAAAGAAAACCAAAATGTAATAGCAATTTTTAATAGAGAAATGAACTATATAAACTTATAAAGCTCATAATAGTAATAGGCCATAAAAAAGAGCTAAATTCTGAGTAGACAAAGTTTGAACAAATGAAGCATACTTGATTGATCAAAACCAAATCACTGCCAAGCCTTTTAACCAATCCTCAATAGCACTTTCTCTATCACCAAGTTTGTAGAAGGGTTTCTGTTTATTTTTGGATCTAACATTAATATGGAATCTCCATCCAAAAATTTCTTCAAAGCCTAAAATATTTATACATGAAGTGATCAAAAACTCAAAATCTATCATGAGAAATAGAGTTCCAACACTGATAGTTTATACATCTATATTTAGAGGCAAGATAAATTCAATTGAATATTCAAGATCAAACAAGTTCTTCAAAATATGAAATATGAGATAAAACTATAATTCAAAAAATCTTCAACAAAAAATTTAATGCAGCAAATATCTTCATTTCATGGTTGATATCTATGCAAGTTGAAGATTGTGCATTTAATATCTCTATTTCATAGTTTATAACCTTAATGCAAGTTGAATTTTGTTCATTAATTTCTTTCTAGGTAATAATTTTCATGTTCAATCTTTGTGAGCTCCCAAATCTACAATTGAATGCAAAAGATTTTTCCTCAAAATTTAGCTACTCTAGTTTTTAACAAAAAGCTAGAACTACCAAAGATGTAAATCATAACTGATGATAATTCTCACCAATACCTACCATATTACACATTGAAATCATAATTATTATGTTACCACATTGTAAATCTCTCTTAATTCTTTCACTAAAAATCCATCTTCACTCTCTTTCCTCATCTCCCTCATCCCCACTTTCCCTCCCTTCCCTCTCTCTCTCTCCTACTACACAAAAAAAAATTAAAAAAATAGATCAATAATAAAATCAAAAATTTCTCCAAAAGTCTTAATATGGACTGTATGGTAGGGCATCTATCCCTCAACCTTGTCATGCATCATGAACACCCCCCCCCCCCCCACAAAACCCACTAGGGCACTGCCCCTCAACCCCATTAAGGTCTCTAGTATTAGACCCCCATTACTTTCAAGATCTCATGTCATGTATGAAACTTGATTATGATGAAGAGGTGACAAGGAATTGGGATCTAACCTTTGAGTGTATTGACATAGATGTTATTGTTGCACAATTTGCTAGAAATCTCTTTACATGAGATAGTTGTACAGTACATGGAAAGTGGAAGTGGAATTGTCACTCATTGTGGTTCAAGTGAAGTTCTATTTTCAAAGTTCTAGGTGTTCATTTCATTAGTAAACCCAACTTCTTTTCCTACTAGTCCTAATTTGCAATTAAGTCTCCAGTGAGCATTTGATGTTATAGGAAAAAGAAGTTTGTGAAGGTTACAGTAAATTTTGCATCAAGAGACTTTTTTAGATTTTGTGTAAGATTGGTGTATAGTTAGTCCTCTCTGTTTATACATAGTTCAGAAGTATTTTCAGAAATGAATGGTGTTGTTCATGTAAAAAAAACTTGAGACTGTGATGAGGCTCTAACAATAATGGGTAGAGCAACTTTTATCTTTCCCTTTTACCACACTTTTCATGCTTTACAAACTCATTCCTCTTCCATGGATGATGGATTTTATCAAAAGTTAGTTTTTGATTGCCAAATTTAACTTGTTAAGTATGATAGTCTCATTTGATAGAAGGTGAAACAATATATTTATGACACTCCCCCTCCATGGGGTGTTTCACCATAGATACAAAAAATTTGGGGGAACAAGTCAGGGTTTGAAGAGATAAGATGCATTTGGAGATACCGGTGACACAACATTGCTATTCTTTTGAAATTTTGAATTTCCACAACATGGACTTCATGCCTATTACAATTGATTGGACCCAAAGACTGATGCCTAGCTACACAACATGTGCACTTATTGTATCCATAAGATTCAAGATGATGACTACCCAACAAGAAAATTGATTGTCCATTAAACCATACTCAATGATTTGAAAACCTGAGCATGGGCATTATCAGTGTGTTTTAAAAAGTGTAAACTATAGTGTGGCAACGACATTTTTCCCAGTTGAAAAACCTCATCATGACACACTTCCCATAATTGCTATGCACTTATCAATCATTTTCCATATCAAATATGTTATGCTCCTATTTGGAGTTCAAGCATTCAATCTAGACAAAAAGATGGAGCAGCTATTTTTTGAAAACTCTATCCTGATAAACCCTAAAAAAAATAGGCAAATTTTGATTGTAACTCTAAAAATCATAACTTTAGGTTATAAATTCATTGATTCTATGTTGTATGTTTCAACTTCTATTCTGAGCAATGTTCTTAATAGGTATTATCACACCCATCCATAGGTGGCATCTTCACATAGTCTGAATGGAACTCTATTATTGAATCCAAAGTTTTGGGTGTTCCAATGTTGGGATTTTCTCTATGGATAGAACAATATGCCAACTGAAAGCTCTAGAAGATTGAATTCTTTCCTTGTAGATGACTAGAAAATTAGGCCTAGATAGAGATAATAAGTTGATTCATGCAGAACAAATATCAAAAGGGTAGCTAAGAAGATTGGTAGCTAGTGAATAAGGAAAGGAGATGAAAAAATAGATTATGGCATTAAGAGATAGTGCGAGGTATGTTGTGAATCTAGGAGTATGTTCTCAACACAATATAGAGGCTTTTATTAAAGGTCTAAAGTTAGACTGCATGAGAAGCATTTTTCTTTAAGATCTATCAGTTCTCTTTTTTTTGCACCTAAAGCAACTTGAATTATTATTTTTTTCTATGCTTTTGGTTTTGACTATGTTTATTTTTGTGATTTCCATGGGAGTGCAACACCCAACTGAATAAACTAAAGTGTCTATTATAGAAAATTTCTTCATGAATCTTGAAATTAGGTTTCAAACAATGTAATATGTGTATGGATCTTCAATAGGTTCATCCAAAAATGAATGAATTATTGCTAGTATATAACTGCAAGAATGAAAATTTAAAGAAATAATGAGAAACCATGGTAAAGAATGTTGTATTTTAATCTCAAACTGAATTTAACAAGTTATAGATATTTATATTGTTATATATGCCTAATAAATAACAATACATTATATATAAGGCGAGAGCCTAAAACACAATGGTAAATTGTGAGTATCTTATATGAGAATTGATCACAACACATAATAATAATGATCTCGACTTCAGCCTTTTATCAATAATATATATATAATTAGTAAGCAATAAGATAAAGCATACCCAAGTAACGAGAGATTGGCCTCCTTTTGGCATAGATTTGTCTATAGGATTTCTTCCAGTAATTAGTTCTAATAGAACTACTCCAAATGAATAAACATCACTTTTTTCCATCAATTTCCCTGTCATTGGTTACATAAAGATAATTTTGCCATTGTTGTACAAAGAAAATTATCTAAGTAGAGGAAAATCAATGTCATGGGGGCATTCATAGCATAGAAAATTAATATTAATTATATCTATTCTCCTACAATGTGATTTTTTAGGGAAGCCAATATGCCATAAACATAATTTGAAAGCTCAACATAGTATTTGAGGCATACGATCTACAAGGTATTGTAGAGCTATATATCCCAAGGTTCCTAAAACTTGAAAAAAGTTTTTGTCCACAACTCTTTGAACTGTTACAACAAGACCAAAATTTGATAGCATCTATAATTCCAAAGAAGATAATGGAAACCATGTGCATCACATGATAACCGATATCTATGTGTAATGAATTTTCACAAAGCTATTTTATTTAATGTAAAAAAAAATGATAAGTACAAACCATCACCAAAGCCAAAATAGGGGATCATATTATCTTCATCAAATGGAGACAAAGTTCAACCAATGATTGAAATCACTTGCTCATATGGGTTTGGTATGTTCCCAATATCATGCAAATTTCACCTATTAAAAGAGTGCTTCCCTACATTTATCAAAAAAATAAACCTATTGATTTTCAATGCCCAATTTAGTTAAACTAAACAAATCTAAAAATTTCTATGTGATAGGATTTTGATACCACTCCACTCATTACTCTTGGTGAAGTTGATTCCAAGAATAAAGTTTGATGACTCAAGCCCAAATTCTCTCAAGGCAACTATCACCTATTGGTCATATTCAACAATAACAAGTTTAGTAGGACTTAATAATAAAAATTACTAGACCACAATGACTTTTCCAAATCTACCTTGAGAATGTAAATATATAAAGGGAAAAAAATGATCAAATATCAAACATTGTAGGTAGCCACACATAAACCCCATATCACATTTGCATTCTGTGTTAAACTCACTTCACCCCCCCCCCCCGCCCATAACAAAAACACCAAAAATCAAACATTTTGCTGACTTTAAAAAATAGCTCTAACTGAAAGAGATTTACGGAAGGTTTTTATTCTTTGGTATAAGTACAAACAATGAAGTAAAATAGGAAGCATTGCTAGCAAGCTTTGGCATAATCTCAAAACCAAAGAATTCCAATTGTTGAAGGTGACTAAGGTGTTGATAATGTAATTACTAAAAGGAACATTCTGAATTGAATGTGTTGGTATTTGAAAATGTTAGAGGGTTTTCAATTATCCCCATGAGAATATGACACATCTAGGGGCAGCTAAATCCCATTATAAACATATCATTTTAGACACAAGGCCAACTATGAGGCTTGACCCTTCTTCTACTTCAGGCTCTGCTAGACCTAGGTGGGTAGACCTTAGATTCAATTGATACCATACCCGTGCAAAAACATATCCCTAAATCTATTAAGTAGATACAAGCCCTTTTTCTCCTAGTAACTCATGAAATGACATAGATCTGTGGTAGCTAAATGTAGATCTAGAATATTCACAAGCTGAGTGAGGGAAAAACAATTAAGTCCTTCAACATAGGATGGAAAGAATGTTTGAATAATAATGTTGAATTCAGCAAACCCTAAAATATGTAGCAATAAGACTTAATGATCATGTAGCTGATCAATGTCTTAACCATTGGGAAAATCCATGAATCAAATGCATACATATGGACATTGGATACTTATACATATATTCAAATATATGATCTATCTATTCAACTTGTAAATAGAAATCAATGCTCAATCTGAACCTCATTCTTACATGATATCCCCATCAGAAAACTTGCAACCCTATTAATTCCTTGAAGCATTTACATAACTTCTTTAGTCATAAGCAATAATTAAATAACATTCAGCCTTAAGGGATTGCAACTATGACCTAGGCTTTTTGTTCAAAGGCCATAAAACATTGAAACTTACTGATAAAGGAGATAAGACTCAAGATGAAACTCAATTATCTGCTGGTCTTTGTATTATTTCCTTGAAATTATACAATCATATGCATGAAAATGAAAAAATAGAAAAAACCTAACAGATCTAAACTATCTATATTAATCTTCCTATATGTTGTTCATACAAGAGAGAATATGCTGAAAGAAATGTGGTTTCACAATAAATCAATGGAACCCTATTGGTATTACCAAAGAAAACTGCTAACATACTGGTTTCTTATTGACAAAACTAGAACCCCGACAATGGAAGAAAGATAGAAAGATATAGACAAAGGTGAATTCCTGGATTGAATCTGCAATCAACATCTTTCCACTTGAAATTCCCTCTTTTGCAATTGAAAAGACTCTCTCTAACCTCTCTCCTTCATGGTGAATCAAATCTTCATCATTCTTTCTTGTCAAAGGCATCAAGTATCTCAGAGATTTCATTCACCATCGTAACTAATTTTGGTGTAAAAAATGGACTCGGTAAAAGTAACAAATCAGTTCAATGTAACTTCCAGAATGCAAGAAAACTTCTTAAGGATGATTTTCTTCACATTCGAATCCCAACAATCTTTTAGAATTGCCCTCTAACCAATTCTAATGTTTCATGATCAAAACTGCCTATTCTATTGCCAGTGCCCTAGGAAATGCAAACTAACCTATATCATGAACTAGAGAACACCAGTGCATAATCTGACTCTAGAAATGGGAAATTCAGCTCTTCCCAGTTTCGATGATAAATTGGAGCACCCATTTTGACTAAAAAATACTCCAATTATGGCCTTCTGAAGATCGGCCCTTTCTTCATGGCTTACATATGATCATGCAAAAATTTTAACTCTTATATAGTTTAAACTATATAAAGCTTAGAAATTGAGTTAAAAGACCTACATGTGGATTTGAGGAAAAAAAATATTAAAATATTAAAATTTGAAAAATCTCAAATTTCCCCTCATTTCTACCTGGGTCAAACTTCCTTTGACTGAGCTTGACATATGTCATCTTTTGATTGGCTCAAACCTAGGCAATGCCACATGCCACATTCTGACTAGATATCCCATCAACACCACATGTCATCTTCTTGCTAACTTGCTATGCTATTGTGTGAGCAACTTCTCCTTAGCGAGATGGTGAGGACCGCAGGATTTGCCATGTGGCACGATCTGGTGCGTGCTTGAAACTTACCCACCATAGTGCCACTTGTCCATTTCTAATTTGGCATTTGAAATGGGACCCATGCAAATTTATTCACCCTTCGCTGCATTTCAAAATTTTTTGGCTAGTCGCTATGTTGCTAGCCCAAATTTCTTGGATTTTCTGGCTAGCATCATAGTGACTAGCTAAATTTTTAACTCTCCCGGTGCCTTCAACCCTGCTGACATCATCACCTGTTCTTGCATGTTCTTTCAGAATTTATGCCTCTTATCTAGCTGATCAGATGAAGTGGGCCCTCACCTATGCAAGGCTTCAAAAACCTTTTCTTTAAATCACCTTAATTAATGTGTGTAGGAGTATTTGAAAACATATGCAAACCGTTCCGTCCCCAATGTGGGATAAACATTCAAACGTATCTGCTCTCTTATCTGGCCTCTACAACTTCTTCTTACTTGATCTACATGCTCATATGTTGCTTTATGTGAGAAAACTTGTTCTTCATTTGCTGATATCATCTACATGCAGGCTACTTCCTTTTTTTAATGTGTGAACATGACTACATGGGTTTGTTCTTATTTTGTATCTTGCGACTTTGAAAGTGAACAACCTCTCCCTTTGTGGATACTTGTTGAAGCTACAGTCTTTCCTCTTCTTGCTAAACATGGGCTAAAAAGCTTCCCTTGCCGCTCATGATAATAATACATACACATACACTTCTAGCACCAAGCAATGCGGATCCTTTCTTGAAATGATGCAATTTTCTCCCCTTTGTCTGTAACCAATGCCCTGGGCATCATCCCCTTCTTCATTGTCATTAAATAAAGACAGTTTAAAATCATTTTTCAAATCCATACCTATGTACCAAATAGTCTACCATTGAAAACCATTCAGGAAAAGAGATCTGAAATAAGTTACAGATCCATGAAGATCTTAAAGAAAGAGTGACTTGCAATGAGCTATTGATGGGACTTTAATTCTTAATGTAATCCATAAAGTCCTTTGCAAAGTGGATTCCATTGACTGGTCTTTATGCATGGGCTGCAGCTATGGGTACTCTATGTGGAGATCCTTTGCTCTGAAGCCGTGGACTTCTCTTGAAGATGGCATCTCCCCTTTCAAAACTGTGGCTTCATCCTTCATGTATGGGTAGCCTACATTGATTGCTCCCTCTACTATGGACCCATAGATATTATGGACTTTCTTGTGATGGGAAATCCAAGGTATGAACCATGTGCTCTCGGCTGGAGATGTTCTGCCACTGAATTCTACCCAAACTTTGAATGGGCCCGATGATTAAAAGGTTGCTCCAAATACACCCCAAGAAAATACAAGCACTCAAACATTATAACAAACAACATATCGCATCACTATACAATTTCTTTGAGCACTAGCTTTTGAATGAAATCATGGAGACCTTGTATGTAAATGAATTGCAATTGGAACATCTTCAATCCATCATTGATCTGATGTAATCAATCGGGCCCCAAAGTGGGCTTGACTAAAAAAAAAATCATTTTTGAACAACTGACCCACATACTGATCCCTTAAATGTCTTAAATTGACTAGGATCTGATTTGATCACAAATTGCTCATTAAAAACTCATTTTAAAACATTTCTGCATCACTGTGAAAACTATGTCAGGAAGCCTGTTACCTAGCTTTAAAAACTGACATAAACACTTGGCCAAGCTCTAAAACTTAGGATCTCTATTCTCTTCGACACATTCCATAGGCCTACCAAATCTTGTTGTATGATGACATCGGGGTCAAAAGATATCAACCTCTAAACATGCCTACTTAAAATCACCTGCAGATAAACATATTAGAATGCAAGAAATTGCATTTGGTTTCGGCCTTGCAAACTAGGAAAATGAGCACTTGAGATTTTGGAAATTGGGGCACTGGTAAATTTTCATGAGGAGAATATTATTCTATGATTTGGGCTCTTTATGAATCATGAGAAGTATTTGGCAAAGGTTTGAAGTTGGCTACTTGGATTAACAGGGTAGGAAACACTGACAAGATAAAAAAATTTATAAATGGATTGACCCCAGAAAAGTGTGAAGATAGATTTGTAAAGACATGAAAATTGACACACTTGTAGTATTTTAAGGGTAGAATATAGGGGAACAAACCATTTGATCCTACCAATCATAGGCACAAAGATATGACATCTTGAATAGGACTCCCGATCAATCTACAGTTCTGACTACTAGTGAAACTTTAAAAATTGCAAATGGAATCACATTTGAAAACTGATCAAATGGATTTGTCATAAGGTCAAATCTAGAATGCATAAATTTTTTGACCTCTAGAGTATTATGCAAAATGAATCTTCTCACTTGGGTCAATAGGTCAAAAGTTATAGTATGTCAAACAAGGCTACCCAGAATTATGAACAATATGCAAATTTACAACAATGATAACTAACCAAATTTAAGGGGTTCAAAACCTATTCAAACAGATTCAAAATGACCTGAAACTTGAAACATAGGTTTATTGATATGCATGACTCAAAGTGGCAGGTTATGAAACATAACCAAGTGCAAGATATTTGGATACAAACATGGCCTTTGATCATAGTTTGACACTTGGGTAGAAAATGCAGAATTGAAGACAACTCAAAACAAGACTTAGCTGAATAGTTTGAAACGTCAATCAATAATCATGGAACACTTAGATAGTCTGAATGAAGGGCATTAGAAACATAAAAAACCTTTGAGCAATAATTCCACAGCCAGGTACATGAACATGAAAAGCATTCATAGGGGCTCAAAGCAACTCAAAATTTTGAATAGGCGCTCAAAATGGAAAAGCAATTTTGAGCACCAATAGTGGCTCTATCTGGGGACACGTGCCCCTTGCGAGCATGGCAAGATTTCATATCTCTGGGAGAAGCGCACCACACACCTAACTACACAAGCTCTCTTGAATAGCTTTATTGAAAACAGGGAAACCTATATTACTTATATACAAGTGATGGCTCTAGGCCACCGAAAAGTTTTAGAACCTTTTACCTCTGTCATATACCTTATTTTCATTTACATCCTCTTGATGTAAATTGAAATTCTTATTTCCATTTGTTTCACCCAACACATAAGCACTTTCAATCACTTCATTAGGCAAAACAAAACTACTGTCATCATCTTATTAGTGCCTATAAAAATTAGACAAACTTTCTACACCTTGCTCACTATGAAAATATGAATCAATGTGATCATAATAACTAAAATCAAACTAAGACTAAAACTGATCACTACTGATTGAGTCATGGATTCCTTCAATCAGAAACACAAAAGCTTGATATTCTACTTCATTGAATGAGTTACATGAATCAGATGGTAACTCACCTTGTGCCTCCAAATATGAAGAGTATGGAAAATCTGATTTATCCTCACTTGCAACAATAGTACACCATATATCAGATTTAATATATGCTGCATTTTCTTCATATTCCAGAAAATGATTAGATCCCAAGTCATAATAATTATCATGAAATTGTGTGCCTAGATTGTATTGATCTGTATCAAATTCCTTTTCAAATAGCTTACTAGGATAAACCATTCCATTAATATTACTTTTCTTGTCATATGAACTATCTGAACTTATCTCAGCCTTATGATAATAGGAAAACATTGAATCAGCAACAATTCTTATATCTCTATTTTCATTCTCATCATAGAAGTCATTATGTGCATTGACATACAAATTAGTATCACATACACCCCCCAAACCTGACATAGCACATTTTGAAACTACATCTTTCTCAACATCATACTTAGGGAAAATGACTTCACCACATGAATTTTCATAACATGTCAAAACACAAGCATCCTTAGATTGGTTAGCATACCTTTCAAAATTGTGAGCCAACAAATCAGAAAGCTCATCAACACTTAGCAAGATTTCATTCCTAGTTTTTTCTCCTTGGCTTAGATCATTATCCGAATAGTTTGACAAATTTGTAACAATAGACTTGTTAGTAATATATTCTAAAAGTTTAGAATTATAATCACCACATAATTCTTCTTCTTGAGACAACACCTCAACAATGGGCATCTCAACACAAACACATTCATCACTAGAAGAAATATTATCATTACTGTCACACTGTTCTTCTCCCTAATTCTCATCAGAAGAAGAAGATGAAATGACATCATGCATATTATCTAATTGCTGATTAATATCCTCTGATTCATAAAAGTAAGACTCTTCATTTTATATATCATCTTGAACATATTGATCACATTTACTAACATTAGACTCAATAGCCTTTAACTCACATTCAAATTCTATGATAATATCATAAAATTTAATAATCTCTTGGGATCTTGCCTTGTCGGGCCAATCAACTGAATGCGGTATAAAAATTTCTAAGAGAAACATTGGCCATGAAGACTTCTCTAGTCTATAGGACTGATGAAGATTCATGATTGCAGATTTGAACTTAATGTAAATTTGCAATCCATCAAGACCCTCAACATCACCAATTCTACTTCTTAATATGACAACCAAATTATCATGATCTTCTCTTTCTAATCTAGCAATCTCTGCATGAAGAATCTCTAATTCATATTGATATCCATACTCAAAATCCATTTCTTCAAATTCTAAAAAAAATCCTACCTCTGTTTCTTAGTGTTGAAACATTGGATGGAGGCAACCATTTCTATCATTCAATTTTCATGAAAATAGAGACATGAAAATTGAAAATACCTTTATGTGTTGCGATGTAAAACCACTAATTTGCTGATTGGCACAGGTGCCAACATAAAACCCTTCACACCACAAATTGAACCCTTTGTAGAGTCACCACCTCCTTGAAGAGGAAAATGAAATCACAACAGTGATTCACCCTTTGAAATGAATTATTTCAGCAGACACAAGCAACCATATAAAACTTTGTGAAGAATTTAAAACTTCCTTTCCAAGAATTTATCAAAAACTTTAGATCTGCCCATACAATTGAAAGTCCTTCAATATTTAGCAATGAAATCAGCTAGGAAAAAACTTGTATAGAGATTTGAGATTCACCACTCATGTGTTGTGAGAAATAAAACATAATTTATCACTAGACAAATTTGAACTAGACCTTCAATGTAGGAGATACTTGCAGATCACTAACACCTTGAAAAGAAAATATACTTTATGAACCAATTCTTGACTTTGAAACTTTCTCAACAACACTTGCAAACTGAACTAATTGAAGATAGACTTATAACAGTCATAGAACATAATTTTCATCCAATTCTCACAACATATTTTTGATTATGAATAAAGCTTAACCAGGGAACATAAAACATTAACAGAGAAATGGTAAACACATCACACAACCCTGTTGTTGTAACATATCCTTCCTATTGTATTGAATCTTCTTCAAATTCTCAAGGTTTTTCTACCATTCAGATTCAATACATTCCCCAGCAGAGTCGCCATTTTGTTGGTGTTTGAAAATGCTGGAAGATTTTCAATTATCCCCATGAGAATATGACACATCTAGGGGCAACTAACTTCCATTATCGACATTTCATTTCAAACACGGGGCCAATTATAAGGCTTGACCCTTCTTCTACTTCAGGCTCTGCTAGACCTAGGTGGGTAGACGTTAGATTCAATTGATACCGTACCAGTGCAAAAACATATCCCTAAATCTATTAAGCAGATAAAAGCCCTTATTTCTCCTAGTAACTCATGAAATGACATAGATCTACAGTAGCTAAATGAAAATCTAGAATATTCACAAGCTGAGTGAGGGAAAAAAATTAATTCCTTCAACATAAAATGGAAACAACATTTGATTAATAATGTTGAATTCAGAAGACCCTCAGATATGAAACAATAAGACTTAATGATCATGTAGCTGATCAGTGCCTTAACCATTGGAAAAATCCATGAATCAATTGCATACATATGGACATCTGATACTTATACATATATTCAAATATATGATCTATCTATTCAACTTGTAAATAAACATTAATGCTCAATCTGAACCTCATTCCTACATGATATCCCCATTAGCAAACTTGCAACCCTATTAATTCCTTGAAGCATTTACATAACTTCTTGAGTCATAAGCAATAATGAAATAACATACAACCCTAAGGGACTGCAACTACAACCTAGGCTCTTTGTTCAAAGGCCATAAAACATTGAAACTTACTGATAAAGGAGACAAGATTCAAGATGAAACTCAATTATTTGCTGCTCTTTGTATTATTTCCTTGAAATTATACAATCATATGCATGAAAATGAAAACACAGAAAAAACCTAACAAATCTGAACTATCTGTATTAATCTTCCTATATGTTGTTCATACAAGAGAGAATATGCTGAAAGAAATGTGGTTTCATAGTAAATCAATGGAACCCTATTGGTATTACCCAAATAAAACTACTAACCTACTGGTTTCTCAATGACAAAACTGGAACCTCGATAATGGAAGAAAGATATAAAGATATAGATAGGTGAATTCCTGGATTGAATCTACAATCGACATCTATCCACTTGAAATTCCCTCTTCTGCAACTGAAAAGACTCTCTCTAACCTCTCTCCTTCATGGTGAATCAAATCTTCATCATTCTTTCCTCTCAAAGGCATCAAGTATCTTAGAAATTTAATTCACCATAACTGATTTTGGTGTAAAAAATGGACTCGGTAAAAGTAACAAATTAGTTCAATGTAACTTCTAGAATGAAAGAAAACTACTTAAGGATTATTTTCTTCACATTCAAATCCCAACAAGCTTTCAAAATTGCCCTCTAACCAATTCTGATGTTTCATGATCAAAACTGCCTGTTCTGTTGCCAATGCCCTAGGAAACACAAACTGCCCTATATCATGAACTAGTGAACACCTGTGCATAATTTGACTCTAGAAATGAAAAATTCAGCTCTTCTTAGTTTCGACAATATATTGAAGTTCCCATTTTTGCTAAAAAATACTCCAGTTATGGCCTTCTGAAGATTGGCCCTCTGTTCATG
Organism: Cupressus sempervirens; assembly: GCA_028749045.1. Taxonomy (NCBI): domain Eukaryota; kingdom Viridiplantae; phylum Streptophyta; class Pinopsida; order Cupressales; family Cupressaceae; genus Cupressus; species Cupressus sempervirens. Next base: position 272,416,014 of record CM053792.1, on the reverse strand, counting down.
GCTTACATATGATTATGCAAAAATTTTAATTGTTATATAGTTTAAACTATATAAAGTTTAGACATTGATTTAAAAGACCTCCACATGGATTTGAGGAAAAACCATAATAAAATATTAAAATTTGAAAAATCTCAAATTTCCCCTTATTTCTACGTAGGTCAAAGTTCCTTTGCTTGAGCTTGACATGTGTCATCTTCTGATTGGCTAAAACCTGGGCAACACCACATGTCACATTCTGACTGGACATCGCATCAGCGTGATGTGTCATCTTCTCACTAACTCACTATGCTATCATGTGAGCAACTTCTCCTCAAGTAAATAGCAAGGACCATAGGATGTGCCACGTGGCATGATCTGGTGCATGCTTGAAACTTACCCACCATAGTGCCACTTGTCCATTTCTAATTTGGCATTTGAAACAGGATCCACACATATTTATTCATACTGCGTCAGATTTTGAAATTTTTTGGTTAGTCGCTATGTCACTAGCCGAAATTTCTTGGATTTTTCAGCTAGCGCCATAGCGACTAGTCAAATTTTTAACTCTCCCAGTGCCTTCAACCCTGCTGATGTCATCACCTATACTTGCATGTTCTTTCAAAATTTGTGCCTCTTGTCTAGCTGACCGGATGAAGTGGGCCCTCACCTATGCAAGGCTTCAAAAGCCTTTTCTTTAAGTCACCTTAATTAATGTGTGTAGGAGTATTTGAAAACATATAGAAACCATTCCCTCCCTAATGTGGGATAAACATTCAAATGTATCTGCTCTCTTATCTGGCATCTACAACTTCTTCTTACTTGATCTACCTACTCATACATTGTTTCTTTATGTGAGAAAACTTGTTCTTCATTTGCTGATATCATCTGCCCTTCCACGCAGGCTACTTCCTTTGTTTGATGCATGAGCATGACTACGTGGGCTTGTTCTTATTTTGTATCCTATGACTTTGAATGTGGATAGCCTCTCCCTTTGTGTGTACTTGTTGAAGTTGTGGCCTTTCCTCTTCTTGCTAAATGTGGGCTGAAAAACTTCCCTTTCCACTCATGATAATAATACATACACACTCTTCCAGCACCAAGCAATGCTGATCCTTTCTTGGAAAGATGCAATCTGCTCCCCTTTATCTGTGGTCTATGCCCTGGGTGTCATCCCCTTCTTCATTGTCATCAAATAAAGACAGTTTAAAATCATTTTTCAAAGCCATACCTATGTACCAAATAGTCTACCATTGAAATCCATTCAAGAAAAGAGATCTGAAATAAGTTACGGATCCATGAAGATCTTGGAGAAAGAGTGACTTGCAATGAGCTGTTGATGGGACTTAATTCTTAATGTAATCCATAAAGTCCTTTGCAAAGTGGATGCCATTGACTGGTCTTTATGCATGGGCTATAGCTATGGGTACTCTATGTGGAGATCCTTTGCTTTGAAGCCGTGGACTTCTCTTGAAGATGGCATCTCCCCTTTCAAAACTGTGGCTTCATCATTCATGTATGGGTGGCCTACATTGATTGCTCCCTTTGCTATGGACCCATTATATTATGGACTTTCTTGTGATGGGCAATCCAAGGTATGAACTATGTGCTCTCGGATGGAGATGTTCTACCACTAAATTCTGCCCAAACTTTGAATGGGCCCGATGATTAAAAGGTTGCTCCAAATACACCCTGAGAAAATAAAAACACTCAAAAATTATAACAAACAACATATCACATCACCATGTAATTTCTTCAAGTACTAGCTTATGAATGGAATCATGGAGACCTTGTATGTAAACGAATTGCAATTGGAACATCCTCAATCCATCATCGATCTGATGTAATCAGTCAGGCCCCAGAGTGGGCTCGACTAAAAAAAAGAAAAATTCCAAACAATTGACCCACAAACTGATCTGTTAAATGTCTCAAATTGACTAGGACCTTATGTGATCACAAATTTCTCATTGAAAACTCATTTTAAAACATTTTCGCATCACTGTGAAAATTGTGTCAAGAGGCCTGTTGCTTGGCTTTAAAAACTGACATAAACAGTTGGTCGAGCTCCAAAACTTAGGATCTCTATTCTCTTCAACACATTCCATAGCCTACCAAATCTTGTTGTATGATGACATCGAGGTCAAAAGATATCGACCTCCAAACATGCCTACTTAAAATCACCTACAGATAAACATGTCAGAATGCATGAAATTGCGTTTGGTTTCAGCCTTGAAAATTAGGCAAACAGGCACTTGAGATTTTGGAAATTGGGGCATTGGTACATTTTCATTAGGAGAATATGATTCTATGATTTGAGCTCTTGATGAATTAGAAGGCATATTTGACAAAGGTCTGAAGCTAGCTACTTGGATTAATAGGGTAGGAAACACTGACAAGATAACAAATTTTATAAATAGATTGACCCTTGAAATGTGTGAAGATGGATTTTTCAAGACATGAAAAATGACACACTTGTATTACTTTTAGGTTAGAATATAGGGGAACAAACCATTTGATCCTACCAATCACAAGCACAAAGATATGACATCTCGAATAGGGCTCCTGATCAATCTGCAGTTCTGACTACTAGTGAAACTTTAAAAATTGCAAATGGAATCGTGTTTGAAAACTGATCAAATGGATTCGTCATAAGCTCAAATCTAGAACGCATTAATTTTCTAACCCCTAGAGTATGATGCAAAAGGAATCTTCTCACTTGGGTCAACTAGTCAAAAGTTATAGTATGTCAAATAGGGCTACCCAGAATTATGAACAATATGCAAATTTACAACAATGATAATTAACCAAATTTGAGGGGTTCAAAACCTATTCAAATGGATTTTAAATGACTTGAAACTTGAAACATAGATTTACTGATATGCATACTAAACTTTCTTAAAGTGGTGGGTTATGAAACATAACCAGGTGCAAGATATTCGGATACAAACATGGCCTCTGATCACAGTTTGACACTTGGGTAGAAAATACAAAATTGAAGACAACTCAAAACAAGACATCACTGAATAGTTCAAAATGTCAATCTATAATCATGGAACACATAGATAGGCTGAATGAAGGGCATTAGAAACATAAAACACCTTTGAGCAATAATTCCACAGCTGGGTACATGAACATGAAAAGCATTCATAGGGGCTCAAAGCAACTCAAAATTTTGAATAGGCACTCAAAATGGAAAAGCAATTTTGAGTACCAACTGCGGTTCTATCTAGGGATGCATGCCCCTTACAGGCATGGCAAGATTTCAAATCTTTTGGAGAAGCAGACCACACGCTTGACTGCACAAGTTGTCCTGAAAAGCTTTATTGAAAATAGGGAAACCTACATTACTTATATACAAGTGATGGCCCCAACCCACCAAAAATTTTTAGAATATTTTACCTCTGTCATATACCTTATTTTCATTTACATCCTCCTAAGGTAAACTAAAATTCTCATTTGCATTTGTTTCACCCAACACATCAACACTTTCAATCACTTCATTAGGTAAAACAAAACAACTATCATCATCTTCATAGTGTGTATAAAATTTAGACAAACTTTCTACACCTTGCTCACTATGAAAATATGAATCAGCATGATCATAACAACTAAAATCAAACTAAGACTGAAATTGATCACTACTGATTGAGTCATGGATCCCTTCAATCGAAACACAAAAGCTTGATATTCTACTTCATTGAACAAGTTACATGAATCAGATGGTAACTCACCTTTTGCCTCCGAATATGAAGAGTATGGAAAATCTGATTTATCCTCACTTGCAATAGCAGTACACCATATATTAGATTGAATATATGCTACATTTTCTTCATATTCTAGGAAATGATTAGATCCCAAGTCATAAGAATTATCACAAAATTGTGTGCCTAGAATGTATTGATCTGTATCAAATTCCTTTTCAAATAGCTTACTAGCATAAACCATTCCATTAATATTACTTTTCTTGTCATATGAACTATCTGAACTTATCTCAACCTTATGAAAATAGGAAAACATTGAATTAGCAACAATTCTTATCTCTCTATTTTCATTCTCATCATAGAATTCATTATGTGCATTGACATACAAAGTACTATCACATAAGCCCCCCAAACTTGACATAGCACATTCTAAAGCTACATCTTTCTCAACATCATACTTAGGGAAAATGACTTCACCACATGAATTTGCATAACATGTCAAAACGCAAACATCCTTAGATTGGTTAGCATACCTTTCAAAATCATGAGCCAACAAATCAGAAATCTCATCAACACTTAGCAATATTTTTTCTCTAGTTTATTCTCCTTGGCTTAGATCATTATCCGGATAGCTTGACAAATTTGTAATAGCAGACTTGTTAGTAATATATTCTAAAAGATCAAAATTTTGATCACCACATAATTCCTCTTCTTGAGACAACACCTCAACAACCAGCATCTCAACACAAACACATTCATCACTAGAAGAAATATTATCATTACTGTCACATTGTTCTTCTTCCTAATTCTCATCAAAAGAAGAAGATGAATTGACATCATGCATATTATCTAATTTCTGATTACTATCCTCTGATTCATAAAACTGAGACTCTTCATTTTCTATATCATCAACAAATTGATCACATTCATTAACATTAGACTCAATAGCCTTTAACTCACATTCAAATTCTATGATAATATGATGAAATTTAATAATCTCTTGGGATCTTGCCTTGTCTAGCCAATCAATCAAATGCAGTGTAAAAATTTCTAAGAGAAACATTGGCCATCAATACTTCTCTGGTCTATAGGACTCATGAAGATTCATGACTGCAGATTTGAACTTAATGTAAATTTGCAATCCATCAAGAACCTCAACATCACCAATTCTACTTCTTAATATGACAACCAAATTATCATGATCTTCTCTTTCTGATCTAGCAATCTTCGCATGAAGAGTCTCTAATTCATATTGATATCCATAATCAGAATCCATTTCTTCAAATTCCAAAAGAAATCCTACCTCTATTTCTTAGTGCTGAAACACTAGATGCAGGCAACCATTTCTATCATTCAATTTTTACGAAAACAAAGACATGAAAACTGAAAATACCTTTATGTGGTTTGGTGTAAAACCACTGATCTGCTGATTGGCACAGGTGCAAACATAAAACCCTTCACACAACTAATCAAATCATTTGTAGAGTCGCCACCTCCTTGAAGAGGAAAATGAAATCACAATAGTGATTCACCCTTTGAAATGAATTATTTCAGCAGACACAAGCAACCACATAAACTTTTTGAAGAATTTAAAACTTCTTTTCCAAGAATTTATCAAAAACTTTAGATCTGCCCATACAATTGAAAGTCCTTCAAAATTTAGCAATGAAATCAACTAGGAACAAACTGGTACAGAGATTTGAGAGTCACCACTCATGCTTTGTGAGAAATAAAACATAATTTATCATTAGAAAAATCTGAATCGGACCTTCAATGTAGGAGATACTTGTAGATCACTAACACCTTGAAAAGAAAATATACTTTATGAACTGATTCTTGACTCTAAAACTTTCTCAACAGTACTTGCAAACTAAACTAATTGAAGATAGACTTATAACACTCATAAAACACAATTTTCATCCATTTCTTACAACATACTGTTGATTATGAATAAAGCTTAATTAGGGAACATAAAACATCAATAGAGAAATGATAAACATATCACACAACCTTGCTACTATAGCATATCCTTCCTATTGTATTGAATCTTCTTCAAATTCTCAAGGTTTGTCTACCATTCAGATTCAATACATTCCCTAGCAGAGTCAACATTTTGTTGGTGTTTGAAAATGCTAGAGGATTTTTCAATTATCCCCATGAGAATATGACACATCTAGGGGCAGCTAACTCCCATTATCAATATATCATTTCAAAAATAGGGGCAATTATAAGGCTTGACCCTTCTTCTACTTCAGGCTCTACTAGACCTAGGTGGGTAGACCTTAGATTCAATTGATACCGTACGAGTGCTAAAACATATCCCTTAATCTATTAAGCAGATACGTGCCCTTATTTCTACCAGTAACTCATAAAATGACATAGATCTGCAGTAGCTAAATGCAAATATAGAATATTCACAAGCTGAGTGAGGGCAAAACAATTAAGTCCTTCAACATAAGATGGAAAGAACGTTTGATTAATAATGTTGAGTTTAGCAAACCCTCAGATATGCAACAATAAGACTTAATGATCCTATAGCTGGTTAGTGCCTTAACCATTGGGCAAATCCATGAATCAAATACATACATATGGACATCTGATACTTATACATATATTCAGGTATATGATCTATCTATTCAACTTATAAATAGACATCAATGCTCAATCTAAACCTTATTCTTACATGAGATATCCCCATTAATAAACTTGCAACCTTGTTAATTCCTTTAAGCATTTACATAACTTCTTGAGTCATAAGCAACAATGAAATAACATGTAGTGCCTCTACCATTTGACTTTAGTAAGTTGTCGTGATGGATGCAACCTTGATGATCTTTTATTGTGATGGGATCATGATTGTGACCCTAAGTGGTCTACGTCGTTGAGGTGTTTGGGTTTATGTTTCTATATCAGTTGCTTTGATTACACTTTTGACTGATATTTGAGATTATGATGTGATTTTTGGGTTCATTGAAGTTTGTGCCAGTGGTTACCAGGATCGATGTGGTATCATGAGGTTGTTCCATGATTACCTTGAGATGTGTGTAGAGATCGCACTATGTTCTATTACCATGCTATACGGGACTAGGTTCCTGTAGCAGTGGTTAGTCATGTTTATGATTGTTTTTGCTTATGTATTTTTAGTGCCTTTTTAATGTAGAGTAATCAATCATTATTAATGCGTAAGTAATTAAATGGATTGTTCATGTGGGATTATTTGGTTATGTATTGCAGACATTTACCTTGTTATATTTCTGATTAGAGAGATATTTGTTACTCATGTTATGTTTACATTTGAGAGGACCCGAGGGTCAGATGTTACACTTTGATTCCAGTATCATGGATTTTAGACTACTATGTTGTTTAGTTAATCATATTGCATGATGATTCCATTTTGAGATGACAGTGTGTTTTATGATGTTATCTGGTTATATGGTATTTGGACATACCTCTGATTTTGTTATGTGATAGATTTAATGCTATGGTTATTTACTTCATTCCTATGTTGCTATGCCTTTTACGAATGTGAGTGATGTAAATAGATTATTTTAATATAATTAAATAAATGATTAAATTAGGTGGTTTAATGCATTTATTGCTTTGGCTATGTTATTATATGCAATTGCACTTGATCGTGTTGTTTAGTGTGCAAGATGTATATCCCTGGCAGTGTCACATGGAGTTAGTGATTCAACCATTCATATTTTACCAATGTTGCCCTTGTATGGTCCACATATCTTTAATTAAATTTTTAATTTAAACCTTTCGATAATTATTAAATTTGAACTCATTTGCATTATGTGATTAGACCAGTAAGCGTGTCTATGCATTTAGAGGTTTGCACTGTCGCGAAAGTTATTAAGGAGATTTATGTGTTTTTAGGTTTTCGGTCTTTTTAATTGTTTTATTTTAATTTTTGGCAGTTTTACCATAGATGAATTCCTATTTATAGGAATAGCCTATTTTCGTTTGGGTCGATTCGAGGTTTAACTGGATTGGCTGGTTAAATGCCCTAATCGATTATTCACCCGAAAAATGAATAAGTATCCAAAGAGGAATTTAATTCCTCACTTCTCACTTTCAAATTGAAAAGTTGGAGAGTAAAACCCAAAATCTTCTTCATGAGGATTTACTATTTTTTTCATTGTGGGAGCTACGGGCATCGGATCATCGCGAGTTTGAGCTTGTTGGATCCAGCTCGGGGAAACCTTGGATTGCTGCAATTTTCAACCACTTCTGTGGGCATTTTATTTTATGGTTTAGATTCTCATTTTGCCCTATTGGCTGTGAGGTAGGGCTTTCTCATTTTATTGTTTCGGCTCTGTTTCTGCTTCTATTTTTTGTAGCCGTTTGGTTGGAGGCTAAGAACTAGTGTTCCCCTCCATTTCTGTATGTTAGTTCTACTCGGTTGGGCGGGTATGAACATTTTCTTATTTTTTGTAATGAGGGATTGGGATTTTATGCCGTTATGCTAGCCATTTTTGCACACAGTGTCCAATTTCATTTATTTTTGGATTTTTGGAGTTTTTTAACCCAAAGGTCAAATGGGTTTTAATTTTGGAATTTTTTTAAAATTTGGAGTTTTAATCTCATTTTACGTGCCACCCTATTTCCTCTGGTTTTCTTAGCACAACATGGGTCGTGGACTTGGATGATCTGTTTGGATATCAATCATACCACTTTTGCACTTTTATGTTGCATTGGGATGCATGTTGCATCCGTACTCCCGACATTGTGTTCGGTCGAGTGATTTTATACCTGTTATGGTTTCTGTTGGACCTTTGCTTTTGTTTAATGAGCACTAGGATTCGTGTAGAATCCATACTCTCAGATTGAGGCTGGTTGAGTAAGTTCATGACTTTTGGTCTTGTTGCATCATTGGGATTCGTGTAGAATCCATGCTCTTGGATTGAGGGCGGTTGAGTGATTTCATGATGTATGGTTTTATTGGCTTTGGGATTTGTGTAGAATCCATCCTCTTGAGTTGCTTTCGGTTGGGTATTTATTTTGCATTGTATTCTCATTCTTGTCCTTGTGTTATGGTCTTTGTGATGGTGGTGTGCCACACACGAGTACATGCGTGTACATTTGTTGGGTGACTTGCGAGGCTTGATCTTCCATGGATTTGCCAGAAGTTATGATCATTGGGGTTGGGATGGGAGTATGCATGCACACAGGCACTTGTTGTAGGATGAGCATGGGTAGGGTAGGGTAGCATATGGAGGGGGCTTCTACCTTGTAGCTTGGTGACCTTAGTCCCATAGGGTTGGAAGAGGATAGAAAGTTTTAAATAAGTGATAACTAAATAAAATGTGTGACTGGTAATAAAACTTAAGATAATAAAATGGTACTTTTGTGTGTTGGCCTTCTGTTGAGAGAGTTGAGCTATACAGTGTATTGGCCTTCCGTTGAGAGAGTTGAGCTACATAGATTTGAGCTTGGGCTTTTCGATGCCAAGTGACTCTCCATAATGTCAGCCTCTACTTAGTAGCCTTTTGAGTGTTTGACCAGGACCTGTACTCCTTTCATTGTCTTAGGTTCTTGGTTCAGCCATCATACTGTCTGGCGTGAGTGTTAGCCATGGATGTTGTGTTTTATGTGTGTTTGTGGTTGGATCATTATCTCCATCAGGACAGTGAGTGTGGACCTATGGGTGCCACATGGTTGGGAGGCGTAGCTACCTTTACCACTGCTAGGGACTAGTGTACAAAGACAGTCTCTTATCCTAGTGCGATTGTTGCTGGATGTTTTCAGTTGGTACTTCGGGTTTTGGAGTATGCTTTCTTGTGATTTATTCTTTCATTGGAATGCTTGGATATCATGTTTAGATGATGTTAGTTTACTTGATGCATTCCCTTATCATGATGTTTAGCATATGATTAGATGATGTTATTTGATTTAGTAGTATATCTATTGCTTACTACTGTTTAGCATGTGATAGGTGATGTTATCTACTATAGGATTATCTTATGCATTATCACTAGCATGTTAGATTTCCTTATGCTTATATTGTTGTATGTTTTTAGTAGTGACGCCCCTATTATGATAGTATCAACAATTTGGTTGGTGGCTTGGGATGTTACGCGTGAGGGATTGCTAGGACCCACGACGGTCTTATGATGCTATTGACGGTTGGAAGGAACTGCGTACTTAGTTTGGTTGTTCAGCTCTCTGTGATGTTTATTTTAGTGTGTTCTTTGCTATTGTAGCTTAGATGGATAGATGTTCTTCTTTCTGTGTTGTTCTTGCACTCGAGTGTTCATTCCTCGATTCGTGTGGATCCGGTACTCCCTGGTGTGCAGGTTCTTTGCTCTATTTCGGTCCCTTTTGCTTCTAGGTGTGTTTTTGTTTTCTATGGGCAACATTTGTTCAGCATGGTGTGACACTTTAAAAAGTATCACACGCCCATGCAAATGATGTCGTACGACACTGTAAAGTATCGTACACCTTCTTGAGAAATGTCGTACGACACTGGAAGAGTGTTGCATGCCTTCTTGAGAAATGTCATACAATGCTGAAAAGTGTCGCATGCCTTCTTGAGAAATTTCATACGACACTGGAAGAGTGTCACATGCCTTAAGGAGAAGTGTTGCCCTCCCTTAGTAAAAAGTGTCACACAATTTTTGTGAAAAACCTACACATGCCATCAGCAGGCACTTTTGTTTGTGATCCAATCTTTTTGAGAGTTGTTTTGGATACCCTTTTGGGCATTCTTCGACCCTATGTTGTTGCTTTTTGCATTCTATTGGTTTCTCTTGAATGCAATCTTTCATGTTCTGTTGTTGTCTCTTGGAGTTCAAAATATATCGTTTAATTCCTTATACTTAAGATATATTTTAATATATGCGAAGAATCTTTTGAGATAGGTTTTAGACCTCTCGGAGATAAGTTATGGATTCTAGGAAATTTCAAGGCTTCAAAAATCCAAACTTAGCCAATTTTCAGGGCTTTAGGATTTCAAGCTTAGCCAAATTTTGGAATTCTGCATTTTACCCCAGCTTGGTGTTTTTTTGATGAGTGGTTGTTTCTTGTGCCCTCATCTTGTTTGTGGTGGTTGTTGGCTTTGTTTGGTTGTGGCGTTTGGAGATTCTTTGGTTGTCGGGATTGTGTTGAAGTCTTCCGTTGCAATCTTTGTGATCCTTGTATGATGTCATGTGCATTCATACTTGTAAAAAAATAAAAAATCTTGGCTTGATTTGAATCCTTGTTTCCAAGGATCTCCAAATGGGGCATTACATCTGGTATCAGAGCCCATGTTCAAACATTGGGATCTCTGTGTTATGTTTCCCTTGTAGTTTTTGTTGCGTTGGTTGAGTGCGAGTGTCTTGGTGAGAACTCATGATCTTGTTGCTTTGGTATCTACTTGTGATGGACTTGCTTGTCCAGTAGAGGCAACTAGAGCAGTTTGTGGAGAAGGAAGTGAGTCTTCCTGGTTTTGTTAGTGGAATCAATGTGCCTTGGTTGGTTGGTTGCTTGTGTGACCCTCTTTGGATGGAACCACTGATTGGTGTCCATGTCTTGGCTTGTGTACCTCTTTTTGTTTCTCCTTGTGGAGTAGGTGCATTGTTTCCCTATTTTGTCCTATTGTAAGTTAATAGATGAATCTTATTGTGATTCTTTATTTTGTTGATTATATTAATAAAATGGTTGCTTTCATTGAAATGAGTGTTTATTGTGAATCTTTGCTAAGTAGTAGTTTTGCATTATATCCTTGCGTTAATGACTTAAGTCCCCAATCTGATTTCTTCTTAAGCTTATGTAAAATTGTATTAATTTGATGGATATCTAAATGTTGCATTGCATGGAAATTATTGTTATCTACATATGCATGAGGTTACTGATGGTATACTGCTTGATGTGTGTGAGTGTGTTCTCTAACATTGCTAGGATGATGTATTCCTTAGCATTGTGTGGTGATATATCCCTCTTGTGTAACTGTACTTAGTCATCACCTGTAATGTGATTTATTTGATGCCTTATTTCTTTTGGCTGGATGTTTTTTCCTCATGTAGTTGGGCTAGCATTAGTTTTTAGTATTTTCCTCTCTTGGAGTAGTCATCAAATTTTATCTATCGTTCTCTTTGTGACAGTTGTCACATTTAACTTATTGTTGAAATGAGCTCTTTTTGGTATTTACTGTTGGAATTGTTAAATTCCCCATTTGGGCTCTTTGATTTTGTTTCATGATGACTATTCTGGATGTGTTTCACTACTGCCCTATTGTGTGTTGTGACTCTATCATGTTCATCTCAAACCTCTGATAGTATGTACAAGGGATATTATCATGGAGAACATGCAAGTGTGTGTGATAGATTTTAAGTGTTAATATAATTGGATGGTTTAAAAGATGAGTAAATGGAATGTTATTTTTGAAAGAAATTGAAAGATATGTACTTGTTTTATGGTGACTCTTGGACCCTTGCTTGAAATCTTTCAGTTCATTATGCATTAGTGCTTACGTTATGTTTAATTAACAAAATTATGAAAGAAAAGTAATGATGGTTTCAGTGTGTGATCTACCTTTCATTCCATACCTTATGTTGTTTTGGGCATGTGTTCTCTTGTGTGGATTTGGATATTTCATCCGTTGCTTGTCTTGGTGACTAAGGTTGTTGGTTTTTTCTTTGTTGTTTTGTCTTGAGTGGTGACCCAATTGTAGGTCTTAGGTCTCTCTTAGCTTCTTCTTCTTGTTGTCCTTGTCGATATCTTTTCGACGCTTTTCTAATGGATTCAATTCGAGTCCGGACGTGAAAGCTATGGCTTTTGGAGTTGTTGATTGTTATTTCGAGTACCTTTTTGAGTAGAGGCCAATTCAATCATGACATATCATATTTATGGCCATTGGAGAAGTTTAGCTCTTCATGTTATTCATAATGGAAGAGTTATCTTGTCTTCATAATCTACTAGGTACCTGTTGGGGTTCGTGCTTGGGTTTTTGTGTTTCCTATTGCACTGAACCGCCCTTGTGGGGTGTAGTGTGGTTAGTGAGCATTCCTTGGTTGAGGTTGATGTTGCCTTGTCTTTTGGGAGTGAATAAATTCTTTGATGAGTCTAGATTCTCCTTCTTAGATATTGTCTTGGCTGCACCTCTGTATCCTTTTCTCTCTTGTGAGAGTAGGCTAGTGTGGTTATGCCACTAGCTCTGTTAGTTTTTTTAGGTGAGTATGTTGATGGTTGGTGAAATTGTGAGTTTCCTAATGCATCATGGACTGGTTAGTGTAGAGGTTGAGAGAGAGACTCCCTCTCAGTCCTAATACTCTATAGTATCCTTCTCCCTAAGCTTATATCTTCATGTGGATTGTCTCAGTCAAGTTTTCTCTTTAACTGTTGACTTGAGGCTAGAGATTGAGTTTAGCAGTAGATTGGGTGTAGTTTTCCTAGCATGGTGCTAGAGGGACATGGTATCGTTGGACACATGTTACCATCTCATGAGTTGGTATGTAGACATTTCATGATTGTGTCCACTGACAGAAGTCTTTGAACCTTGTGGAAAGGTGATATCTTGTTTGGTTGGGTTATATTACCCTAGTTTCTAGTGGTAGTTGAGGTTTTGTGCTGTGGTGAGGCGTCATGCTCCTATGCTTGGTGGTGAGTAGTCTTTTGGAGTGTGTCCTTTTGTAGGTAAACTTTCATCCTCTTTGTTCTAAGGGTGAGTTTACGTGAATTCCAGAATGATCATGTGTGACATGATAGTATTCTTGGGAATTTTGGGATGGTTATTCCCCATGATTCCAAATTTTGTTGGAAGTGCTTAGTGTTTTGACCTGGTTTTGTGGTCATGTGGTTGGTGCATGTCGTGGTTGGGCACTTGTTGACAAGGTAGAGTGGCTAGTTCCTTACCTTCTATTGTTGATTTTATGGCTAGATGGTTTTTCCTAGTGCATAGAAGGTTCCTTGTTGCACGACCTTGTGTCTGTGTGACACCCATTCTCTTGTGGTTAACCTTTTTGGGGGGAACTAACATGATGGGTTGAGAATGTGGGAGTGATTTCGTTTGACTTGTAGAGATTTTCTTAAGTCATCTCTATTGCTCGCTTTTGATTTTGGTTTTTGTGTGTTTTGGTTTCTATTTTTTGGATTGCAGGTTTCTAGGAGTAAGCCTAGTCTTTGGGGGGGATGATGTAGTGCCTCTCCCATTTGACTTTTGTAAGTCATCATGATGGATGCAACCTTGATGATCTTTTGTTGTGATGGGATCGTGATTGTGACCCTGAGTGGTCTACACCGTTGAGGTGTTTGGGTTTATGTTTTTGTATCAGTTGCTTTGATTATGCTTTTGACTAATATTTGAGATTATGATGTGATTTTTGGGTTCACTAAGGTTTGTGCTAGTGGTTACCAAGATCGATGTGGTATCATGAGGTTGTTCCATGATTACCCTAAGATGTGTGCAGAGATTGCACTATGTTCTATTACCATGCTATACGAGACTAGGTTCCTATAGCAGTGGTTAGTCATGTTTATGACTGTGTTTGCTTATGTGTTTTAAGTGCCTTTTTAATCCAAAGTAATCAATCATTATTAATGCATAAGTAATTAAATGGATTGTTCATGTGGGATTATTTGGTTATGTGCTACGAACATTTACCTTGTTATATTTCTGATTAGAGAGATATTTGTTACTCATGTTATGTTTACATTTGAGAAAACTTGACGGTCAGATGTTACACTTTGATTCCAGTATCATGGATTTTATACTACTATGTTGTTCAGTTAATCATATTGCATGATGATGCCATTTTGAGATGACAGTGTGTTTTATGATGTTATCTGGTTATCTGGTATTTGGACATACTTCTAATTTTGTTATGTGATGGATTTAATGCTATGGTTATTTACGTCATTCCTGCATTGCTATGCCTTTTGCAAACATGAGTGATGTAAATAGATTATTTTAATATAATTAAATAGATGATTAAATTAGGTGATTTAATGCATTTATTGCTTTGGCTATGTTATTATATGCAATTGCACTTGATCGTGTTGTTTAGTGTGCAGGATGTATATCCCTGGCAGTGGCACATGGAGTTAGTGATTCAGCCTTTCATATTTTACCAATGTTGCCCTTGTATGGTCAACGTATCTTTAATTAAATGTTTAATTTAAAATTTTCGGTGATTATTAAATCTGAACGCATTTGAATTATGTGATTAGACCAGTAAGCGTGTTTGTGCATTTAGAGGTTCGCACTGTCGCGAAAGTTATTAAGGAGATTTATGTGTTTTTAGGTTTTTGGGCTTTTTAATTATTTTATTTTAATTTTTGGTAGTTTTTCCATAGATGAATTCCTATTTATAAGAATAGCCTATTTTCATTTAGGTCGATTCGAGGTATAACTAGATTGGTTGGTTAAATGCCCTAATCGATTATTCACCCAAAAAGTGAATAAGTATCCAAAGAGGAATTTAATTCCTCACTTCTCACTTTCAAATTGGAAAGTTCAAGAGTAAAACCAAAATCCTCTTCATGAGGATTTACTATTTTGTTTTTTGTGGGAGCTACGGGCATGGGATTGTCGCGAGTTTGAACTCATTGGATCCAACTCAAGGAAACTTTGGATTGCCGCAATTTTTAGCCACTTCTACGAGCATTTTATTTTATGGTTCAGATTCTCATTTTGCCCTGTTGGCTGTGAGGTAGGGCTTTCTTGTTTTATTGTTTCTTTTTTGTTTCTACTTCTGGTTTTGGTATTCATTTGGTTGGAGGCTGAGAACTAGTGTTCCCCTCCATTTCTGTATGTTAGTTCTACCCGGTTGGGCGGGTATGAACATTTCCTTATTTTTTGTAATGAGGGTTTGGGATTTTACACCGTTATGCTGGTTGTTTTTGCATACGATGTTCAATTTCATTTATTTTTGGATTTTTGGAGTTTTTGAACCCAAAGTTCAAATGGGTTTTAGTTTTGAATTTTTTCTAAAATTTGGAGTTTTTACCACATTTTGCGTGCCGCCCTATTTTCTCAGGTTTTCTTTACACAATGTGGGTCATGGACCTTGATGATCCATTTGGATATCAGTCAAACCACTTCTACACTTTTATGTTACATTGGGATGCGTGTTGCATCTGTACTCTCGACATTGTGTTCGGTTGAGTGATTTTATACCTGTTATGGTTTTTGTTGGACCTTTGCTTTTGTTTCATGAGCACTAGGATTCGTGTAGAATCCATACTCTCAGATTGAGGCCGGTTGAGTAAGTTCATGACTTTTTGTCTTGTTGCATCATTGGGATTCGTGTAGAATCCATACTCTCGAATTGAGGTCGTGTTGGTGTTTGAAAACGTTACCCATTTCCAATTACCCTGAGGAGAACAAGATGCATCTAGGGGCAGCTAACTCCCATTATCAACACGTCCATTCAGACACCAGGCCAACTATAAAGCTATACTCCTTTTGCACTTCAGGCTTTGCAAAACCTAGGCGGGTGAACCTCTAGATTCCTTATATGGTACCAGTTGTCAAAGCATACACTGAATCTAATACAAAGCAGATAGAAACCCTTATTTCTCCTAATAACTTATGAAATAACGTATATCTGCAGTAGCTAAATGCAAAACAATGAAATTCATAAGCTAAGTGAGGGCATTCTGTTTATAGCTCTTCAACATGAAAGGGAAATTCATTTGATTAAAGATGTTGATTCAACAAAACCTCAAAAATGCAACAGTATAACCAGTGATCCTATAACTGATCAGTGCCTAATCCATTGGACAATTCCATGAATTCAAAACATACATCTGTGACATCAGGGTGTATCTTATATACCTAGACATCAGATCTATCCAACCACCTTGTGATTCAGACATTAGTGTTCATTTAGGTCTCATTCTCACAAAATATCCTTCTCAAACAACCAATAACCTTGTTTAAACATATTGAGTATTTACTTGGCCCTTTGGTCCAACAGAAAAATAAATCAAACATACAACCTGAAAGGGATGCAAATGGGTCTCAAATCTTTGTTCCAAAACCACATAAGACTTACAGATTGTTGAGACAGGAGACAAGAACCAAAACAAAACTAGTGAAATTGTTGCTCATATGTATTCCTTTCCTTGAAACTATATATTCAGATGCATAAGATTAAAACATGAAACAACCTAATATCTCAGAACTATCTATATTATCTCTACAATGCTGTTCACATGAGAGTTCTGCTGAAGAAAATGGTGTCACAGTCATGGAAACATGTCAAAATACTAGAACCAATGGTCTCACAGTGCAAAAAATGGAATCCCCAATGGTATCACAGCAATGAACTCTTTCTTCCCAGAAACTGGAACCAACTGGTTTCTCAGTGACAAAAACTGGAACCAATATAAAGTATCAGAGAAAGAAAGATATAGACAAGAAAGAAATCCCAGATCTGATCTTTACTTGACAAGTGTCCACTTGAAAATCAATCTTCTAGCAACTGAAAACTTCTTCCTTCCTTCTCCCATCTTGATCTGATTTTGTTTCATCATTTTTTGCAACTAATTTGCAAATGTCTGTTTCTGAATGATGAAACTTGCTGAGTCACCAAAATATCTAATTTACCCACTGAAATGCTGGTGAAATTTTTTTTTTTACTGAATGAATCCGCTCAAATTTCAACCCATACTACACTTCAACTATCTTTTTACTGATATTTAGGTCATTACCTTGACAAAAAACAAAACTGAACTTCCTGGTTTGAATATGGTTGCAATTCAAGTACCTGATAGAAAACCTCATGTAGCTCAAACTGACTGATACCTGTGCAAAAACCGACTACAGAATCAAAAAATTCATCTTCTCCCGATTCCGGCGATATATGATAAGGCATGCTTTGCCTTCCAGAAATGCCCAGAAACTTGATTTGAAAAACACTCCTCCAGTTGAAAGTTCAGGTTGCACATCTTTAAAATTTTAAATTTCAAAATTTAAAAAGAAGCTAAAGTTTTAACTTTAGCTTAGAAGCCCCTTTAGATTTAAAATAATGTGCACATCACTTCCTTTTGGGAAAAATAATAAAAATATTATTTTTCAAACATATCATGTTTCTCCATCTCATTCCATCTGGGTCAACCTAAAGTTTGACCGAGTGACACGTGTCACTTACTGATTCGCTCCTTCAATGCATAGTCATTGCCTAGTCACTCATGCCACGTCATTGTCACTACCTTGCTATATTAAAACTCGTGCATCTTCTGCTTGGCAAGTTAACGAGAACCGTCAGATCTGCCACGTGGTGCAATCTGGTGCGCTCTTGAGTTTTTCATGCCACATCATCATCTACCTTGGAACTCGCTGCCACATGTCACATGTTGATTCACTAATGGCACTGTAAATGGGATCAATGTAGCATTTTGACTCTCACCGGATTTTGCAAATTTTCCAGCTAGTCGCTACCTCGCTAGTCAAAATTTCTCGCCACTTTCCGGTGGCGAGGTAGCGAGTCGCCGGATTTTGGAACTTTCCGGCAACTTACCTCATGCTGACATCATCCTTTTTCTCGACATGTTCCATCAAAATTTTGCTTTGATAGTGTTAACATCACCTCCGGCTGGTGTATCTAAGTTGGGACCCACAACATGGCATGCGGCTTTTCAAAAGCCATCTCTTTTGAGACATTGCTTATGTTGTTTAGAATCATATTTAAAGATTTAAAAAATCTTTACCCACACCAATGTGGGATAATACCATAACTGCGGTTTCTTAATGATTTGCATGGACTTTCTGATCATGCATGGGCATTTTTTAGCATGGATCTGCTCCTACAATCAATAGAAACTGTGAGTATTCTTCATCTTTTCGTGTTTCTTGGTCTATTTGAACTGCGTTTGACCTGCAATTTTGGATGCATGGTTTTCTTCCTTAATGCCTGCTACTAATCCTTATCGCATGATATTTCTTATGGCCCACTCATGGTGCTGCCTGGGTCTCACGTGAGGCTTGTTGATCAATTTTACTATTGAAGCCTCTCTTTTATCAATGCTTGGGGTCTCTGACTGTTGGCGTCTGTTCTATGTGCCTTTAATTTGTATTTGCCCAGTTGAAAAACCATATCTTTCACAGATTATGTTCGTGTCAATGATGCCAAAATGTCTTCCTCAAGATTCCCTACCAATCTCAAACTTTATTAAACCTATTTTATATTGGTCACAGCCATATGCATTTGGAGTGTTCTCGAAGGAGACACCACGAATTCTTTTCTCTAGGACATTTGTATTTTTGTGGAGGCGGCTGCCTAAAACATCTAGTGTTTATCCATGATTAGTAGGCCTACCATAGAAATATTTCTCCAACAAGCTTGACAATCTGTATAGCATTGAATGGGCACGGTGATCAAGCCAACTGGGCAGTAGGATAAATGGGAACCTCTCAAATTGCTCTCGTTTATGTTATGAGTTATTGCTTTTTTAATCAATTTCCACTACACGTTCTTCCTTACTGCCTACGTTGTCTTCTTTAGTATTTTTTGTGTCTTCAGCTTTAAAAATGTGGACCCCTGCTTATCTTGGTGTGGGGACTTAGCAAAACGTGGCTCCATCTTTAGTTTCAACGTGACTTCCATTCCTCATTGTGTGGTCCTTCATTCTTCCTCTATTTTGATGTGCCTCCTCTTTTGAAGTCTGCTGTGGGCGTCCTTTACTATGTGTTGCGGGTTCTATGAAAACTTATTTTTCATTATGGCTGCTTGAGTCACATCCCCTGTCTCAATGTGCAGCTCTTCAACTTTGACTGCGTGGGAGCTCCCTGTTTCAAAAGGCGACTTCTAAGTTGGTGGCTTTGTCTTTTAATCTCCCACTCATGGCTTCATCTGCGGCCTACATGCTCTCTTTTCAATACATTGACTACTCCTTGACATGGCGCTGACTCCCCTTTTTAAAACATGCATTTCACTCCTTTAAAAAAAAAAATTGTGGGCTATTCTTCTTCCTGAGCCAATGAAAAAGGGACTTCTCGCAAGATTCCAATCACCTCTTCATATATATTGACCCTTTGTAAATATGAAAGTGGACCTGCCGGCATATGTTCATATTGAGAAGTAAGGCCATCCACCTCAAGACTAGATAATATAGGTAAAGCTGCCATCTCAAGAGAATACTCAACATACTCTTTGAACAAATGCAGTTTTCTTGTACATTCCTTCAAGTAACCTAGACTTTCCAAGAGCAATGCTACCCAAGCCTCTTGTCTGTACAATCCTGCAACAAAATCAAAGAATTTCTTGGCATTTCCATACTCCCTTGTAGAGAAATATTCACGGCCCATCCCACTTCCAACATGATGAACCATTCTGCTAGCATTAACCATCTTATGCTCCTACTCAATGATAATAAATGTATATCAAATGGTGCCCTACATTTATCCTTTTGAAACAAAATGACAGATACATAATATGTATTTATTATTAAGATTGTTAGCATTTCTTCTTCAAAAACATCTTTAAATTCCCTCGAGCTCTATCAGTCCTATTGGATTCAGTCGGGCCCCAAAGTGGGTTCGGCTAAAAAAAATTTGTTTTTGAACAACTGATTTGCAAATTGATTCATTGATATCCTTGAACTGACTGGAATTCAATTTGAATGATAAATCATCACTTAAAACTCATTTTACAACTTAACTACATACTGTGAATGTGGTGCTAGGAGGTCTGTTGACTACCTTTGGAAACTGATCCAAACACCTGATCGGGCTCTAAAAAATAGCATATTGATTCTCTGTTCCATACACTTCTACCCCGTCGAATCTTGTCTCATGAAAAAATCGAAGTCAAAAGATATTGACCATCAAAGTCGCCCTTTTAGAATTACCTGCACCAAAACATGTCAGAAAACCATAAACTGGGTTTGGATTTGGTTCGAAAAACTAGGCAAATGAGCACATGGGGAAACAAAAACTGGGACACTGATTCTATGTCATGAGGTGAATATGAATATGCAATTTGGGTTCATGACGAATCATAGGGCGCGAATGGCGGACGTTTAAAGTATGCTGCTTGGATTTTGCAGATTAAAAGCACTAACAAAAACATTTTTTGCGAATGGAAATGACCCGAAAATGTGTGCAAATGGATTTGTCAAGTTCTAAAAACTGGCACGCTTGTAGTATTTTCGGTATAGAACATAGGGAAACAAACCATTCGATCTCACCTATCATGGATCAGGAGATATGATGTCATGAACAAGGGTTCCAATCAATCTGCAAATGCTGACACCAGTAAAAGTTAGAAATTCCATTTGGAATCGCATTTGAAAACTGATCAAATGGATTCTTCAAGGGTTGAAACTTGAAACATGATAATTCTCTGACATCTATAATGCAATGCAAAAGTAATTTCAACATTTGGGTCAACTGGACAAAAGTTACAACACGTCAAACAGGGCTTCCCAGAATTATGTGCAAAGTGCATCAGCATGAAAACAGTAACTGGCCAAATTTGAGGGACTCAAAACCTAATCAAACTAACTCAAAACGACTCAAAATCTGAAACATAGGTTCTTGGGTATGAAAACTAGGTATTCTCAAGGTGGCGAGTTATGACACAATACTAGGAAAAAGATATTCGGGTTCAAACACAACCTCCTATCGCTGTTTGACAGTTAGATGAAAATGCAGATTTGACAACTTATCAAAATAGGAGTTCAGCAAACGACTCAAGATGATGATTGAACTTCATGAAACACTTAGACACACTGAATGGAAGGTGCTAGAATTATTAAACACCATTTATGCATTAACTGAATGGCGAAGTACATAGGCTTCACAAAGCATTTATAGGCCTAAATTTTTCAATAGTGCTCAAAATTGACCATGCAATTTTGAGTGCCAACAGGTCGGTTGAGTGATTTCATGATGTATGATTTTATTGGCTTTGGGATTCGTGTAGAATCCATCCTCTTGAGTTGCTTTCGGTTGGGTGTTTGTTTTGCATTGTGTTCTCATTCTTGTCCTTGTGTTATGGTCTTTGTGATGGTGGTGCGCCACACACGAGTACATGTGCGTACATTTGTTGGGTGACTTGCGAGGCCCGATCTTCCATGGATTTGCCAAAAGTTATGATCATTGGGGTTAGGATAGGAGTATGCATGCCCACGGGCACTTGTTGAGGATGAGCCTGGGTAGGGTAGGGTAGCATATGCAGGGGGCTTCTACCTCACAGCCTGGTGACCTTAGTTCCATAGGGTTGGCGGAGGATAGGAAGTTTTAAATAAGTGATAACTAAATAAAATGTGTGACTAGTAATAAAACTTAAGATAATAAAATGGTACTTTTGTATATTGGCCTTCAGTTGAGGGAGTTGAGCTACATAGTGTATTGGCCTTCTGTTGAGGGAGTTAAGCTAAACAGATCCGAGCTTGGTCTTTTCGATGCTAAGAGACTCTCCATGATGTCAGCCCCTACTTAGTAGCCTTTTGAGTGTCTAACCAGGACCTGTACTCCTTGCATTGTCTTAGGTTCTTGGTTCAGCCATCATACTATTTGGCATGAGTGTTAGCCATGGATGTTGTGTTTTATGTGTGTTTTTGGTTGGATCATTATCTCCATCAGCACGGCGGGTGTGGACCTATGGGTTCCACGTGGTTGGGAGGTGTAGCTACCTTTACCACTGCTAGAGACTGGTGTACAGAGACAGTTTCTTATCCTAGTGCGATTATTGCTGGATGTTTTCACTTGGTACTTCAGGTTCCGGAGTATGCTTTCTTATGATTTATGCTTTCATTGGAATGCTTGGATATCATGTTTAGATGATGTTAGTTTACTTGACACATTCCCTTATCATGATGTTTAGCATATGATTAGATGATGTTATTTGATTTAGTAGTATATCTGTTGCTTACTGTTGTTTAGCATGTGATAGGTGATGTTATCTACTATAGGATTACCTTATGCATTATCACTAGCATGTTAGATGTCCTTATGCTTATATTGTTGCATGTTTTTAGTAGTGATGTCCCTATTACGATAGTACTGACGATCTGGTTGGTGGCTTGGGATGTTATGCGCGGGGGATGGCTAGGACCCACAATGGTCTTATGATGCTATTGACAGTTGGGAGGAACCGTGTACTTAGTTTTTTTGTTCAACTCTCTACGATGTTTATTTTAGTGTGTTCTTTGCTGTTGTAGTTTAGATGGATAGATGTTCTTCTTTTTGTGTTGTTCTTACACTCGAGTGTTCATTCCTCGATTTGTGTAGATCTAGTACTCCCTGGTGTGGAGGTTCTTTGCTCTATTTTTGTCCCTTTTTCTTTTGGGAGTTTTTTTGTTTTCTATGGGAGACATTTGTTTAGCATGGTGTGACACTTTAAAAAGTATCGTACGCCCATGCAAACTATGTCGTATGACACTGTAAAGTATCGGATGCCTTCTTGAGAAATGTCGTACGGCATTGGAAGAGTGTCGTATGCCTTCTTAAGAAATGTCATACGATGCTAAAAAGTGTCACATGCCTTCTTGAGAAATGTCGTACGACACTGGAAGAGTGTCGTACGCCTTAAGGAGAAGTGTCGCCCTCCCTTAGTAAAAAGTGTCGCACAATTTATGTGAAAAACCTGTGTGTGCCATCAGCGGGCACTTTTGTTTGTGATCTGATATTTTTGAGAGTTGTTTTAGATACCCTTTTGGGCATTCTTTGACCCTATGTTGTTGCATTTTGCATTCTATTGG
The DNA here is from genome assembly GCA_028749045.1 of Cupressus sempervirens. Lineage (NCBI taxonomy): Eukaryota > Viridiplantae > Streptophyta > Pinopsida > Cupressales > Cupressaceae > Cupressus > Cupressus sempervirens. The sequence continues at coordinate 272,392,702 of CM053792.1, read as the reverse complement.
TTTCTCTTGAATGCAGTCTTTCATGTTCTGTTGTTGTCTCTTAGGGTTTAAAATATATCATTTAAGTATAAGTTGATGTATATTTAATTCTTTATACTTAAGATATATTTTAATATATGCAATGAATCTTTTGAGATAGGTTTAAGACCTCTTGGAGATAAGTTATCGATTCTAGGAAATTTCAGGGCTTCAAAAATCTAGACTTAGCCAATTTTCAGGGCTTTAGGATTTCAGGCTTAGCCAAATTTTGAAATTCTACATTGTTACCCTAGCTTGGTGTTTTGTTGATGAGTGGTCATTTCTTGTGCCCTCATCTTGTTTGTGGTGGTTGTTGGCTTTGTTTGGTTGTGGCGTTTGGAGATTCGTTGGTTGCCAGAATTGTGTTGAAGTCTTCCATTGTGATCTTTGTGATCCCTGTATGATGTCATGTGCATTCATACTTGTAAAATAAAAAAATAAAAAATCTTGGCTTGATTTGAATCCTTATTTCCAAGGATCTCCGGATGGGGCATTACATAACATACAACCTTAAGGGATTAAGATAATTCAAGATGAAACTCAATTATCTGCTGCTCTTTGTATTATTTCCTTGAAATTATACAATCATATGCATGAAAATGAAAACACAGAAAAAACCTAATAGATCTGAACTATCTATATTAATCTTCCTATATGTTGTTCATACAAGAGAGAATATGCTGAAAGAAATGTGGTTTCATAGTAAATCAATGGAACCTTGCTGGTATTACCCAAAGAAAGCTACTAACCTACTAGTTTCTTAGTGACAAAACTAGAACCCCGACAATGGAAGAAAGATAGAAAGATACGAAAAAAGGAAAATTCTCAGATTTAATCTGCAATTGACATCTGTCCACTTAAAATTCATTCTTTTGCACCTAAAAGACTCTTTCTAACCTCTCTCCTTCATGGTGAATCAAATCTTCATCATTCTTTCCTCTCAAAGGCATCAAGTATCTTAGAAATTTCATTCACCATCGTAACTGATTTTTGTGTAAAAAATGGACTCGATAAAAGTAACAAATCAATTCAATGTAACTTCCAGAATGCAAGAAAATTTCTTAAGGATTATTTTCTTCACATTCAAATCCCATCAAGCTTTTAGAATTTCCCTCTAACCAATTCTGATGTTTCATGATCAAAACTGCCTATTCTATTGCCAATGCTCCAAGAAACACAAATTGACCTATATCACGAACTAGTGAACACCTATGCATAATTTGACTCTAGAAATGGAAAATTCAGCTCTTTCCAATTTTGATGGTATATTGGAGTGCCCATTTTGCCCAAAAAATACTCCAATTATGGCCTTTTGAAAATTAACCCTTTGTTCATGGCTTACATATGATTATGCAAAATTTTTAAGTCTTATATAGTTTAAACTATATGAAGATTAGACATTGATTTAAAAGACTTGCATGTGGATTTGAGCAAAATCAATAATAAAATATTAAAATTTGAAAAATCTCAAATATCCCCTCATTTCTACCTGGGTCAAACTTCCTTTGACTAAGCTTGACACGTGGCATCTTCTGATTGGCTTGAACTTGGGCAAGACCACATGTCACATTCTGAGTCAGCATCCCATCAACACCATGTGTCATCTTCTCGCTAACTCGCTATGCTATTCCATGAGAAACTTCTCCTCAACGAGATAGCAAGGACTGTAGGATGTGCCACATGGCACAATTTGGTGCATGGTTGAAACTTAACTGCCATAGTGCCACTTGTCCATTTCTAATTCGGCATTTGAAATGAGACCCACATAGATTTATTTACCCTTCACCGAGTTTTGAAATTTTTTGGCTAGTCGCTATGTCGCTATCTAGAATTTCTTGGATTTTTTGGCTAGCACCATAGTGACTAGCTAGATTTTTAACTCTCTTGGCACCTTCAACCCTACTGATGTCATCACCTATACTTGCATGTTCTTTCAAAATTTATGCCTCTTGTCTAGCTAACCAAATGAAGTGGGCCCTCACCTGTGCAAGGCTTCAAAAGACTTTTCTTTAAGTCACCTTAATTAATGTGTGTAGGAGTATTTGAAAACATATGGAAACCGTTCCCTCCCCAATGTGGGATAAACATTCAAACGTATCTGCTCTCTTATCTGGCATCTACAACTTCTTCTTACCTAATCTGCCTTCTCATACATTTCTTTATGTGAGAAAACTTGTTCTTCATTTGCTGATATCATTTGCCCTTCCACGCAGGCTACTTCCTTTGTTTGATGTGTGAGCATGACTGCGTGGGCTTGTTCTTATTTTGTATCCTATGACTTTGAATATGGACAACCTCTCCGTTTGTGGATACTTGTTGAAGTTGTAGCCTTTCCTCTTCTTGCTGAACATGGGCTGAAAAACTTCCCTTGCCGCTCATGATAATAATACATACACATACTCTTCCAGCACCAAGCAATGCAGTTCCTTTCTTGAAAAGATGCAATCTGCTCCCCTTTCTCTGCGGCCTGTGCCTTGGGCATCATCCCCTTCTTCATTTTCATCAAATAGAGACAGTTTAAAATCATTTTTCAAAGCCATACCTATGTACCAAATAGTCTGTCGTTGAAAACCATTCAAGAAAAGAGATCTCAAATAAGTTATGGATCCATGAAGATCTTGGAGAAAGAGTGACTTGCAATGAGCTATTGATGGGACTTTAATTCTTAATGTAATCCATTAAGTCCTTTGCAAAGTGGATTTTGTTGACTGGTCTTTATGCATGGGCTACAACTATGGGTACTCTATGTGGAGATCCTTTGCTATGAAGCCATGGACTTCGCTTGAAGATGGCATCTCCCCTTTCAAAACCATGGCTTCATCCTTCATATATGGGCGGCCTACATTGATTTCTCCCTCTGCTATGTACCCATAGATATTATGGACTTTCTTGTGATGGGAAATCCAAGGTATGAACTGTGTGCTCTCGGAAGGAGATGTTCTGCCACTGAATTCTGCCCAAACTTTGAATGGGCCCGATGATTAAAAGGTTGCTCCAAATACACCCCGAGAAAATGCAAGCACCCAAACATTATAACAAACAACATATCACATCACCATGCAATTTCTTCAAGAATTAGCTTATGAATGAAATCATGGAGACCTTGTATGTAAATGAATTGCAATTTGAACATCTTCAATCCATTATTGATCTGATGTAATCAGTCGGGCCCCAAAGTGGGCTCGACTAAAAAAAATTTTGTTTCCGAATAACTGACATGCAGACTAATCCATTAAAGTCTCAAATTTATTGGGACCTGATTTGATCACAAATTTCTCATTGAAAACTCATTTTAAAACATTCCTGCATCACTAAGAAAACTGTGTTAGGAGGCCTGTTACCTAGCTTTGAAAACTGACATAAACACTTGGTCGGGCTTTGAACTCAGGATCTCTGTTCTCTTTGACACATTCCATAGGTCTACCAAATCTTGTTGTATGATGACATCGGGGTCAAAAGATATCGACCTTCAAACATGCCTACTTAAAATCACCTGCAGATAAACATGTCAGAATGCAAGAAATTGCATTTGGTTTCGGCCTTGAAAACTAGGTAAATGGGTACTTGAGATTTTGGAAATTGGGGCACTGGTAGGTTTTCATGAGGAGAATATGATTCTATGATTTGGGCTCTTTATGAATCATGAGGAGTATTTGGCAAAGGTTTGAACCTGGCTACTTGGATTAACACGATAGGAAACACTGACAAGATAATAATTTTTAGAAATGGATTGACCCTGGAAAAGTGTGAAGATGAATTCGTCAAGAAATGAAAGCTAACACACTTGTAGTATTTTTAGGGTATAATATAAGGGAACAAACCATTTGATCCTACTAATCATAGGCACAAAGATATCTCATCTCAAACAGGGCTCCCAATCAATCTACAATTCTAACTACCAGTAAAACTTTAAAAATTGCAAATGGAATCGCATTTGAAAACTGATAAAATAGATTTGTCATAAGCTCAAATCTAGAATGCATAAAGTTTTTGACTGTTAGATTATGATGCAAAATGAATTTTCTCACTTGGGTCAACTGGTCAAAAGTTATAGTACGTCAAATAGGGCTACCCAAAATTATGAACAATATGCAAATTTACAACAATGATAACTGACCAACTTTTAGGGATTCAAAACCTATTCAAATGGATTCAAAATGACTTGAAAATTGAAACATAGTTTTACTGATATTCATACTAAACTTTCTCAAAGTGGCGAGTTATGAAACATAACCAAGTCCAAGATATTCGGATACAAACATGGCCTCTGATCACAGTTTGACACTTGGGTAGAAAATGCAGAATTGAAGACAACTCAAAACAAGACTTCGTTGAATAGTTTGAAACATCAATCTATAATCATGGAACACTTAGATAGGCTAAATGAAGGGTGTTAGAAACACAAAACACCTTTGAGCAATAATTCCATAACCAGGTACATGAACATGAAAAGTGTTCTAGGGGCTCAAAGCAACTCAAAATTTTGAATAGGCGCTCAAAATGGAAAAGCAATTTTGAGCACCAAAAAAATGCTCAGTAAATATGTGGTTAGGGAGAAATTTAATTCTATCAAATTTTCACATTGCAAGTGACCTCCAATCATGTAGCACATTATCTTGCTAATGAAGGAATCATTCAAGAACCTATAATGGCCCTCTATAGTCTGTTCAAAGGTCCTGTTGCTTGCATGGATCTTTAAAGGAACACCATCTATAGTCAGTTAAAAGTTCTTGTATTGATCTTTAAGGGCACTAGTTAGTTCAAAGCTCTTGTATTGATGTTTAAAGACACTTATGTTTTTAGGCATAGTGGTGGTGATTGGATCAATGTCTCAAATTTGGAATACATTGCAGGTAACAAGTTAGTAGTCTATTCTTCCAAAAGTGGGCATGCATGCTTTCCTTGTGTAGGGAACTTTCTTAAAGGTGACAAAAGATTGGGAATAGGTATAAAGAATCATGGAGCTAGAAGCATATTTTCTCTAGGTACAAGAAAAAATACCAAAGTGAGATATGGAAAAAGTTTATACTAATTTAATCTATTCTTTAGCATGAAGAATAGAAAAAGTTAAAATTCTATAACAATTCTCTTTTTATTATGAATATTAAGCTTTTTTATTAAAAATATTTCAAAAGTATTTTAAGTTAGTATTGAAGTTATATATATATAAGGTTTATTCTTATGGCTGGCCTCTTTCCCAAGCAAAATATCAGGGTCTCATTCTTTTTGATGTCATGGGCTTTGTATTAAAAAAGATTTGATTTCGAGAAAGCTCTTTGTGAACCAATTAGCTTCACCAACCCTTTGACAATATGTTTAATATTTTAAATTTAATAGGAAAAGTAAAATATTTATATAAGATTATAAGGACAAATAATAAGGTAACAAGGTGGAAAAACTAAATCATTCTTATGTCTGTTTTTATTTGAATATTCAATTTTCCAAATAATTTAGGAATGCTAAAGTAGACACTAATCTATATTTGGCAAAGCTCTGATTTATATTAATAGAAAAATTAAATAGGAGATATTTTGAAAATCAAGTCAAACTTACTGACCTATGCTTCATGAATAGATTTTTCCAAAGCTCACCCCTGTTAATATTACTCCAACTTGAACACTAAATTTCCTCCATAATTAACTAAAAAAATTTATACAATATTAATATATCTTTATCATCATCATAGACTTCTCTATCTTCTTTATTTCACATTAAGAAGAAATAAAGAACACTATCAGAGAGACCATACCATTTTTGAAATCATATAAAATAAACTTGATTTAAAATTTGTTAATGTCACAAACACTAAACTATTAAAACACAATTTAGTGACTACATAGAAACTTTAGCAAGAAAAATTTATATAGAGTACATTTTGATCAATGAATCTATTGTTTGCCGAACAAAAAAAATCTTCATTATCATTATGACTATGAACTTCTCCATATTCTACATTGTTTTAGGTAAAAGAAAAAATAGCAAAGATAACTTAACATTGTCAAAACATTCTAAGTTAAATGCATCAGAAAAAAACATACATTTCTTTTGAAAGAAGTTGAAATCTCCAAGAGTGATGATTTAAGGCAACGTCTAGAGAGCATCATTGTTGTATAAAAATTGCACAACATAAAAGTGAGATATTAGTATAAAGATTTTGATATTAGTCCACTCATTACTCTTCATGAAGTTGATTCCAAGAATCAAGTTTGATGACTCAAGTCCAAATTCTCTCAAGGCAGCTATCACCTATTAGTCATATTCAACAATAACAAGTTTAGTAAGACTCAAAAGTCAAAATGGCTAGACCACAATTATTTTGCTAAATCTACCTTGAGAATGTAAATATATAAAGGGAACAAAATGATGAAATATCAAACATTGTAGGTAGCCACAAATAAATCCCATATCACATTTGGATTCTATGTTAAACTCACTTCACCCCTCCCCATAATGAAAACACCAAAAATCAAACATTTTGCTAACTTTAGAAAATAGCTCTAATTGAAGGAGATTTATGGAAGGTTTCTATTCCTTGGTATAAGTACAAACAATGAAGTAAAATAGGAAGCATTGCTAGCGGGATTTGGCATAATCTCAAAACTAGAGAATTCCAATAATTGAAGGTGACTAAGGTGTTGATAATGCAATTAATAAAAGGAATAGTCTAAATTGAATGCTTAGTAAATATGTAGAATAAGCATCTGGGTTAGGAAGAAATTTGATTCTATTAGCTTTTCACATTGCAAGTGACCTCCGATGATGTAGCACATTATCTTGCTAATGAAGGAATCATTCAAGAACCTATAATGGCCCTCTATAGTCAATTAAAAGGTCTTGTTGCTTGCATGGATCTTTAAAGGCACACCATCTATAGTCAGTTACAATTTCTTCTATTGATCTTTAAGGGCACCAATTAGTTCAAACCTCTCGTATTGATCTTTAAAGACACCTATGTTTTCAGGCACAATGAGTTTCTTAGATATGATCATGTTGATAGGTGTGTATTAATTCATTCTATTTTTTAAGAACCTAAAATTGTTGCCATGAGGCATGTTTGAAAATTTTACACTTCACATGAGGCATGTCTAAAACATCAATTAAGGAGGATTGTTAGGAACATTGATGCTAAATCCATTTCCGAGGGATGGTGAGCAAGTGTATAGTTCAAGAAAGGGAAAGGAGCTAAAAGTGTGTCTCCAACATGAGACTAAAGGTCAACTATTCTTGTGAGTCAAAAGTTGCACTAGGTTTTGTCAAAGATATGCTAGAAGATAAGATTCTCAATAAGGATTGGGACTAAGGCATTACTCAAAATTCATGCTAAGACTATAGGCCTCTCCTATGGTTTGAATAGAGTGTTGAAATTGGTGATATTAAAATGTATTTCACAAATTCATGTTATGGGCAGCAGTAGTCATGGATCATTTTAGACCTGCCACATGCAAACTATCCATTTTATGTTAGTTTGAGCTTCACTTGGTTTCAGGAATACTATAATATTCTCTACTTAACAAGGCCAACCACGTGAAGGTGGAAGCTCATCTGGCCTCACCCGCCTCTCCCTAACATCAATCTAAAGTACCCATTATCATCTAATTACATACTTCGTTCGTTCATTCATCCATTTAAAAACTGAAACATTTAATCAATACAATCACATAACATTCATTAATACACAATACTAATTAAGACTTCATTAACACTATTAGTAAACAGTTTTTTCCTTTGAATAGAAATGCAAACAATGAATCACTATGTTTCAAAAGAAGAACAAAATGCACTAATGATTGGACAGATTATCATTTTATTGATAATCTTCCTCTGAATTGAGAGGTACAACTCCCTCATAAAAGATATTCAATGAATGTGATATCTAGCTATGTCTTTAACCTGTAGACACGAAGGGTTTTTTAGACATTCATCCATCAATATGGAATAAATGTGATCAATAGATTTCTAAACTAGAAATGAATGAAAAACTACTAAACAGCCACAAGACTATCTACTATGTTTCCATATTACAGAGAAAATTGAGAAAGCTATAAACATCTTTATGCAAAAATGTGAACACATAACCACAAGACTACATATATCACATTAGACATAGTAATAAATAACTGCATCTAAAACAAAAATAAAAGGAATCCAAAATCCTTTCAGATCATAAACACAAATGTATATGATTTTAAAATCTAACACACTTATGTCCCTCTTTATTTTAGAGACATGATAAAACAATAATAGTATTATTCAATCCCCTTATCACAGTCAATTTGCATAAAATGAAACTACTTCCTCTGTTACAAAATAGAAATCTCTTCTCCCTATAGCAGCAGCTATATAACTCTCCCCCAGAAAAAGAACACTTCTCTTATTATTATATCTACTATTTATCTTCTCCTTCTGTCAATTCTTTTTCAGTTTGAATAATTTTTTCTTGAAACTACTCACAAATATTCCACTGTCCATTATTGAGGAAGGGTGATATATAAAAAAAATAAACATAATGTTTAATAAAAATTATGATATTGCTTGCATTCATCCAAATTCCTCTTATGGATTCTTGTCACTACAAAATTAAAATGAATTGCATGTGCATGTTGGACAAGTGGCGTATTCTGGTAACAAATTACTGTCATGATTTTGTAATAGTGATAACTTTTGATCTGTTATAATTTTCGCAAAATGGCTTGGAGAGAATTTAGCTAACTAAGCTTCCTCAAACATATCCTAAATTCAGCTCAATCCAACATTTTTATTAAAATATGTGGACCCTGCAACATGACTATTTTTCTGACTGTAGAATATCTGTATTTGCTGGTGCATTGACAGACCTGCATTTAGTTCATCATAACTTTTGAGTTTGGCCAAATTTTGAATATTTCTTCGGTGAAGATTTAGAAAACTTGAGTTTCTACAACATATCAAAAATTGAGCAAAATATGATAGTGGGATAAAAAGTTATGCTCCCCGCATTGTGACTGTTTTAATGCTAACAAAAATTTGTAGCTACAGGCTATATTAAATTTTATAACAATATATACACCAGTACCTGCACATGAATAAAAAAACAAATTTCTTACTATATATCTTGTTATCCACCACCACCTTATAACCTTGGATCTTGGACTTTGAACCTTGAAATAGGATCTGAGCTTGATTTTAAACTTGAGCCACAAATTCTAATGAATCTGAGCCTTTGACCTGTGAACTGCATACTTGAAATTGTCCATGAGCTTTGCAGTTAAGAATGGTGGATTCTTTTTAGGCTTCACCATTTCAAATACAATTTTGAAGCTCCCAATCTTGATTGAATCATAATGATTCTCAAAATCTGAATGCCAGGGCTGAAACTAAAACTTTGAACTAACACTGCACTTTGCACTGACTCCAACATGAACTTGAACTTGAAGTTGAACTGACACAAAACTTCAACTTCAACTTCAACCTCCCCATATGTGAATAGGGATGCTAATGAATAGGAGAATGACTAGCCTAATTTTAACATTTTGTGCTAATGACAGAACTTGGAGTTTAACTTGAATTGGCTGGAAGATTCAACTTCAACTTCGACACTCGGAAGTATATTATGAAATCACTAAACTTGAAGTTGAACTACCCCAAAGATTCAACTTCAACTTCAACTTGGGCACTCCCATGACTTAAATGTTTGACATTAAGGTTGAAGAAAAATATAAGTGTAACAATTGGCTTTGACTAGGGATGTGGGCCATGAGGGACACAAAGAATCCAGCAATCTCTGATTGAAACTAGTGTCTAGAAATTGGGCAACAGAGTCATAGGAAAAAAGAAAGGAGAATGTATGTAGAGAAAGGGAATAGGGGACAACACCAAAACACAAACCTAACAGCAAGCCAAAAACTAGCAAAAAAAAGAAAAGTAACAACACAACCACCGAACAGCTACACTAAACACTACCAAAACTCAAAGAGCAGAAATATTTACAAATGTACATAGGTGAGAAGAACTCACTGCTAGACCAGAGCTAAGGAAAAAATTACACAAAGCCATTCACTAGCTGTGAGAAGAAAGAACCCATTCTGAACAGTGAGTTGTGTTGGCATGGTGCAAGCCAACACTTCTATTTGGCAAACTCATCTTCTTGGTATTTCAGGCTGATCACATGTAGGAACCTTGTCCACCAATAATCAAGTCCAAAAAGCCACATCTCATCATAAATTTCTAAGTTTTCTTGGTTACTCTACAAAGAATTTTCAAGTCCTTTTCCAACAATACACAAAAATAGAGCTTGTTCAAGAATTTTCAAAGCAAGGATTATGTCATTTTCAGCACATATACCCTTGGGATCATCACACAAAAGAGGCTTTTCAGAATTCAAAACACCCTCAAGATAGAAGTGAGTCTTTTCAAACATATGGTCAATCTCAGTCCAGATAAATCCATCATCTTTTGTTGAAAGCAAGTTTGAAAATTCTTTATCTAAAGCAAAGGAATTTGAAAGGCTTATACTTGGAGTTTTCATGAGAGCAACTCCTTCCTTTCTTGCTGACAGAAAGCAGGACAACACTTCTTCACCATGAGATAATGTGTTTGTTGGAACCTTCAATGGTCTTTGTGACTCCCCTTGTAGTATACTTGTTTCAACATTCTCTATTCCAAGGGGAGATAAATAGTCTTTCCCACTTGAAAGTGATTCTTGCATTTGGAAAAGAGGATTTTCTCTAACCATGACATCTTCATGGAACCCTGTTAGTAGGTATAGTGAGTTAAGCTCACTCCAAGACCACTTATCATCCAACTCTTCAAATTCTATTTTTGTCTTACTTGCTGATCCATCCATTTCTTGAAGAGAGTCTCTTTTACCCAAGCATGTGAGAGGTTCTTCCTTTTGGGAACCTTTGCTATCACAAGTGAGTGTGATTTCCTCTGACTCATAAAGACTCCCTAACTAGGGTCTAACCTTAGGCTGTAAATCAAAATTCAAACACCTCATGGGAATTTAGAAGTCCTCTTTTTGTGACCATTCTTCTTGGGAAGAAGGGAAATGAAATAAAAAGGCTTCATATTCTACCTCTCCATCACCTTGAAGATGCCTTTCATTCCTTCCTCATGAATATTTCCTTTGTCATACTGATTTGACATGCTTTCCTGATTAATGCTGATTGCTGAAACAACATTAGAAAATTCAATAGAAGAAGATTCAAAGATTGGCTGAGAGGTATCCATTAGCAAGCTTGTATTTAACTCATTTTCAGCCGGCTCTTTCTCTATAGGAGGCATACTTAGATGCTTCATAGAATTATCTAATTGGGAAATATGTTTACTATTATTCTCATTGTTTGAATAGAAGCACCCTATTATATTAGAAGAACTATTTTCTTTAGGTGTGACTTCTTGAGAATCTCCATCATCATATTCGACATGCAGGTGATATGATCCCATTGTATGGTGAGAATTGTTTTCAAATAAATGAGGTATTACCAAATCTTGTGCATGGAAAAATGATGTAATTTGACAGTCAGAAATAGAGGGTGTTGGTTTTAATTTTTTTAAGACAATCCTTCTCATCTTGGCTTTTGCCTCTGGATGATATTGTTGTTCATATAGGCAAACTCTTTTCTATAAAGGTTTATCACTTGCATGCTCATTTTTTAATTTCAAATCTGGACCAGAGACTTTTACAATGTTGTCTTGTTGAAACCAACCAGATAAAAATAAATCATCTTCAATTCTTACAACTTCCTTCTTAGCAATTTCAAAGTCACATACCTTACTTCTTTTGAGATGAAATCAGACTTCTGGATGTAATGCTACAATAAAGATTGACAATAGGTTATCTTGGCTGGGCTGGTCAACTTGTGGGATTTTTGCCAAGGTTCATGTGAATTGATCCATAAAGCTTCTTATTTCCTCATTTTCTCCTTTTTGAATCTTAAATAGTTGGCATAATAGGCTGCCCACATTAACAACTGGTTTAAATCTTGCAAGAAATTTATTTTCCAGCACATGCCAACTAGTTATGCACCCATCTTCCAAATGTTGAAACCAAATAGTAGAATCACCAACAAGAGATTTAACAAATAGGTGAACATACACATCTTCTTCCAAAAAACCAAGAATCCCATAGGCTGTTTTGAATGCTCGAATGTGGTTATTTGGATCTTGATTGCTCCTTCCAGCATACTCAAGAAAATATTTCTTTGATCCGACAGGCATGAGTGTGAAATGAGGTAGACCAAAAGGACCAAAATGCAGCTGCCATAATTGAGTTGCAGCCAAGGCCATGATTATACTTGGCTTCTTTTACCAAAAAGATCAGAGTCACCAACCTTCATCCTCAAGGAGGTAACCTTCAAATATCCAAGGAAAGAAAGCACTGAAACTTCACTTTCTTCCCTAGTAGAGTTGCCAAAAACTATTAGTAAATAGTTTTGTCCTTCGAATAGAAATGCAAACAATGACTCACTATGTTTCAAAAGAAGAACAAAATGCACTAACAATTGGATAGATTATCATTTTATTGATAATCTTCCTCTGAATTGAGAGGTACAGCTCCCTCATAAAAGATATTCAACGAATGTGATATTTGGCTATGTCTTTAACCTGAAGACACGAAGGGTTTTTCAGACATTCATCCATCAATATGGAATAAATGAGATCAATAGATTGCTAAACTAGAAATGAATGAAAAACTAGTAAACAGCCACAGGACTATCTACTATGTTTCCATATTACAAAGAAAATTGAGAAAGCTGTAAACATCTTTATGTAAAAATGTGAATATATAACCAGAAGACTACATATATCACATTAGACATAGTAATAAATAATTGCATCTAAAACAAAAATAAAAGGACTCCAAAATCCTTTTAGATCAAAAACACAAATTTATATGATTGTAAAATCTAACACACTTATGTCCCTCTTTATTTAAGAGACATGATAAAACAATAATAGTACTATACAATCCCCTTATCACAATCAATCTGCATTAAATGAAATTGCTTCCTTTGTTACAAAATAGAATTCTCTTCTCCCTGTAGTAGCAGCTATAGAACTCCCCCCCAAAAAATGAAGAACCCTTCTCTTATTACTCTATCTACTATTTATCTTCTCCTTCTATCGATTCTTTTTCAGTTTGAATAACTGTTTCTTAAAACTGCTCGCAACCTTTCATATTCCACTGTCCATTATTGAGGAAGGGTGATGTATCAAAAAGATAAACATAATGTTTAATAAACATTATGATATTGCTTTCATTCATCCAAATTCCTCTTATGGATGCTTGTCACTACAAAATTAAAATGAATTGCATGTGCATGTTGGATAGATGGCGTATTCTAGTAACAAATTACTGTCATGATCTTGTAATAGTGATAACTTTTGATCCATTATGAATTTTACAAAACATCTTGGAGAGAATTTAGATAAATAAGTTTCCTCAAATGTATCTAAAATTAAGCTCAATCTAATAGTTTGATTAAAATCTGTGGGCCCTGCAACATGACTATTTTTCTGACTGTAGAATATCTGTATTTGTTGGTGCATTGATAGACCTGCATTTAGTTCATTATAACTTTTGACTTTGGCCAAATTTTGAAGATCTCTTCAGTAAAGATTTAGAAAACTTGAGTTTCTACAACATATCAAAAATTGAGAAAAATTCAACAGTGGGATAAGAATTTATGCTCCCTGCATTGTGACTGTTTTAATGTTGACAAAAATTTGTAGCTACAGGCTGTATTAAAATTTATAACAATATATACACCAATACCTACACATGAATCACATGTTATTTTCTTACTATATATCTCATTATCCATCACCACCTTCTAACCTTGGATCTTGGACTTTGAACCTTGAAATAGGATTTGAGCTTGATTTTAAACTTGAGCCACAAATTCAAACTGATGAATCTAAGCCTTTGACTTGTGAACTGCATACTTGAAACTATCCATGAGCTTTGCACTTAAAAATGGTGGATTCTTTTCAGGCTTCACCATTTCAAATATAATTTTGAAGCTCCCAATCTTGATTGAATCATAATGATTCTCAAACTTCTGAAGGCTAGGGTTGAAACTGAAACTTTGAACTAACACTGCACTTTGCACCGACTCCAACATGAACTTGAAGTTAAAGTTGAACTGACATGAAACTTCAACTTCAACTTCAACTTCAACCTCCCCATATGTGAATAGGGATGCTAACAAATAGGAGAATAACTAGCCTCATTTTAACATTTTGTGCTAATGACAGAACTTGAAGTTGAACTTGAACTAGCTGGAAGATTCAACTTCAACTTTGACACTCGAAAGTATATTATGAAATCACTGAACTTGAAGTTGAACTGACCTGAAGGTTCAACTTCAACTTCAACTTGGGCACTCCCATGACTTAAATAGTTGACATTAAGGATGAAGAAAAACATAAGTATAACAAACACATAACAATATTCATTAACATAAAATAAAAATCAGTATTAATACGCATCATTCATACATAATTACTTAAAATAAAGTTCTTTCATGATCCAACAAGGTTTATCAAAGAAGATTTTTAAAACATCATTTCTTCTTTCTATTTTTCTAAGCTCTCTTAAGAAAATCACTCATAGGATCATCCATATATGCATCATTCTCCTCCTCTTTTGGCACATGTAATGTAAATTATGATGGCTCCTTCTCTTTGGAGGAGTAGGAGGCTACTGTACTAAAGGAGGCTTTGTTGCAAGAACAAGTAAATGGGATAAATTGGCATACTCTTTTTCTTTTTTTAACTATTACAAGTCTGTAATTAAGTACTAGTACAACATAACATGCATTTTTCTTACCTAACAATGCTACATCATGTACATTAACATTTTGATCCATCACCATGTCAACATGCCAAACACTTGGAACATGCTCCACTCCTTCATCATGATGTTCAACATGCTCTAAAATATTCAAAAAAAGGAAATACATCAAATTGGAATTGAAGAAAATTGTATTTATAATTGCATAATTAATTTCCAATAGCAAATTAATACCTCCACCACTATGATGCACATCATGGCCTTCATCACGAGCAGGTTCTATAGTAGGATATGAAGGCTGTAGTAAAATGTTATGCACATTGTAATGCAGTTAATTACATTCAAAACTACTACCAAAAAAGAATCTTCTCAACTATTCAATTTCATTAACTTTTGATCTAAGCAATTTACCTATGAGATATCATTTGGTGCACTAGATTCTTGGGCAAGGCTTATAGATTCTTCATGTAGGTGTGCAACCACAAGTTTATAGCCTTCCTTCAAGGCAATTTTTCTACCTTCATCTATAACCTCCACATTGAATTTTGTGCCCTATATTTTTTGCTTAGTATCATCATTTTTCCATGTATAGTTTCATTAAACAAAATCATTTGCAACATTATATTAAAAAAATATGAAATTTTATTGCTCCTACTTACAAGTCGAGACTTGAGATTCATATAGCCACCAGAGCCAAGTTTGTGTTGGCCAAACTTTTCTAGTATCACTTTTGTAGCCATAGATGTGTCTTACAATCTATGAAAAATTTCAAACATCTTAGATTGTATATTTACAAATGTCAATAATTAGTGCCTGATTACAATGTACTTAATAATATAATGACATACCTTTTTTTCCCTTGTCCTGCTTCATTTACTCTATCCTCACATAGCCTTTTCTCCTTTGCATCTTCTATTATTTCATTCCACTCCATCAATGGAATTAGAAGAGGATGATCATACTTTGGGTTATCCTTAAGAGCCCTTCTATATTGATCCCTCACAATCTTTATATGCTTTGCTACTCTTTTGAGAAGTAGGTCAGTGTCAAAAAAGTTTTTTCCAAATTTCTCCTCAAAAGATGCAATCAACTAATTTTTTAATTCCACAGCTTGTAAATTCCACCTTTTTAAAAACAAATAATTTGTTAGATCAATAACTTTAATATATCACAATAAATGGAAGAAACAAAAAATTATGTAGCAATGATATGAAACTACATACCTTTTACGTATGGTGGGTCCAAATAGTCTCAATGTCATATGAAAAAGATGTTCAAAGAAAGCATTATTACCTACAAAAACATAAAGGATTTATCAATCCAAAATGAGTAATGTAAAAGTAAACTAAATTTACACTTTAAATAATAACAATTTTCAAAGCACCTAGAAGCTTTTGTTCTTTTAACGAAAACATAGTTTTCTTATTCAGCAACAATGTCCCTTCATATGAACCAATACTAATCACATAGACTACTCCAAGAAATGGATTAGCTTCAGCAGTACTACTCTCTATTGGTCTATCAATTGAAACATCATGACAATTAAAGCACACACCAAAGGAATTGAATGGCATAGAGATGCCACCAGCCACACTTTGTTAATATGACCAATTAATTTGCTGCCTAGAAACTAATATAAATTATAATACCAGAGAAGAAGACAATACCAGAGACTATGAAAGGTGTAGTCAATATTAGCCAAACAACTATTGGATTAAAGATACAACTCATTCTTGAATAATCAAGCTTAGAAACTCTTGTATATTTGCCCAGAACAGATTTTAGATGCAAATACATATGCATACTTATGGATATAATCAAATTGAAGAAATTGACTAGAAAAAATGTTTTTTTCTCACATCATTTAGAACATTGTTAGCAGTAGCTTCTCAGTTGGATCTGATTGTTCACCAACTTGATGTAAGATTAGCGTCTTGAATGTAGTAGAGTAGTTATACATGCAATAAACAAAAGTCAAGAAAAAGGACAAGTAAAAATTTTGTGAATTATGCATACAATCAAATGAGTTAAAGCAAATCTATCTTAGCCATCTCTGTGGATGACACACCACAAAGCTTTATTCTTACTGGTAATTTCTACACAAAGTTAGTAGCAAAATTATAAAATGAGAATTCATGTAGATATGATAAAATAGTATTTATATCATTTCTATATATAGATAACATATAACATTACCATATAAAACACAAATGTGGTAAATATATAGTTTTTACATGTATATCAAACTCTAGGACCATGTAACATATGGTAACTCTTATGCACATGTACACAAATACACAATAAGCTATGTAGCATAATAATACATGCATGTCAAACCATAGTACAATATACCATATTGTAATATAGTAATTTTACACGCATAAGAATATAAAGCTACACTTGACCAAAAAGAGAAATAAAATAGTACATGCAAAAACAAAGAGCTACACTTCACCAAAAAAGATTATAAAGCTTCAAAGTTAAGATCAATAATGATTTACTGGCATCCAACATACATAGCACTATGGTAATAATAGATTTCTACAACAATTATGCCCTAGGTTTAAGTTGAGGAAATAATTTGAACATAACCAATCACATGTGCATATAAATGCACTTGATTGAACACCTAGGGAAAGTGACCCCACCTCTAACATTCACAGACCATTCATAGAAAATCAATACTAACAATTAGCTAACACTACAATTCACTTCACAAATGTACTTAACATAAAAATTGTGTCTACTATCAAAAATAGGAAAATTCAATTGCAACTCAAACAAATCAACCTAGCCTTCAATGACGATCAAGGTACATAAATATAGATAAACAAGACCAACTAGTTCAATTATGCAATACCACACTTGCATCTTAGAGAACTATGGCTGCCACAATAATAAAATCAAAAGGTTAGTGCATACCATAAACTTCAAGAAAAATGTAGTAAAATGTAACCTTAAGGCTCAAATAACCTATATCAATATGCTTTACAACTTGAACTATCAAACTAGCTATAAATAACTTATAGTAGTAGAATATTAGAATCTATAGTAGATGATGAGCCAATTAAAGCTCCATAAATTCAATCCTCCAAAATTGACAATGTTGATGCCTATGTACTCCTGTTCTGTTAACTGCAAATCACTAGTAGTACTAAATTTAGACATCTATATAATCCAAATGTCTTCTACAAAACAAGAGCAATCTTTGCTTTCTTGTGCTTCGATGATCATAAGTCTTTCCTATTTTCTTATGATCCATTGACCATAGGCCTCTATTCAAAGCCACCTTGTATAGAAGAGGCCCTTTAGTAACCATAAATACCAATCTACAAGCAACAAAATCAAGATAATGCAACATCTGAAGCTACTTATATTCAACAACCTACCAATAATTTCACACCTCATTGTTTTGTATGCCACTTCCATGGAATTCAAAGTCTGCATCTATTGCCCCTTTAATTAATTTCTACGCCATCAGATAAATGCCATACTATAATATTATATTGAATCACATCCAAAATCCCAGCAAATAATAATTTCCCTATCACTATAGGAATTGTGGTTCTAACTTAAAAAAATTATGTTGATGCTATCAAAAGGACAGAATACCCATATTTCATACTCATCCATACTAAAAAAAGAGATTAATGAGGAAGCTTACTCACCATTGATGGCATTCAAAGTTCAAGAGCTTTAGTAATCTCATTATAACTCAAATTGAATTCATAGTAATAATAGCTAAAATGAGAAAAAATGTCTCCAGAGTTTTAAGAGCTTCATAATACAAAGGAACTAAAAGTTGCTAAAATGAATATTCATTATCATGAATGGAGATAACTTCTAGCCTAGCATGAAAGAGAAGCATAACCAATGGGCTACAAAATCTAGAACATTAGTAAAGTAGTTCAAATTGGTAACTGTAATCTTATAGAATTGAGTGTGTATTTTACTTGTAATCTTTAACCACATAATCATTTGCAACACAATAGCAAACATACTTTGAAGCTTAAAGCTCATGTGCATAAGGATGTTGTATGAAGTAGAATTCCTTAGGTGCATGAGCTTCTTGCTTTCAATAAAATGCAGATGAGTGATTGTGCTATTCAAGGAAATTCTAACAAGTAAATACATCAAAAAAGCATCCAGATGACCCATAAGTTTGGAGTATATTTGAAGCAAGAGTATTTTATAGGCCAAAGAATTCAAGGCATATGACCTACATTAACTTATATAGAATTCCATCAACAATTGTCATTATTTTATCAATTTTATATACCATTACTGATGTTAACAAATGTTGTGCAACAACTTTAGGTTTAAATGAGTGGAGACCAAATGCAACTTGCAACCAATAGTTTGGTACTTTTATAGACCCCAAGTTGTTAATTTTACTTATTCAACACTCTTCAAGTAGCTAGAAAAAGGTGATAAGAAACAATTTTCATAAATGTCTGTAACTACACTAAATGTGATGTGGATGACACACCACAAGGCTTTATTCTTATTGGTAATTTCAACAAAAAGTTAGCAGAAAAATTATAAAATGAGAAGTCATGTAGAGATTAAATGTTGCATGTGAAACTGACAGTTAGAGATAGGAATAGATGATTACATCACCTAAATAATAATATGCATTCTAGCCCATATGTTTGGGATGAGTAAATATAAGTGTGCCCTTGTACCAACATATTACAGGGAGAAATAGTCAAGGGTCATGAGCCCAAAAATGTCGGAAGTGCAAATGAGAAGTCATGAGGAAAAGGTATACATGACAAAACTGAAAGGCTACCTCCCTACCTATCTCCATGTCTCTCTATGTGTGGGTATATATATGTATGTATGTATGTATGTATGTATGTATGCATGTAGTGTGTATGCATGTGTTTATGTGTATACAGGCTTCTGTAGACATCATTTAAGAACTGATATGCTACTTCATTGTCCATCAACTTGTAGAAATACATTACAAAATATAGCAAAACAAGGTTTTAGGTCAGTTCTAGTGGGAATAGACAAGGATATTTGCATGGTCCTTGTTGTCAACAATGCAATAGGCAATACTAGACTACCAATTGAAGGAGGAGTCCACACTTCATCATGAGCTAAAGAATACAATATTGTTAGAAAATAAATTTGCAATGGATACAGATCAAATGTGATACTATCTAGAAACATCCACAAAAAAAAGGTGTGTTATAATGTTGATGAAAACAAAGAAAGTGTTACTTGCACGAAGGTTGTGCACAACAACCCTCACCATGTTCACCATAAGATGTCACAATTGACACATATGTTTATAAAAGAACAAATAAAATTAGAAATCATGATCCATAAGATATTATAAAATATTAATATCTATTGAACTTCTATTATTGCTTTAGTTGAATTACTCCTTACATTCAAAGATTGGATTCTACGGTCCAATTCTATTCTTGGTGCCTCTTTCTCCTTGCTTTTGTCACCCTTGATGATGATGTTAACAAGTTCAGCAGTGTACCTTTGCTTAATTTTCTAGATGATGAACACAAGGTCAGCACTAAGGATGATGTCATGTAGATATGACACCTATATTTCAGATCGTATTTGATCAACGATCATTCTAGCTTTTTCCTATCATTTGTGACATCAAATATCAGTAAAATTTCATCAAAATAACTCCAAATAAATAAAAAAAAGAACATAATAATATGACATTTTTTTCTATATTAACATTAAAATTTACAATAATTAATGTTTACCTCTACTGAAGGTGTCTGAGATGGCACATCCATATCGCCCTGTGAAAAAAATTAGGAAGTCTTAGAAATCAGTAGCAAAATTAAAGTAATAGACTTACCAAAAAAAATATTAATAATAAAGTAGATTGTATATATAAATCATTTGTCTTAAGTTAAAAATTTAGTGTAACCAATGTGTATATCTAAAAAAATATTTGACATGTTCTACTTAATGTTTATATGTTCACATATGGTTTGGAAAGAAAAAATTGGTCATAGAAGACCCCATAATAGTTAACATTGATCCTACCTGGACATTTCATTGATCACCATGATCTTCATCCATGTCATCATCATCATCATCATCATCATCACCATCATTGTACTTGTCACTTTGATTGTGATCATCACCACCATCTTCATCGCCATCATCATCATCTTCATCACCATCATCATCATGACCATCATTTCCATGATCATCATGATCATCATCAGCATCATCATTATCACCATTATCATCAAAATGACCAAAATCATCACCATCTTCTTCTTCTTCATCACTGGGTAACTGTCATTCCTAATAATCATTTACTTCCTCTTGTGCTTCCTCAATATCTTCTTCTTCTATCACATTATACTTTACTAGCCTTCCTCTTAGGTCATGTCTAACAACAAATGACTAACTTAGTTTGTGTGGAACACCAAAGTAAAACACTTTCTTGCATTGGCTTGGAAAAACATAGGGCTCATCTCCAACTGGCTCAAATGACATTGCATTAATCATTTTAAATCCACTATCATGTTCAATAATAGTCCTATTAGGATCATTTTGATTTAGTTGTAACTTGAACCATTTGATGACAAATAGAACTATTTTGAATGAATTAAAGTCACACTCAAGTATATCATCCAAGATGCCATAGTATCAATTTTTAGATTGTTGAGGATGTATGTTAGTTCTAGACAAAATATTGGTGACCGCAAAGACAACACTTATCCTGGAATCCCACATTTTCTTCATTTTGTCTAACTTTTTTGTGTGGAATTTATAGCCATGGTTGTACATAGCTTTGTGGTGTTTGATCTAAAATTATTCAAACATGTCAAGATTGTTTGCATCAATATGTGAGTTGATATTAAACTTATGTCTCATGATTAGTAATCTTATGTGTACCTTTGTATCTCTTAAGCCATATATTAGATCAAGTACCATTGGTGTAACATTCAGATATCCATTACAATGAGCTTCTTTAACAAATGATGCAACACCATCCTATGTTAATGAGTGACCATTTTCTTGAGACTGTTCAATCTATACCATCATCTAATCAAAATTGTTTGTAATATACAAATGTAGTGCATCCCACTCGTGACCAACTATAAAGAAGACAATTACACCAATTAGAAATAACTTATATATATTGATGATGGATAAGAATTATTAAACTACAAAAAAAAAAACTTATAACTACCTCTCACCCTCCTCAATCTACCTTTCCCTATCAAGTACTCCCCTTTGAATTTGTCATTAAAGTTGGGATCCCAAATGCGATCTACATGGATATCTGCTGCAAACTTTGGAAGATATTCACTAATGTACACCATGGTCTAGTATATCATATATCCCTCTATCATAGAACCCTCAAGATGTGCTCTTTGTCAAACCAAGCCCTTCATAAATTTCAAGTGCCTCTTAACCATCCACAATGATCTAGCTTGTATAGGTCCACACAATTCAATCTCCTCAGCTTGATGTATGAGGTAGTGTTCTTGAGCATTGAAAAAAGTTTGAGGTAAACACTTTTGCATTTCACACATAAGCTGTGGAATTTTTCTCTTCCAATATTTTATACATATTTTTATCAATTTCTTTAGATAATAACCACCTAAAAGAGATTCAACACTCAAAAACACATAAACAATATTTCAAATAAAATTATACAATAGATTTTAGATAAAAAGCTACAAATCTAGGAAAAAACACTTCTAACCTCTTGTATTTTTCGAGAACATATATAATTTGTTTAATACTATTGTCAAATTGTTGTGGAAGGGATAGAGGTAGGACGAACTACAATCATTAAAAAATTATCATTTCAATATATTATTAAATAATATAATAGGTATTTTATTCAATCTTACAAATATACTGTCAATAGAGAACATGACTTACCTTGACGAAGGTATGCCAATCATGTGTTTTCAACCCTGGCCCAAAATAACCTTTCTTTGATAGAAGATTGCTTATATTTGCAGCAAATCCTATTAGAAATTTTTCTTTTTTTATGACTTCTTTTAATGCATCACTTTGTTGCTCTGTTAATAACCAGGGAAGGGCACTTGTATTTATGCAGTCTCGATTGCTATTTGATTCAATGAAAGCTTTTAGTGTATGACTAGATCCATGAATGTCAGTACAAATTTTAGCAATTTGTTCTCTATCACACCTTCCATCCAATATTTTTCATAGTGTCTCTATTACATTCTTTCCAATATGCATATCATCAAACAAATGCACAATTGGGAGATCCTTGTAGTATGGTAACCTACTAAATTGAGTAGGATAACTTTTTAGTCGAGCATATTACAACTTCCATAGATGAGATGTCATTCTTTGTGGCCTTGATGATGTATCTTCTTTCCCATTGAAAAGATGTTTTTCAGTAATTCAATATCTATAATTATTATGGAGAAAGTGTCTAAACTCATCAAACACCTACTTTCCTAAACTTCTCGAATGACAAAATTTTATCTTTAGACCAAAAATTCGACATGCAAATTTTCCCTTTGTCTAAAGACCTAAAAGATCATGTATAATTGGATCATGTACAATTATCATGCACAACTTAAGCATTCGATAGCAATGTGTAAACACTATAATAGACAAAAAATATGTGATCTTAACAATATAAAATATTGCAAAAATGAGTTAGCCCAGGGGCATCATGTATTGTCCATACAAGCATTGCATGGGATTGAAATTGTCAATGTCCTATCATCTAGAGATGTCATAAATGGTGATGTCATTCCATAACTTCAACAACTCGTCAATTAGGGGCTCAATATACATGTTCATATCTTTAACTTGGTATTTACTTGGTAATTGAATGAATATAAACATTACATAATTATTATGACCATTTTCATGCACTATTTATAAATTAATTTAGATAACCATAAAATGAAAAAATACCTGGCACAATCATTGACAACATTGTGTGCTCCCTCTTTATGGACATCCAAAGAAGAATGTTATTTTTAATAACAAAAATAGGCCACACTGAGTAAACAAATCTCATATCTCCATATGGATTGACACCGTCCGCTACCAATGAAAGCTTCAGATTACGAGGCTCTTCTTTAAAGTGTGACCATGTTTCTTCTCTCTTTAAATGCAGAACCATTGATAGGAATTCGTATAATGTCATCCTAATTTCTATTGCATGCATGGTAGTCCATAAATTGTGCCAAGCTAGTGCACCTAAATAATTGTTGAAGACATGGAATAATGGAAATGTACCGAAGAACCTTGTGAGGCACTTTTTTTGTTATTTGATTTGACCGATATCTACTAATATGACAATCAAGACATTCTATTGCAAATTCATGTTGTTTATGATATAGAATGTGATCATTCAGACATGCATATATTGTCTGATACTTCATTCCAATCTGATTCATAATGTTAGATAATTCTCGATACAAACAAGGAAAAATATTTGATGGTGGTAAGAAAAACTCACTAATCAATCTACAACAACAAATATGCCTTGTTAATATAATGAATAGTCATAGCAGATGAGATATGGGAAGCATTCAATATCTGTGTGCACAAAGTCAACACCTGCAAGACAAAGAATGAGACTATCAAAGACTTTGATGACAAATCAAATAGCTATATAGCTCTTATCAATAATGAATGGTTTGCAAGACCAAGGAAACATCACTCCAAATTTCCAAAATTGACATGGTTAGATCTTCAACAGGTTACTAGAGACCTGATGATCATGTTGAACCTAGTTATGGGAAGTCCACAAGGGACAATCCATGAACATTGGATGTGTTATTTCATTGAGAAGATAATTTCTATAGAGGAGATGTTTGGAAAAGTGAGTAATCAGTGACAATTTAGATCCATAGTTGAGGTGTAATGCCCCTCTAATGAATAGCTCGGGATAATCTATTTTATAACAGTTTCAATTTATCCATTCTTAGTTGCTAATTGTTTGGAATTATATGCAAAAAAATTCTCTTGTGACAATATTAACACCTCTTTCCAGGAACATAATTATAATTGGAGAACTAATAATAAGTGCAACATTGTATAGGTTCACTCAAAGTTTAATTCTAACCTCAGTAACAACATAAAATGCCAAACAAGAAATAATAACCACCTATGTAGGTTGAACCTTCCATGCCAATAAGAGTTTTGACAATATTTGTGCCTTTCAAATTTTGGATGCACTACTCGTGACTTTTTCTTGAAAAAGAAAAGATAGAACACATCCTAAACTTCTCCAGAATGCTTGCTCAAAATAATACTATAAACACAAAACTTCATCCAGAGTCCACTAGAGAGGAGAGAATATGCATTTTCTATAAATAACATCATTTCTGAGACAAAGATCTCATTTCAATAACTACAACTCCTAATAAAAAAATCAATTCTAGTATGGCTTCAACTATAATTTTCCTTGATTTAAATGGTCTATATTGACTATAGATTTGGAAATTCTATTAGTACCCTATGCAAAATACATTTATGGTTGTTCTCATAATGATTCCCAAGTGTGCATATATTCCTTCTCCATCATCTATCAGATGGTGCATATACATATAGATGCGATAAATAAATCACCCAATCACTTTCTTCTATTTCCCATCTTATTCCAAGATAGATATTCAATGATAAACATAATTGTGATTCTATAACCCAATCTATCTATCTATATATTCTAGAGATAATTTAGAATACTTGATAGTGCCATTTTCTCTAAACTATTTGAAACCACATTATTAATTATGTATGAAGACTAAATGTATATCTATCAGATGTGAACAATCCAATAAGTTCAAGAAGTAATCTATAGAATATTGAGAGATATGTCAAATCGGTGAAGATGCAAGATAGTGAATTGTTAAAAGGTATGAAAAGACACTCATGTAAATTCACTAGTATTGGGACTATCAATGAAAGCTTCTTAACAATCACACTATTTTGAAACAAAGATGATATCCAAGGGAAATACATCACAATGATGATGCAAAATTTAATAATGTAGGTCAAATTAGTGTTTTATCAAGTTTTAGAGGCAATATTATAAATACCAAGGGAATTGTCATGAATTTTCATAAGTCTAAAGTAGTAGTACAAAGATTTTTTAGAAGTCTAAAGTAGTGGTACAAGGAACCATGTAGTGGAAATTCATTCACACCAAAAGAATATATTACTATTGTGGGATACTACCATTGTTCTTTTAGAGATGTCTTCTTTGTTTGGGAGAGGAAAATGTCTTTCTTTAACATGGTCATTTACCATAGAGGTCAGTATCCCTATTATTCAAGTAATATTTAAAGTCAAAATGTTGTGAAAGAAAAGCTACATGTCACTACTATGTTGGGAGTAATTAGAATTCAAGAAACAAATGAAGGCCACATTGGTATGCATGTTAATCATGATGTAGAGAAGGTCAAAGAAGTGTAGCCTTTTACACTTCCTAAAGGTAAATACATAGTTACACTAGCCTGGGGGATGTAGGGATAGGGGACAAGTGGACAAGTTTCTAAGATGGGGGGACAAAGGGGCTTCCATTCAAGAATAGTTGGGGAATGACGATGGAGGGTGGGAAGGGGGACAGGGGTATATAGTGTATACTATACATATGGTAGTTAAAATACTAATTGTGAAAATATGTATAATAATATAAGACATAAATATGTAAAATACTAATTTACTAAAATAATAAGGTTTAAATATTTGACTCTTCAACGTTGTATTGAACATTGAACATGAAAGTAGAACTTTGAACAATAAATATCAATATTTTAAATAGTCAAATGATAAATAGACCTTCTTTAAAGGAACAAATAAAAAAAATGAAACTCAACTAAATTAGTTGTATACTAGAATGAAAAAAAATCAAAAGAAGATATAGAGATGATTCTACACAATTGATACATACCAAGCATACCAATCAAGTGCCAATGATTCCTCTTTAGAATTGTAGCCAGAGTCCTAAGCATTCCAATCCAAATGATTGTGTATCAATAAGTTTTAAAACAAAATAATCCTAAGAACATTAAGTAATTTAAGCTTAAACATATAAGAAAATGAATACATTTTCCTACAATCAAATAATGATTATCCAAGATTCACTAGTTAAGGGTCCCTCAAGACTAAAATATAGATCAGCATAAACTTTGAACATGAAGGAGAAGATCTTCTACTTGATTTTTACCATTACAACACAATAATTTTTTTTCATAGGAAAATGAGTCTTATTTTTATTCACATTACATTTTTGTATGTTTTCATTGTATTTGTTCTTTAAATTCTATTTCTAGAGACTACCCATAATTGTCCCAGATCACCATAGACTAGGACTTGTATAGATCTGCATCCTTCATTTTCGACCAGTCATATGAGAGAGACTAAAGGTTGGGTGTTATCTTGGTGGGTAGTAAGAAACCTCTCCTAACTCAAAAGTGAATGCGAGCTCTGTTGACAATCATAGAATTTTTAATGCTGTACAATAATTTTTCTTTGGATGCAAGTTAATGTGTCTTGAAGAGAGTGATCTTTTATCCCACGGCAGAAACCTAACCTTTCATCTATGTTAAGCTATCATGTAGATGGGAAATCATTATACATTTATCAAATACTACTTTATGGAAAAGATATAATTGAGTGTGCTTCTTCTTGCTTGTATTGTGCAGGTTAACCCTCAATTTTATGCATTCAAGTGGATTACTCTACTTTTCACACAAGAGTTTAGATTCCCTAATATTCTAAGGATTTGGGACTCACTTCTAAGCAATCCCTATGGGCCTATGGTATGTTTCTATCTTCCATCTGAAAGAGAGAACCTTCTATTAATCATTTACACAAAGTTTCAATCAAAGTTTTACAAAAGTAAGCTGTCAAATACCCAAAAAACTAAATAAAGTAAATATGTCCTCTATTAATTTTCTTGATAATGAAATAAAAGATACTGGCACATTGAAGAGATTGAGTTGATGTGTCTGAGGTGTATCACATTTGTACATGAAATTTTAGGCTATCTAGTGACTAGGCATTGCCTACTGTATTACTAAAGGACATATTGCTCTGCATATGTTGTGCTATGCTAATGTGTGTAAGACATCACTTGTTGGCTGGTGGTTGTACATCAAATTTGAAGTTACTTCTACACTATCCATTGATTTACATCAACCATCTCTTGCATGTGGCAGATGAACTAAAAAAAAAATCTTAGAAGTTTTACACTATTGATATTTGATCATTCAAAATGTAGCGAAAATTGCTTGTCAATTTCAAATAGGTCCGAGATTGTTTTTATAGAGAGAATAGTTAGGGCTCTAAATGGCATGATTCCACCACACTCTTTTGATTTTCTAATTAAAGTTGTAAGTCAGGATTAACTCTATTTTGACTTTCTGATAAAAAAACCTATTTCCCTATTCACACCCACATTGTAGATATCAACTGAAAGAATAGAACACATTCCATAAGAATAGGGCAGGTTGCAGGTTCAAAGATAATCAATGTGGTGAGAAAACAACACCTAGTTGCTCTAGTTTTCATCCACATTGTAGGAAATGAGGAAGATTTGGTTTTATGTGTGGAAGTGAGAGTTTCTCAATCGTTTCATTTATACCTCACCACATTGTCAGGAAATCTGAATTCATAAATAGGGGTTGTCACATGCATGACAATGCAACTGCTTTGTATGTGGATGTAACTCTCAATTATTTCATTTATACCTCACCACATTTTCAGGCAATCTAAATTCATAAATAGGGGTTGTCACATGCATGAAAATGTGGCCACCCTTAAACATCACACACTAAGGGAAGATTTAAACTTGGAAAAAAAGTCAACTTTGACTATTTAACACTTTTTGGCATAAGAATTAAGCTTAGTGTGTGTTGCTTAAGCCATTCTTGACAATGCAAATACTTTGTATGTGGATGTGATAGATCAAACATCTCTACTGCACAAATGTTTTATGGAAGTGTTTGGAGTACTACATGTCATTAGGTGGTAGACAATCTCTTTAGTCACTCTATGTTCAAGCTTATCTACAATGTCCCAAGGTTGTATTCTCTCCATTTTTTTTTCTCGGAAGAGTTTATTACCAAGAGATTGCAAATTAAATAAATCATTGGACAATGAAAATTATTTGATGTAGTTATAGGACCCTTAGATCACCTCTGCAAATATATATTGAAATGCTTCCTAACCTTAATAATCCTCCTAAAGGCTTTGACCTTGATATTACAATGACAGAAGCTATAATTCAGGCGAAACCTTCATATTGACTATGATGTTGAGCAAATGGTCAACGGTTTTGTTAAGCATGAATTAGACTAGGGAAAACAGTATCTCACAAATCATATCGATAATATGGACTATGGGGGATGAAAGTGTAGGTGTTTGGTTCAAATAGATGAACAAAATCAAACATTACATGAACAAGGAAGGATTTTGAATGCTTTCTACTCAACTCCAATCATTTACATTAAAGAAGAATATACTTGCAGTGAAATTTTTCCTAAAAAGGTAGTTTTTTTCCCCTTATGCAAGCTACTCAAATGCTTACTGGAGAGGATATTTGACTAATCAACTTGGTTTAAGAGGTTATCAATTACACAAGAAGCCTCTCTAGCTTTCTTCATACATAAAAATAGTTAAAAGTTTCTCATAGAAACAAGAGAAAGTATAACAACCATTCTTTGAAAAAAAAAATTGCAGCTATGCAGTACCATGATGTAGTAGCTAGTACTTCAAAATAACATATAGCCAATGAGTGGGAAATCAAGGACATCAGTGGAGATAAGATTTTTGGTGTTCGAGGAGCTCAGAATAAGGTATAAAAAAAAAACTTGAACAGAGCCCTATTGTGGAAATTGTTTTCTTTAGTCCTTTAGATAGAAACATAAGTAAGTTCTAAAAATCCTAGTGAAAAATTTAGCTTTAGTAGCATTGGATTCCATTGAGCATAATCAAGTTCTAAAAATCCTACTGATAATCAAGAGGGTTAAACCTTACCGTATTCAAATTTTTCACTTTTTGTCTCTAATTTTAGAATCCTTGCATACTTCAATGGGTACCTACTACCAATCAACAACCCCAGCTTCTCATCATGTCAAAGTAATTTCAATGATAATATTACTCATAAGGTTCTAGGTTTTACTATTTTGCTTAAACTTTTAAGCATTTTAGCTACATGGACTTCAACTCCTCTCAGAAAAGCATTAGTTATTAACTTATTTGCAATTTTGAAAAAGCATTATTTATTAACTTATTTGCAATTGTGAAAGACCACCTTAGGACGTTTCTATTTTTGAAATCTTCTTTGAAATCTCTCAACTCTCATTTGTAACACCTAAAAAGGCTTGACGACCAAATTTTGCAATTTGCCTTTAATTTGACTAACATTTTTTTGTATCTCGCAAAGCATTAACAATAATTGCAATGATTTCTAAATATATTGGTTTCCTTGAGAAAGGACAAATTTCTCCCAAGGTTTTTAGTGTTTTTAAACTAAGTATGACCAAACTGAACAAGTTGAAAATTTATCTTGCAACTTTACCTTAAGTTTTGATTATTATATAAGTCCTTTATTTGCATCTGTTTGACTTGTAGATCATCTCTTTGCTAAATTCCTTAGTTCCTCCCAACACCTAAAGGACAAAAAACATGGTATATACTGATAGTTGTATATGTTATTTCTACTAACTAGTTTTCAAATTCTAAGGCATGAAGGACTACTGATGCAGGCACATCATTCATTATCTCCTTTTCTTTGTGTTTGTGCCACATTACATTATATGGTAGAATACAAAATTTTGAATGTTAAAACAATTCTTTCCTTGAATTTATTTACTAATTTAATTATTTCTCTGTAAAACATGTCGGGCATTGAAAATGAAAACTCTATACTTGAATGCATCAAAGGCCCAATCCAAAAAAAAAATATGATCTAATAGAAAAATCATATGATTGTTTAATGAATAAACTTTTATATTTATTTTTATACCAAATGGAAAAGAAATTTCTTTTCTCGAGTTTTATCACTAAAAAGGATCATAGGTTAGGCATTTTACGTATTAGGGTTCAATTATCTAGTTCCCACATAGCATGATGCTTAGAAAATAAACTAATGTGATTTTATGAAGATAAATCTAGTGACTTTGAATTTGTGACTTTTTTATTACCATTAAACTATAAAAATTATAGAAATGTGGTTAAAGAATAGACTTTAACACTAACCCAAGCTTACCCTAAATGACATAGCTTGTGTTAGTGTGGTTCAGCTCTTCAACATTGCCAGGTGTGAATTAATCCTTTCACGCCACCTTCTTTCAACTTCACTATGACTCTTTGATGTTGCAAGAGCCTTCACTTCTGAAATCTCTTTCAATGTCAACTACTTTGAAGCATTTACAAGCTCTCCTCTACTATAATCAAGCATCAAAGAACCCAAGATGTCAAACCCTGTTGGCATTGAAGCTGTAAAACCCTTTTGGCACGTACTCCTGGCCAAAAAATGTGAGTAAGGTAGGAGTACCTATGGAATCCACAATGATGGATACAACATATGAAGGTTGTAGCTCTCCTCTATACTCTATGTCCCATTATGATCCTCGCTATCCTGGCAAGGTTGTAGGCTCAAGTTGCATAGTGAGGTAGTATGATCTGGTGTAGTAAGGTAGTTATCCCAGCGTAGTAAGGTTGTAGCTCTGCATACTATACTATATCTAAGGCTTGGAGATGACACTGTAGGAAATTATTCATGTAACAATGAAATTAGGGCACAAAAAATAGAGTTTTTATTTATTTTGACATAGTGTAAGCCTGTGTTGGTCAAAATTTTGACCAACATGGGCTTGTATTATATATATATATATATATATATATATATTGCCTTGCATATTTTGACCAATTTGACCCCATTTTATTAGATGGTCAAAATTTTAGGTCTAAAAATGGGGTCAAATGTACTAGTGGAAGATGTGGACTGGAGAAAAGCCATGGAATAAGAGATTGAACAACTAGAGAAAAATAAGACATGGACTCTAGTTGCTAGACTTAAAGAAAAAAATGTGATTGGCACCAAGTAGGCATACATAAATAAACTAGATGAAAATGGTGAAGTCACAAGGAACAAGGAAAGATTAGTATATAAAGGATATGCACAAGAAGAAGGAATTAACTATGGAGAAACATTTTCTCCTTTTTCTAGATTAGAAGGAGAAAGAACTTTGCTTACTTATTCTGCATACAATGGTTTTAGAGTTTATCAAATGGATGTTAAATTTACATTTCTAAATGGCATATTAGAGGAAGAAGTTTACATAGAACATCTAGGAGGATTTTTTGATGTTAACAATAAGAACATGGTATGTAGGTTACACAAAGCTTTATATGGTTTGATACAAGCATCAAGATCATGGTATTGGAGACATCATAATTATCTTGAGAAGATTGGATATGAAAGGACTAATGATAAAATAAATATGTACATGAAGGCAAAGAAAGGAAAAGGTAGCTTGTTATTTGAATTTTTTTTATTGATATCATATTTGGAGGTCAAGATGCTTTATGTGAGGCTTTTGCAAATGAAATGAAGTAAGAATTTGAGATGTCTATGTTTGGAGAGATCAAGTTCTTTGTGGTTTTGCAAATGCATCAAATGAAATATGGAATATACATCACTCAGTCAAAGTATGTCAAGGAGATACTGAAAACTTTTGGATTGGAGGATTCAAAACTAGTAAGTACACCTATGGTGACAGGACATGAATTGTTAAAGAATGATGATTCAATTGAGGTAAATCAAACATTATACAAGTCTAAGATTTGCAAATTACAATATGTAGTACATATTAGACCTGATATTACAATATCTAAAGGGATAGTTGCAAGATTCTTTGCTAATCCTAGAGAGAATCATTTGATGGATGTAAAGAGAATAATGAGATATCTAAAAGGAACAGTGGAATATGGTCTATACTATAAGAAAAATGAGAAATTTGAACTATGAGCCTATACTGATGCTGATTGGGATGGAAACATTGATGATAGAAAAAGCACTAGTGGAGGAGCATTTTTCTTAAGCAAGAGGTTGGTTACATGGACTTGTAAGAAACCAAATTCCACTTCACAATCTCTTTCTGAAGTTGAATATTTTTTTGCTACTATAAATTGTACAAAGATTATATGGATCAAACAACTACTCAAAGGTATGATGGAAGAGATCATTAAACTAGTGATACTTTATTGTGATAATAAAAGTGCTATAAATATATCAAAGAATCCTGTAATGCACACAAATATTAAGTATATTGCAATCAAGTATCATTACTTAAGAGAATTAGTTCAAGATAAAGAGGTGAAGATGGAATATGTTAACACAAAGAGAAAATTGTTGATATCTTTCCAAAAGCATTACCTAAGGATGCTCATGAGTATCTAAGAGGTAAACTATGGATGATACCCCCTATCAAAGGCTATTTAGGTAACAAAAGGAGTGCCCTACATCAAAAAAATTGATTTCCATACACTAAAAATTGATGCAGTGGATCTTACTTTAGGAGCAACCTAAAGTAATAAAAGAGCTAGAACTACAAATCAGTCACAAGCAAGGTGATAGAGGGAGGAACTGATCTACATATTAAGATGATAAGTCTTTTGCATTATTGTCAAAGAGAGAGAAATACAAGAGATTAAATTGATCCTAAAGAGATAAATACAAGAGATTGAATAGAGAGGGAGAAATCCTAATCCTAACTCATAGTATGAGGGAGAAAATTTAAGTATATTTGTTAATTACATATACCTTGCAAGAGGAAGATAATGGAGAGAAGTAATTCAAAGGGAGTCATAAGGATGACACAATAGAGTTTTGTAACCTATTCAGAAGATGAAAGTTGCTGATAGAGGGGGACATTTCAATACAAGGACTTATTTTCTTTTGGTATTTTGTTGGTCTTACTACTTTAACCTAGTCAATTTTCTTGATCAATTTGGTTTGCCATCAATGCCAAAGAGGGAGATTGTTGAAAATAGATTGATACAAGTATGATAAATGTGTTTCAATCATTATTTTGTCACTGATGTCAAAGTTGCTATTCTACTTGTAATATTATTGCTTATATAATTTAAGTACAATCACTTATTTGATTGATGAAGAGAATTTGATCAAAATATGTAACAATTTTACTTAAAGGAAAGGTTGAGTTATGATATAAAAAGGAGTACAAAAAATAGTTAAGACAGTGATATCATAGTGCATTGATAATCTACTTAAGGTTACAAAGGTTTATTACACTAAGCAAGTTCAAAAGAACAAGTTAAAAAAAAAATTTCTACAAAGCTTGACTAAATGGATAGTAGGTGCTGAGAAAAGTTAGTGCAAGCTAAGGAAAAAATTAGTTGGAGCTAAGTAAAATTCTATTTTAGTGTATGTCAAGAAAAATAGTGGATGTTGAGTAAAGTTTAGTTGATGTCGAGCACCAGTAAACTTTAGTTTGTGCTGAGTGATTTTATAGAGGATGTTGAGCAACACAATATGTGTTCAGCATCAGAAGCAAGTTAATGTCAAGTGTCATCATTATTAGAAATACCATGAATTCAATGGATTTGAGCTAACAAGTTTTTTTTCTTGGATTGTGTGAACTAGGTCGATGATAAGATTGATGAGTTGGTGGTACAGAACTCATGGTAAATCATTTTGATATTAATTCAAAGAGGATTGAAATAGAAGTTTCTAGAAGTGATATCAAATGAGGGATAGATTCATTGAATCCTACCTAATCTATCCTAACCCTAAATTGGATGATGGAGAATGAATGGAAAAAGATATTAATTCTCTGTTTAAAGGGATGGCTAGTCAGAAGCAAGGGTTGAACACAAGGAGTCAAGGGTATTTCTTCATTCAGTGACCTAATTGAGAGTCTACATTGGCATGATAAGAAAGAAGGATTAAGTGAATGAATTCTTGAAGGGTGAACAAGCTACCAAAGCTAAAATTGTGAAATCCAAGTAGAATGGACGATTGAAATAGAGATCTATAATATGAAAATGGAGTTGTAAGTTGTTATCAAATCAAGCCTTTTTATTACTCTCTAACAATTGTATCAGTCTAGGGTAAATCTTTTGGATTAAGGTTGACCTAACAGTCAGCTATAAATCCTTTAATTAGGTGACATTCCAAGTGAATAGTCTAAAGTCCTCTAAAAAAGCTCACTCCTAATAGGGTGATTGAAATCCTTTAACAGGGTCACATTTAATAGTGTGCATTGTAACTTTTAATAGGGTTAGCCTTTCATAGGGCATTACTTTTGAAGAGTAAAAAAGAGTAGCATGTTACTGGTGAGCTTTCCCAAATTGGGGTTCCACATAAATCATTGTCTCAAGTGTGTTGTTGAATCTATTATGTTTCAAATTTACATTTTTGCAAATTGATTTGATGGTAACCTACAAGTTTTAAGTGATTACATAATCTTATGGATGCATGCATGATGATAAATGTTTTATGGGTTCACTAAGTTGTGAAAAGTTTTATTTGTACATTTTGACCTTAAATAATTGATTCACCCCCTCTTAGTTATTCTAAAGAATTCCAAGATGTGCTAGCTAGGAACAACTGATTGTTCATTTTATTGTACCTAATCTGATGAAAGTGTACAAGAATTCATAATCAACCCAACTAATCAAAAAGTAGACCATTTTAATTGGGTTATGTCTAGGGCATGTGTTATTCCCATTTATCATATGGTTGCAATGTTGGAGGCAATATTTTTTCAAAGTGGTAGTAGGTTTTGTGTCATTGGCTTTGTTGAAGTCCTAATTTTAATGAATTAACATAGTGGTTTGTAGGGTGGAAAGGAAAATTTCACCCCAAGCTTCTTGTGCCAAGATCTCTCTATATATATACATACATAGGTGCACACACACACATGTGTGTGTGTTTATATATATACACACACACATATATACATATAATATGTATATATATGTATATACATACATATACATAAATAATAGTAATATATGTATTACATATGCATTTTCTTTTCCATTATTTATAAGAGTGTTTCAAGGTTGGGAACCACTTCAACATCATTTTCATGCTTTAGAGGTAATATCATTGTGGTAGAGGATTTTGCAAGGAAACCGTTTCAACTACTTAATCTAACAAATATGTAATTATAGTTTATAATTATTTTGATGTATCTATATTCCTATAACCACTAGTGAGCTTTACTCACCTAATACAACTCTTCACCATCATACACCCACTTAGGAAAATTAGGAAGTTTTCTATAATTATAATACTATAATAGCCTGGTGCAACCTTTGTGTTATAATGAATTGATGCAGGTACACACTCTGCCCACTGACAAAGGTATGCTCTGATACCATTGATGAACGGCCAACACCACCCTTACAAATGCACAACCAAGATCACAACAATATGGAGATAGAGAGATGACAAAATGCTTCACAAAGCATGCTTTTATTATACTTAAAATTTACTTCATTACAATATAAGAGATATTTTCTGACTAAAAGCTTCTACAAGAAGAGCTTATCCTTCAAGAGGTTATACTCAAAGAGATTCTACTTCCCCAACTTCTACTTCTCAAGCTTTCTTACAAGAGATTACATTAGAAGAGCTTCTCCTTGAGAGCTTGCACTTGAAGAGCTTGATTAAAAATTAACATAAGCCTTCCTTAAATAGGTACTTACCACCCAATGCATGATTTATCCATAGCATTCTAGAATATCCACAACCTTCTAGAATTTCCACCTAAATACAACTAAGCACCACCATGTGGCCTAATTAGAAAATTACATTTCCTTTATGGATCACAACAAATATTAAATGCATGATTTAAGGAACTTTCTACAAACTTCTAAGATGCCACCTACACACCTCAATTAATGGAATGACACTATTTTATTTTTATTTTCTATTTAAACCACCTATGCACCTTGAAAATAGAAATTCCTCTTTTCTCTCTTTTTCCTATTTTTTATTATTTTCTTTCTATTTTCGTCACTTTCTCTCTCCTCCACAATTTTTTTTTTTTTTTTTAACAATTTTTTTTTCCCATGCAAGATGCTCCTGCATTAGACTCCCTTGGTAGATAGAAAAGTGTGTCCCACACTTTGATGCCAAAAGAAAGATATAGAACCACAAGCTTCCACCTCAACAAGGACAAGAAAACCAACATGCAAATCTTCCACATTTTTTTTCTGATGCATGATGCTCCTGCATCTGACTCCCATGCTAGGAAAAAGTTTTTGAGTATGGATTCACAAAATGAAGTAGCAACTGTTGACATTTTTTTTTTCTCTTCCTCCAACACATAGCTGGAACAAGTATTTAGTGCCAATATATTTTCTTCTTTCTTCTTTTCCAACACCTAGCTAGAACAAGTGTTTGTTGCTGAAATTTCTCCTTTGCAATGAACTTTTTCCAAGTATAAATCTTATCCTCATTCAATCTTGTTGAATTAATCACACCTGTAGTAAACCCAGCAACACCAAACCAATCTTCCTTTGCATACCACACATCACTAACAAGATCGTCATGAAAACCATCATCAAAATCTTTTAAACTCATCTCAAAGACAACATCCCATGATTCATAAGAATTTACCTCTTTGACATATTCATCTTTGCTTGCCTCTTTCATGTTGTCAACAATGCATGTAACTACTCCACTTGCTTGATCTCCAATGAAGGCACTATACTTTTCCTCCATTGCTGCAATCATCAAATCTTCTTGATCAACTTCAGGTTCATAAATCTTGTCATATTCATGCTCTTCCTCTTCTCTTTCATCTTCTTTAACTTTAGGTTCATAAATAAATTCCTCTTCATCTGCTTGCTCTTCTTTTATACCACATGTTTGATACTCCACCGGATCTTCTATCTTTTTCGCATCCAAGGAATTATCAACATCTCTTTTTTGGTGATGTGTTATTTATTTCTACAACTCAGCTTCTAATTCATTCACTTGCTTCTGCAAATCAACTATCAATGCCTCTTGATTTCTTGCTCTAAATTTCTCAAGTTGAGGAATCCTCAAAATCCATCCAATCACAAGTCATCTTCTTCTTTCTCTTCTCGATACTCAAGTCTATATAAGATAAATCTTGTGCAACACAAGCACCTTGTGCAAACTACCTCAGAATCGGCGATCTTTCTACACAATCATGAACTTCTTGACAAACTTCACCTAACTCAAGGTCCTGGTGCAAACTACCTCACGTTCAACAATCTGTTCGCACACTCAGGAACTCCTGCTCTGATACCACTGATGAAGGGCCACTCTGCTACGACTGACAAAGGTATGCTCTAATACCACTGATGAAGGGCCAACACCACCCTTACAAATGCACAACTAAGATCACAACAATATGGAGATAGAGAGATGATAAAATGCTTTGCAAAGCATGCTTTTATTATACTTGAAATTTACTTCATTACAATATAAGATATATTTTCTCACTAAGAGCTTCTACAAGAAGAGCTTATCCTTCAAGAGATTATACCTACATCAGTAAATGCAAGAGCATCTTGCATGGGAAAATTAAATTATTAGGAAAAAAAATTTGTGGAGGAGAGAGAAAGTGAAAAAAATAGAAACAAAATAATAAAAAATAGAAAAATAGGAAAAAAGGAGAAAAAAGGAATTTCTATTTTCAAGGTGCATAGGTGGTGTAAATAGAAAAATAATAAAAATAGTTGTTATTCCATTAATCGAGGTGTGTAGGTGGAATCTTAGAAGTTTGTGGAAAGTTCCTTAAATCATGCATTTAATATTTGTTGTGATCCATAAAGCAAATGTAATTTTCTAATTGGGCCACATGGTGGTGCTTAGTTGTATTTAGGTGGAAATTCTAGAAAGTTGTAGATATTGTAGAAGGTTGTAGGTGAAATTCTAGAAGGTTGTGGATATTCTAGAATGTTGTGGATAAATCATGCATTTGGTGGTAAGTGCCTATTTAAGGAAGGCTTATGTTCATTTGTAATCAAGCTCTTCGAATGTAATCTCTTGTAAGGAAGCTTGAGAAGTAGAAGTTGGGGAAGTAGAAGCTCTTTGAGTATAACCTCTTGAAGGATAGGCTCTTCTTGTAGAAGCCCTTAGTGAGGAAGCTCTCTTATATTATAAGAGTTTGGAATTTTTCCATTTGGAGAATATTGTAATGAATTGCAAGTATTAATAAAACATGTTTTGAAGCATTTTTTTCATCTCTTTGTCTCCATCTTGTTGTGATTTTGGTTGTGAGTTTGTACAGGTGGTGTTGGCCCTACATCAGTGGTATCAAAGCATACCTTTTTCAGTGGTAGCAGAGTCATACCTACATCGGTGGTATCGGAGCAAGAGTTCCCGAGTGTAAAAGCAGATCGTCAAAGTGTGAGGCAGATTGTACCAGGACCTTGGTTGGGTGAAGTTTATCAGAGTGGGAGTTCTTGAGCATGTGGATAGATCGCCAAACATGAGGTAGTTTGCACTAGGACCTTGAGTTGGGTGAATTTTGTCAAGAAGTTCTTGATTATGTAGATAGATCACCAACTGTGAGGTAGTTTGCACAATGTTCTTGTGTTACACTAGATTTGTCTTCTAAAGACTTGATAATGGAGAAGAGAAAAAAGAAGATGACTTTTGTGGTTGGATGGATTCTGAGGATTCCTCGACTAGAGAAATTTAGAGCAAGAAATGAACAGTCATTGGTAGTTGATTTGCAGAAGCAAGTGAATGAATTAGAAGTTGAGTTGTGGAAATGAAGAGGACATTACTAGAAAAGAGATGTTGATAATTCCTTGAATGCGAAAAAGATAGAAGATCCAGTGAAGTATCAGACATGTGAAACAAAAGAAGAGCAAGAGGATGAAGAAGAATTTATTTGTGAACCAAAAGTTGAAGAAGGTGAAGGAGAAGAGGAAGAGCATCAAGATGACAAGATTTATGAATTTGAAGTAGGTCAAGATGATTTGAAGATTGAAGAAATGGAGAAAAAGTATAGTGCCTTCATTGGAGATCAAGTTAGTGAAGTAGTTACATGCATTATTGATGACATGAAAGAGGCAAGAAAAGATGAATATGTCAAAGAGGTAAATTTCTATGAATTATATGATGCTGAATTTGAGATGAGTTTGAAAGATATTGATGATGGTTTTCATGAGGATCTTGTTAGTGATGTATAGTATGTAAAGGAATATTGGTATGGTGTTACTAGGTTTATTACAAGTGTTATTAATTCAACAAGATTGAATGAGGATGAGAGTTGTACTTAGAGTTCATTGTGAAGGAGTATTCTCAGTAGCAAACACTTGTTCCGACTAGGTGTTGGAAGAGAAGAAAGAAGGACATATATTGACACCAAATACTTGTTCCAGCTATGTGTTGGAGGAAGAGAAAAAAAATAAAAAAACTATCAACAATGGCTACTTCATTTTGTGAATCCATATTCACAAAATTTTTCCTACCATGGGAGCCAGATACTGGAGCATCATGCATCAGGAAAAAAAAAATGTGGAAGATTTACATATTGGTTTACTTGTCCCTGTTGAGGTGGAAGCTTGCGGTGAAGATGAAGATGGTTGTATCTCTTTCTTTTGGTGTCAAAGTGTGGGACACACTTTTTTATCTACCAAGGGAGTCCGATGCAGGAGCATCTTGCATGGAAAAATTAAATTATTAGGAAAAAAAAAATTGTGGGGGAGAGAGAAAGTGACGAAAATAGAAAGAAAATAATAAAAAATAGAAAAATAGGAAAAAAGGAGAAAAGAGGAATTTCTATTTTCAAGGTGCATAGGTGGCGTAAATAGAAAAATAATAAAAATAGTTGTTATTCCATTAATTGAGGTGTGTAGGTGGCATCTTAGAAGTTTGTGGAAAGTTCCTTAAATCATGCATTTAATATTTGTTGTGATCCATAAATCAAATGTAATTTTCTAATTGGACCATGTGGTGGTGCTTAGTTGTATTTAGGTGGAAATTCTAGAAAGTTGTAGATATTGCAGAAGGTTGTAGGTGAAATTCTAGAAGGTTGTGGATATTCTAGAATGTTGTGGATAAATCATGAATTGGGTGGTAAGTGCCTATTTAAGGAAGGCTTATGTTCATTTGTAATCAAGCTCTTCAGATGTAATCTCTTGTAAGGAAGCTCGAGAAGTAGAAGTTGGGGAAGTAGAAGCTCTTTGAGTATAACCTCTTGAAGGATAGGCTCTTCTTGTAGAAGCCCTTAGTGAGGAAGCTCTCTTATATTATAAGAGTTTGGAGTTTTTCCATTTGGATAATATTGTAATGAATTGCAAGTATTAATAAAACATTCTTTGAAGCATATTTTTCATCTCTTTTTCTCCATCTTGTTGTGATTTTGGTTGTGAGTTTGTACAGGTAGTGTTGGCCCTACATCAATGGTATAAAAGCATACATTTGTCAGTGGTAGCAGAGTTGTACCTTCATCATTAACAATTAATGTAAGG
This sequence comes from Cupressus sempervirens, assembly GCA_028749045.1. Lineage (NCBI taxonomy): Eukaryota > Viridiplantae > Streptophyta > Pinopsida > Cupressales > Cupressaceae > Cupressus > Cupressus sempervirens. The sequence goes on along the minus strand of CM053792.1, from coordinate 272,351,454 downwards.
TTAACCTATATACACCCTAACTCAATCCTTATATAATTATGTTTAAAATCTTGTGACACTAATCAATGGGTTTAAATAGACTAGTCAAGTTAATGCTAAAACTTAGAGTTTAGCCTTCTATTTTCAAAAGTCAGGTAGACTGGGTTGCATCTACTAAAATGTCTTAAGATAAACCACAAGTGTAGATTCTTCATTCTACAAGGGGACCCTTTATTCAAATGCAAAACTAGTTGAGTGTATAACTTCAATGAAAATTTGAGTGTGAGGAGTTATTACCTTGAACCTATGCTACAAATTCCTAGGAGTCAAGGGACCCTAAACCTATGCTACATTTTTTGGAAACATGGGAGAAGCTACTACTAGATTTAGTACTTCATAATATTTTGGATCATATAGTGATGCTCAAATTAACATTAGTAGTAGATAATTGGGATCATTGCAAGGAGGTGTGCCAATACATGCATGGTTACATCTTTGGCTTCCATTATTGGGATGCACACATGATGGTCTTCATGTTTATGGATTTGGAACTCCTAGTATCTATCTAGATTCTATAAAACAACAAGTGCTTTCATAATTTGGAGATAGATGGATGATTGCATCATCAGAGTCACTAGTTGAGATGCATTATAGTCAAACTAGAGGAAATCATTGATAAAACACACTTATAACAAAGAGGAAACTTGAAATCTTGAATTTTGAAATGTTGAAATGAAATCTATCAAAGATCAAACACCTATGCCAGAGTTACAACACAATGTGAAGTTGATTTTAGATATAAACAAAAAAAAAAAAAAAAACAACATAAATTATTCCCTATTTTTTTTTTTATTATGGAGAGCTTTGAATGAGGGTGAAGAGCTCTGAATATTGGTAGAGAGCTCTAAGCTCAAAATTTTGGTGGAGATTTCATTTCTATGCCCTTGTGATCACTTCATTTCATTTCGATGCCCTTATGATCTCTACATTTCTTTGTCATGCCCTTGGTGGAGATCATTGGAAATCTATAATTTCGTTGCCATGCCCTTGTGATTGTTACATTTCATTTGTGTGCCCTTTTGATCTTTACATTTCCTTTTCATGCCCTTGTGTTCTTTGTGCCCTTGATCTTTGATTTTATTACCATGTGCCCTTGAGATATTTGTGCCCTTTCCACTACAACATTTGGGGTCAAATTGTTATGGCAATTTGCAACGATGGTATAATTTGTGTTGATTTTCACACTTCTTTTTTTGCAATTTGTGATGGCATTGTAATTTCTAGTGTAATTTGAGCCCAAATGTAGTAGTGCTTTCCCTATGATTTTCTTCAAGGGGAGAAGAGGTACCTATGTAAATGTTCTTTTTTTTTCCTTCTAAACATGTATCTCTTATATTTTAGAGAAGCTTCTCTTTATATAGATGTATGTGTATATATGCATACATACAAACACATGTGTGTGTCTATGTATGTGTATATACATAGACATATATACATACATACATATACAAAGATCACAAGGACACAACAACAAAATGAAGAGATGCAAAGATACATATATATACATACATACATATTTACATACATACATATACACATACATATATACATCTACATATGCAATTTTATTACCTTGGAAAGTTGTATTTGATCTTTACTCAATCACAAAGAGAGAATATAATCTATAAGTACAAATTTTTGCATACTTACATTGGTATGAATAGTTTTGATTGAATATTTTTGAGGAGAGTGAGTCTACTCATGATGATAATGGCTCCATGTATTGGGTTTTTAGAGGAGAGAGACTTACAAAAGATTAGATGTTGTTTCTAGCTCAAATATTTCCAATTTTATGTTTATAACTCAAATGCTCTCCCATGGCCTAAGCTAAAACCCTCATTATTGCATCCAAAATTAAGGAATAAAATTTTATTATGTCCCCAACAGAGAATTGAAATTCATATTTAATCTAAATTATAGAGAATTTGAATCTTAGTACTTTGATCCAAGCTAAGAGACTTCTGAACATTGAAACCACTAAATTGCCTAGGACACTGAACTTATTGAACATATGAACCTCCTTGAACCAATGGAACAATTTTGAAATAGGTTCAATTAGGTTAAAAACCCAAGAGGGAATAAGATATAAAACTCAAACAAGGGTTGTGTGCTATGGTGGGGTAGGAGGAAGATGGTTGTGTGAATGGTTGATCAGGCAAGCTGCAAAAAACTAGGGTGTCAGTTACAAGTAGTTTTATTAATTTGATAAGGGAATCAACTTTGAAAGTGGGATGGTCAAAATTATCATTCCATCCTTATGATAAATGTCTCTGTCTCATAATAGAAAATTTCCTCAATTGATAAGCGAAAAATTATCAAATGTATGCAAAATTAGAAGAACATTCATCTATAATATTTTTAAAGGACAAAAATATAATAAAAATATATTTTGGTGGAAAAAGACATGAGCTATGTGGCTCCACATTGTGGTTATTCCATTTTCCAGTAGTGGAAACTCTTCACGTTAAATATGAAGATCTTGAAATTAAAAAAAAGATAACTATCAGAGATCTATATTTGTGTTTTAGAGATAACAAATATATAGCCTAATTTTAAGAAAAATAAATGTCTTAAATGTATATGATTAAATAAAATAAAAAAGAGTGCTAGTTGTAGTTGTGTAATTCTAGTATTACTGATTATGTTAAATAAAATGTTCAATAAAACAAGTATGAAGTAACATAAATAAATCATTTGCTCAATCCTATTATGACTTAATGTGAATTCATATGATCATTACCTAGATGATATTATGCACAAGATCTTTACTCAATCACCAAGAGATAATATAATATGTAATTAAAAAATTTTGCATACTTAGTGTGGTATGAATAGTTTTGATTGAATGCAAGGATAATTGCTTGTGTAAATTCAAGACATGAATGATTAATTTAATTTAGCACAAGTACTATGGAAGTGTGTATGTATTCATGTAAAGCAATTCACATAGTGAATTGATATACATACATACATTCACATATGCATACAATCATCATTATTAGTTATCCTTGAATCTGACCAAAGCTATTATATATGAACAAGATACAAGATATATATGTTTAGAAGGGGGTGGGGAAGAAAATTTACATAGGTACCTCTTCTCCCCTTGAAGAAAATAATAAAGAAAGGGCACATAGATCACAAGGGCATGACATGCCAATGAAATATAGTGATCACAAGGGAATGACAACAAAATCCTAGATCTCTACTAATCACCACCAATGTTCAGAGCTCTCCACCCTCTTTTAGTATAACTTTCCACAATCAATCAAAAAAAATGAGGAATGATTAATGTCATATCTTCTTTTCTTTTTTGTTAATAATTCATAAGATCTCTCTCTATATACATACATACATACATACATACATAGGCACATATATATACATATACATGCATATATGTATATGTATATGTATATGTATATGTATATGTATGTATGTATGTATATACATACATACATATTTATACATACATACATACATATATACATACATACATACATAGATATACATACATACATATATACATACATACATGAAAACATTAATGCTAAAATGAAAGTCGAAATAAAAGCTATACATGATAAAACACCTATGCCAAAGTTACAACACAATGTGAAGTTGATTTTAGATAAGGTAGAGGCAAATATTTATAAGTTTGATAATCAAAATTTAAGGCACAAGAGCGAAGGAGATGGAGTAGCTTTAGAAAGAGGAGAAGCAAAAACTTTAGAAAGTGATTACATGGAAGAAACAATAGCTAGAAATAACTCCTTACACTCAACTCTTCACTAAAGTTATTCTTCAATTCCTTGTATATGCAATTTTATCACCTTGGAAAATTGTATTTGATCCTACTACCTAGGAACAACTAATTATTCATTTTATTGTACCTAATTTGATAATAGTTCTACAAAAATTTGTAATCAACCTAACTAGTCAATAACTAAACCCATTTAACTAGGTTATGGCTAGTTTCTTTCTAAAAATATCTGCTATGATATGTTTTTATAAAATTTCTTATGAACTCTTCCTATTTTTCCTGGTATATATTATTTTTGTAGAGAATTTGTTGACAATTGGATAATAGTGATATGTAATTGTTGTCATTTATGACAATACATGATGTACATGTTTACAAGAAATCTCAAAAATAAATATACTTAGTGTTTGGTAATCAGAAAATTGTCTAAGTATAGAATTTGGTTTACAACAGTGTATTATTTTGTTTATAACTTGTTGTTGACATCATATTATGACTAATGAAGTTACATGGAGATTGTATACATGTTGGTGATGACATGAATATCCTCAAAAGTCTAAACAAACTATATGGAACCTAGATATTTATGTTTTGATGAATCAAGATAGCAAAATTGAAGGAAAAAATTATTTTGTTTACAAAACAATTACTTGTCCAATTAGGGCCAACATCCTAGATGTTTACTCTAAGTTGGAAAAGTGAATTATGGTCTTAGCTAACACAATAGTAATTTTTCTAAAGGCATGGTATTTATGCAAAGGAATTTTTGTGATAAGAAGTGTAGTAATTGTAATTGCAAGTGCTATCTTGTAATTGTGATTATATGCAAACTTTCATGAAAACAATATATGCGAAGTTTTATATGAGGTATTTGGTTATTTTAGATCAAGATAAAGATTAGATATCCGTTGAGGAAGAAGATATAGTACTTATATGCATTCTAATTAATTATTTGAGTAGTGAGCTCTTCTTGTGATTGGAAGTGCATGTTTGGTCAATGGGCTTATATTGCATTTACTATACCACAACTCTCAACAAGGTTAGAATCTCCTAATAGGGATTCAAAGTCTTCTAATAGGGACTACTTGTACTAAATTTTCTCATTGACTCCTAACAGGTCCATCCTCTAACAACAAACTTATATATTAGTATATTATCTAGTGGGTATCATCCCCATCAGGGTTTTCCCTTGACCAGGGTTTTCCTAGTTAACAAAATATGGTGTTATGAGTTATCTTTGTGCATTGTTACTATTACTATTCAACATTACTTTATTACTTTGTTATGCATGGTTTAAAGTAAGTAATAATACCCAGTTGGCAACTAAAGTTTTTAGATTACTGATTCACCCCCCTCCTCTCTCAGTAATCTCTATTTCTAACAATTGGTATTAGAGCACATTTACTTTGAAGAGGCTTAACAACTTAAGTAAGATCCCTATGGATATGGAATAATTAATGAAGAGCCTTGAAGAATCTCTTGAACTAATTGATCTCCTTACAGAAGAAAGAGATAAGCTAAAGGACAGATATGAAGACTCCAAAGTATACATTGTTCAGTTGAAGGAAAAGATTAAACATCTTAAATACAAGCTTGAATCTACTAAATCTAGAACTAGTGATGATGATTATTCAAAGTTGAAGATAGAGTACAAGATCTTGAAACATGAGTTGAAAATTACAAATTTGAAGTTGACTTTGAGAAATGATCCTAGCAAAGTTGAATTCAATTTGAAGACTAAAAATGCAAATCTAAGAGAAAGTCTAGCAAAGTGAACATCTAAGTTTGAAACATTGAAAGAAGATCATGAAGAACTCCATAAGTAAAATACTATTATGAAAGGTGAATTGACACAGTGCAAATAGCAACTTGAGAAGCTTTATTCTATCAAATAAAAGCTTGATGATTCAATGTCAATACAGAGACCTACTTATGATAAGACTAGTCTTGGCTACCTAATTAACATGTATGCAAAGAAACCTAAGATTAGATCAGATCCAAAAGAAAATAAAAATTTTGATGATAAGATTGAATCTAATCAATCTTTTGAGAAACTTAAAGAAGTTTAGCAAAACAAGAAAGTTGAAATCTTTGATGAACCAAAGAAAGTGGGGACTCCTAAGGCAACCAGGTATGAATTTAGAGGTAAGTTCTTTTTATGTAATGAAATAAGTCATATGAAAAGAAATTGTACAAATAAGTCATTTTACATGTTAAGGACTTTTACTGTCATAATTATCATGGTATGGGTCATAATTTAATTACTTGTAGGAAACCTAAGTATGATAATAATAGAAGAAATAGTAGAATTTCTAGAACTACTAACCCTATAGATAGAAGAAGATCTAATGAAAGGACATTGAGAGAAGGAAGATTTTATAAAGATAGAAGACAAATCATGTGTTATAAGTGCAACAACTTAGGTCACATTGTTCCAAATTATCATGCACTTGATGATCAGTAGAATCCTAGAAGCAAAGCACATATATGTGAGTTATGCAACAACTTCAGACACATAGTGAAGTACTACAAAATAGATAGAAACTTAGGAGATAGAAGAAAAAATGGAAGAAATTTTGGGAACATTAGGAATGATGGAAGGAAAGTTGGAAATGATAGAAGGAACCATGAAAGGAACTCCAAAACTAACAGAGACAATGAGGAACATAGAAATGTTATGAGTGAACTTCAAGAAGAACTTAATGAAGCATTTGTAAAAGGAACAAATATCTCAAAAGAAAAGTTAGACATTGATGAGATAGGTAGATCAATGTCAGATGTTGAGTTTGATTCAATTAAGTTGAATTAAGCTTGTTCACAGTATCAAAATTTGAGAAGTTTATTCAGAGACCAAATTTAAGGTAGCAAAGTTGGAAAAAGGTGTATCTAGTTATGTTTAGATGGTACCTAAGCTCACTTATAATTTGGAGCTCATCTAAACAAATTATGAAGGTATTTAGAGTTACTGGTATTATAGTAAAGGTTGATTCTGTAGCAAAAGATGAAAAGTATGCTTTTGTAGAGGATTTCATGATGTGAAGTCTTAAAAATGTTTATCATGATAGAAGGAGGCTATAATAAACCTTGGGTGACATCTAAAGATTAGATAGATGATCTTGAATAAATAATTGATTACATAATGTAAGTAACAACTTTTTCATATTTACAAAGTACAAAATTAATGAAAGTTCAATCTAATGGAATAAATGGAGTACAAAATTGATTTTCACTTCATTGCAAACACATCCAAAATGAAGAGCATTTAGAAGCAACTTGTTTGAGTGATTTCGAAGCAAATGCTATTTTTGGAAAGAGGTATTTTATCATTTTTCCACAAATTTATTTGGTAAAAGCTCATAATTGATAAGATCATGGATATGTTAGTAGTACATAATGTTGAGAATGACGATAGACCTAAGTTTTGAGATAGTTTCAATAAAACCTACTAAAGGAAACCCTAACTTAGCATTGTCTATCACTCTAAACAACGTAGTTTATCTCGAAGATGTAGGAAGTTATTTGAGTATAAAGTTTGAGTTGATTGGTAGTGAATTCATGAAAAAAGGTATGGAACTGGTTTTCAACCATGACATGATAGTGAAGCCTAGATTTGAACATCTACGAGAATTAGACTTGTTTAAATATCACTTCTACTGTGAGCTAGATATAGATGAATGGACACATATTATACTGAGTAGGATACATGATGGTAAGTTATGGATGCAAGATAATGTAGTTGAAACTTTTGTCAACCTTATTCATGAGGTAACTGGTCTGAGTAAATAAGGTAGTGTACCTATAGGTGAGAAGATGGTCAAGAAGAAAGTTGAAAGATATAATAAAGCAATATACAATGGAAAGGTTATGGTGATCAACACCATCGAGAAAGATGATGTGAGATTTTTAAGTAGAATTATTGCTTATTCTATTTGTGAAAGTTCTAATATTGATTAACTTTCAGCAAGATTCATATATACATCATATAAGATATGTATAGAGAAAGAACAAGTGAATCTGAGTGAAATTTTGAGAATGCAACTCTTGGAAAAACTTGAAAAAGATTAAGAGGACAAAGAATGGTGTGTTTAGATTCTAATCATTGATCAATCAGATAATCTTTGATGTACTTAAGAGATTCCGCTAGTTATCAGTCACGGACATAATGAGTAGTGAAAAATGTATAATGGAGAAGATACAGAGGTATGCAGAAGGCATCCTATAGAGAAGATATTAGATAGTGGTAATCCAATAATGAGGAAATTTTAGAATTAAATGAAGCAGAGATTTAGAATTGCACCTACAATTGTGGATAGATTCAAGGAAGACATTTGTATATTAGTGGATATAGATCATACATATATTCAAGTAGTGGAACCTCAGGAGACATTTCTTGATCCCTTGAGCTATGAATTGAATGATGATATTATAGTTGGTTACATTGATTTGTTGTTAAAATTAAACAAAGATAAAGCAGAGTATAGATTTGGCACATATGATGAGATCACATAGTAAGCTCATCAAGCAACCTTGGAGAAGGCACCACACAAGAAGGTTGAGTCTATAATGAAGAAGGCACTACTAGAGGCTAGAATGATAGAGAGTGAATCTGAGGTTGTGAGACATAAAATGAAGCAAGGTATACTAAACATACAACCTTTGTTAGTATTAGTTGCTAAGACATCTTTGGAACAGAGCATTCTATATGCAACAGTGACTGATGTTCAGCCTAGTGAATAGAAAAGAAAGTCTAAAAGATTGGTGGAAGTAGTATCTATTAAGACAAATAGAGTCAAACAATATGCCACTAGACCTAGTAAAATATAGAAAAAATTGTTGGCAATTGACTCCAGTGATGAAGAAGATGAAAAAAAAGAAACTAAGCAAGTAGAAAAGGTGACTTCACCTAAGCAAGTAGCAAGCAAAGCTTGGAAACCTTGGAAGCCAAAGATAGAAAATATCAATATAGCTATTGCAAATGAAGGTAATTTTGTTTAGATGAACAAGTTTTATGATTTGTATAGAAATTTTCAAAAATATCAGATAGATATATCTACTATGAGATATATTGTATCAAATAATCTAAAGATGAAGGACTTTGAGAGCATTATTAACTAGAAAGTCTATGAGAGACTCATTGAGAAGAAGGCTCCTACAAGGGTAGAATACCTTAAACTTCAAAAGTCTTTGATCAAAACCATTTGCAAGACTACTGATGAAGATGAAATTAAAAGACTATTGAATAACTTCACACCACACATAAGGAATAAATAGAGACCATTTCTATTTATGATTGGTGAAAAGGATAAGTTAAGAAAAGAGACTACAACAAGCAATCAATCAAATGTTGATAGAGACAACATCTCCTCTAGCTCCTAAAACCTCAGAAATGTCAGTAAGTGGTGATACCATGCAAATTGATCAAATGAATATTACCATTAACATTGATGATATCAATCCATTTGGTGGTTTTGAACCAAATGAACCATACACTGAGAATATTGAGGATAAGTTGAGATAGATTGAGGAAGAGAAGAGGCTACTAGAAGTAGAAAAGAAGAAAAAAGAGGAAGCCAAGAAAAAATTGCTTGAGGAAGATAAGAAAAGAAAGGAAGAGGAAGAAAAGAGAAGAATTGTAGAAGATGAAAAGAAAGAAAATTGAGGAAGATGAAAAGAAAATATTTGAAGAGAAGAAAGAAAGAGATGAAAGGGAAAAGAAAGAAGAAGAAGAGAGAAGAATAAAAGAAGCAGCAAAGAAATAGAGGGAAGATGATACTAAACCATCTACTTCATCTACTCTACTCTCTCTCACCAATTTATATACTAATGATGATGATCAAATAGATTTGATCTCATCCCTAACTAAGCTGATTGAGAAAAATAGGAAAATAAAGAGTTTAAAAAGAACATTAATGAAAGTGACATACAGACTGCATAGTACATTGGTAGTTCAACACACTGAACCAAATCCTAAATAGAGAGAACAAGCAATGCCAAAATCATTTTATGAATATTTTTCAAATTTGTTGAATGTTGTAGAGGCAAAGGCACAAATTTCCAATGATGCTAACTTGTTTAGCACCATCTGGTAGAATATCAAGAATGACTTAGTTAATCATGATACTTGTATAAAAGAAGTTTGGAAATGCTATTAGGATGGGGAAACTTTGTATATTAAGTGTACCTTATCATACAAACTGACTAAAGACATGGATAGTTAGATAGAGATAAAGATGAGTGAGCTAGAGGCTTTGTCTAGCCAGATCCAACATCCATCTTACAAAGTAGATGATTTTGAAAGTCAAGTTGCTAGTATTCATAGCGACATCAGGAAACTAGAACTTTGGAAAGAACATATTTTGAAGAGGACTTCAAATATTAGAGAATCCATTGCTCTAAAATTATCTTTTGTTGAGAAGCAGCTAGAAGAATGTGTTAAGGCCAAGGACACATATTCAAACCTTTTGTATTCAAACATTAATGTAGCTAAGATTGTATCATATGCTTTATGTGTAATTCTCACATCAGCTGAGTCTACCAAGGAAACATGAACCAAAGTTATGGATATTCTAAAGGCTAATTTTGATGATTATATGAAGATCATATCAGCATAAGCAAGGACAACAATTTTGGAAATTTTTTGGATAGAATCTTGACATTTTGACCTTTGTCATTGATGTCAAAGGGGGAGAGATACATGTGAATATTTTATACATGTTGAAAGGGGAGAGGTACAATGTATAGAGAAGATAATAGTGTAAAGTATATTGTAAGGGGGAGCATATGTAAAGTTGAACAAGTTGTAATAGATGTAATTTTTATATGTTTTTTTTTGTCACTTAGCCAATTTTGACTATTTTGTTACTATCAATGCTAAAGGTGGAGATTGTTGACAATTGGCTAATAGTGATATGTAATTTTTGTCATTTATGGCAACACATGATGTACATGTTCATAGGAAACCTTAGAAATAAAGATAATTAGTGTTTGGTAATCAAAAAATTATCTAAGTATAGAATTTGGTTTACAACAGTGTATTGTTTTGTTTATAACTTGTTGCTGACATCATATTAGGACTAGAGAAGATACATGGAGATTGTATATATGTTGATGATAATATTTATAACCTTGGAAATTAGTATGAACTATATAGAACATAGATATTCATGTTTTGATGAAGTAGGACAACAGAATTGAAGGAAAGAATTGTTTTGTTTACAAAATAATTACTTGTCCAATTAGGGCTGACATCATAGATGTTTAATATAAATTGGAAAAGTGAATTATGGCTGCAGCTGACCTAGCAGTAATTTTTGTAAAGCCATGGTATTTATGCAAAGGAATTTTTGCGATAAGAAGTGTAGTAGTTGTAATTGCAAGTGCCATCTTGTAATTGTGATTATATGTGAACTTTTGTGAAAGTGATATATGCAAAGTTTTATATGAGATATTTAGTGATCCAAGATCAAGTTGAAGATTGAAGATCAATCAATGAAGAAGATATAGTACTTATATCTCATCTAATTACTTGTTTGAGAAGGGAACACTTCTTGTGATTGGAAATGCATCTTTAGGCAGTGGGCTCATCTTGCAACTACGATACCAAAACTCCTAACAAGGAGTCAAAGTCTCCTAACAGGGATTTCTTATACTAAATTTTCTCTGAATCCTAATAGGGTCCATTCTCTAACAAGGAACTTATATATCATTATATTATAAGGTGGGTATCATCCCCACTAGGGTTTTCCCTAGATTAAAAAAAATGGTGTTATGAGTTATCTTTGTGCATTGTCACCGTTATTGTTCAACATTACTTTATTACTTTGTTATGCATGGTTTAAAGTAAATAATAATATCTAGTTGGTGACTAAAGTTTCTAGATTACTAATTCACCCCCAACTCCCCTCCCCCTCCTCTCTATAATCGCTATTTGTAATAGGATCTTGAGGTAATTCACTTAGCATAGGTTGACTGAGTTTTATTGTTTTATTATTTGGATTCTGGAATATGTATGCTACTGGATCACTTTTTCTATTGTGCTAAGATGTAATAAGAACCTTAAAAAACCATCACTAAATATACATGTTTAGAAGGAAATAGAAAGAGATACATGTTTAGAATGAAAATAAATGAACATTTACATAGCCCTTGAAGAAAATTGTAGAGCTAGGGGATGACAACAAAATCATAGAGCAAGGGCATGGAGATCACAAGGGCACAATATGGCAACAAAATCAAAAATCAAGTACATGATAACAAAATCATAGAGCAAGGGCATGAAAATGAAATTACAGAGCAAGGGCACGTCTGTCATGGCCCTGACCATCTACATCTGACACTTTGGAACTTGTGATTAGTTGTTTTTCTAATTGGTTTGGTACTAGTTAAGTTACTTTAAATCTAGTTTTATTATGTTAAACTCTTCAAGAATTCAGAGGTTATTCAAAATTTGATTCTTAGAAACAGATTTTTTTTTTATATTTCCAATTTTATGTTATATTCCGAATGTTGTCATCTAAATTAATCTAGATTCAGGAATCAAATTTTATTAAATCAATGTTAGTATGGTTTCAGTTTTTCTTTTGACTGATTCATATTATCAGATTTATACTTTGGTAGCATTAAATTTTATCAGTACCTTGTATCTATTATAGCTGGATTTTAAGTGTGTATATATATATATATATTAGTTATTTATATACATGTACGTATATGTAGTTTTTTGTATGTTAGTGTGCTTGTATTTGTATATATATATATATATACATATATATATATATATATATATACATATATATATATATATATATAGATATACATATATATATAGATATACATATATATATATATATATATATATATAGATATACATATACATATATATATATATATATATAAATACTTATCTATTGGTAACGTTTAATATGTTAATGTTAATATTGATGTTAGCTGTTAATGTTAATATCGATGTTAGCCTGAATTGATGTTAAAATTTATTCATATCAATTGCTAACTATGTTAGTAAGGGGTTAGTACCTAGACTAACCTATCGAATGATACTCAACTATGTCTTAACCTATACTTATGCAAAGCTAAGATATTGATGCCTAACTTCGATGGACATTGCAAAGGTTTTGGGTTTTGGTGAAGGTGGCAATGCATATGCAGTTAATGTGTTACAGGTCGTATTGGGTACTATGGTTGCCATGTGTCGCAGTGGCTTTTGAGTGAGATTTTTATGGGTTTGTTTCATTGAATTTGCACAATGCCTGAGCTCAGATTGCCATTGTGGGTTTTCAGTTAGGAATTATGGACACTCTGTTGAGTGGGTTTCTCTACATTTTTCATGGAGATTTTGAAGGCCATGATGGAGAATGTTGTTTCTTATCAGCATTTTAGAGGTTCATGTTTTCGTTTCATTGATGATTCAGTTGTCTTTTCATGGGTTTTGTCAGTTGCCATTATTAAGAAGGTTTCTCTGGTAGATTTGTGTTTAGTTTTGTGGATTTGGAAGTGTGGGGTCGCGAGTGTGAGAAGAGGACTCTCCGATAGTTTGCTTGTGTTGCTTTTCACGTATAAACAGGCAGGGGGCTTTATTCTCTAACTCTATTCTCTTTTGCATATTATATTCAGTGATTAATGGTGAATATCGATTATTAATTTGATGATGTCTTTGGTATTCATACCCAATTCTAGGTGTATGCTGAATTTGGCGTTTCATAGTCAAATTTAGTTTAAACCCATTAACGAGTGTAAGAATATACATGTTTTGTATTTTTCCTATTTTTATTGCATTTGAAAAGTTTGAAAATTTATAAGTATATATAGTTTTCTTCAGTTTTAATAGTTTGTATTATACTCTAGCATGGGTTAATGCAGAGTATGGTTTGTGTGCAAATTTGTTTAGTTCTACACATACCCATATTTGAATATGGGTATGGAGATATCACTTTGGTAACAATACTAAATAAGGGTATGGGGATATCATTTTGGAAATAATACTAGATATGGGTATTGCATTTTATCTTTATGTGTATGTTATAATTGTAGTTTGTGTGTGTGATTCTGAGATATAATAAGGTACCGTCTATTAGATGAGCTGAGCTCTGTGGTTACCTTGATTCGTGTTTAATACTTTGCTCACTTTTGTGACACGGCCTTGAATAGGAGAGTATGGTAACATTAACTTTCGGTCATGAATTTGCAATGTTTAGTGGATTATGACTGTGGATCAAGGGTATAAACTTGAAAAAAGAGAATGTTTATTTTGTCATACAGTTGTTATTTAAATATTTTACAGTATCATAAATTTAGTTTGGGGGTCAGCTTTTAGATAGCAATTAGGAAACTAAATGATTGCATGAATTGTTTTTGGTTGTTGTCTTTCATCTATAATAATGTGTAACCAGGGTTTAATGATATAAACTCATAAGTTTTACACTGTTTGTGATGATGGGTTTCAAAGTTCTGTGTGATGATAAAACCATAGCATAGGGATATTCTTTGCGACTATTAACATATGTTTAGTTTGAAACATCAATATGCTAATAAGATTATTTTATAGATTGTGTCAGTTTTGAGAATTCGAAAACAAAACAAACACTATGATATCGATATAATGTCAACAGTTACTAATTTAAGTAGAAGAATTGTATTAACTGGTAGTGAATTAGTTATTAGTTGTATTGTAGAAAGAGGATATTATCTATTTTAAAATTGACTTTAAATTAATAAGGTTGTATCTATATTTTGGTATATGAAAGGAAGTGCGTGTATGTCTATGTATTAATGTTGTGCATATATATATGTACATGTATTTGTTTACATGTATCAATGTGTAAGTATATCCTTACAAATTGTATTGTTAGTTTTACCATAGATATATAATCTGGAAATTAATTATGATTACTGGTTTTGGAAATGGTAGTAGAATAATTTTATAATTTGATGGAACTATATGTGTGTGGATCATTTTATTAGTGCATTTTTTTTTTATGAAATATAATTATAGTGAATTTTAGAAAAGTAAATTTCTTATTATTTATTTTGAATATAGCTAACATATAGTGGAATTAGCATGGATTCAAATATGGTTTTATCTGGTACTTTGAAAGATTGAAAATGGTTTCAAGTGATCTTTCTGTTTGCTGGTGCAATTGTTATATTGAAGCAAATGGAATAAATGTATTAGTTGGAATTGGAAAATTAATCTAAGTTTTTCTACCAATTAGTATATTTAGTATTTTGTGTATGTTAGATTATGCAAGTGTGATCCTTTAGATTGGGTGGCTGTCATAAAGCGAGTAACTTGTGGTGACAGAATTATGTTTCCGGATGCTCTCCGACACTAGTCTAGATCCTTATGGAAAATTTTATGATAGTTAGTTAATCAAGTGGTAACTTTTTAAAATTTCATGGGTTGGGAATGATATAATAAGATAAGAACATTATGGTTTCACCTAACATAATGAGATCTACGAGTGGCTAAACATAGATTCTTATGTTGACACCCATGGACTACTGGATCATTACCTTGTCATATTCTATGCGAGTTTATTTCTGCATATCTGCGTGTAAGAAATTTATGTACTTTCTTTACAATTTTATGTGAAAAGAAAATTGTATTCTCAGTACTTTTATTAATTGGATTTAATAATGATAGTTTTTGTTATTAAATCTAATGTGCAGGTTTTGGAGGTTATTTCAATTTGATTTGTACTAAGCCCTGTTTGGTGTGTTGTGTTTGTGATGATCTAATTTTAGGTTCAGGATACGTTTGATTATGGTCTTAGAAGATTTGGTTGTTTAGCATTTAAATCAAAGATTTATTTGATTGTATTTTAAAAGTTGTTGTACTTTTAATAAGAGTATCAATATGTTGTATACTCTGATGTAACAATTTGGAAAATATTACATTGCAGATTATGAGTACTTTACTAAACCTATAGTAATAGGGTTAATTTTTAATGGATATTGTTATTTTTAATAATTTAAAAAAAATTATACGGGTTATAATCTTCTCGGTGTGTTTTGGTTTATTGTTTATGGTTTTTTTTTAGTTTGTGTTGATTGAGGGTATTACAATGTCAAAAAAATGCAGAGATCACATCAATGAAATTGAAGAGCAAGGGAACATAAAAAAAATGTAGACATCACAACAATGAAATACATTGATCATAAGGGCACAATAATTTTCAAAGATCTCTACCCTCATTTGGAGCTCTTTGCCCTCTTCTGTGCATAGCTCTCCATAATAAAAACAAATGGGGAATGATTTATGTCTTTTTTTCTTTTGTTTTGTTTATATTCACTGGGTGTCACAATTACAATGCCAACATCGGTATTGCAATGACATTAGGCACAATTAAAAAAATATGAAAATCACCAAAAATTACACTGTTGTCACAAATTGCCATAGCAATTTGACACTAAATATTGTATTGTATGTTTTCCTTAATAGGAGTTACATGCAAAAATGATGGTGTTGTGTGGTCCCTTTTTTGACAATATTTGAATTTGAGATCAACATTCTGCAGAAAAAAAAACTTCATTTTCAAACTCCTATTGGTGCAAAAATATTAGGAATTTGAAGATGACATAAGCTAGTGTCTTTTATCATTTTCTTTCTAGTTTCTGGGTATATCTTTTAAAAGTTAAAATTGATTTTTATCCATTTTTCCTTCTTCAAAAATTGGTTTGTGTGAAAATAAAATAAATTTAGGAGTGCCTATCACTTGGATAACCATAATTTTTTTATTTAAATGGTAATGATGTAAGTCTCTTGAGATTAGATTTTTAACATCAATATCTAGAAGATGTAATTAATTTCATTCATCTTGGTTCAATATTTACTAGTTTATTAATTTTAAAAGTGATACAAACTATAAGCTATTAGACATAACTATAATTTAATCTTAAGTTCCTTTGGGTTACTCTACCTTGATCTTTATATTACAAAATTCATTTTTTTCTTTTTTGGATAGAAAGATAACATAAATACTCTTTTCCTACATATTTTAAAATATTTTCCCCCTAATTTTCTATTTTTCTTAAAGCATCAAAGATATAAGTTGTTGTGTGGCCAAATAACTTGTTATTAAATAAACTAAAATTTGAAAGTGATAATGATCTCAATGTGTATTGAAATTATACTAATTACAAATATTTTTCAAACTATTGTCATTTGATTTTTTTTCTAAGATCCTCATTTTTTATCATTGTTTCATGCCTTGAAAGGCCATTTATTTCTATATTATTATGGATGCAAAGAATACTTGATTATAGGTGTGATTGTGAAGTAGAGAGATAATAGCAAAGAGAATTTGATCTAAGAGACTTTTATCAAACCATTCTCAATTTACTCCTCTAAATGGGACCTCTCAAGGCTTAAATAATCATATTTTATTTAAAATATATAATTTTAAAAGTAAATCAAGATGTTTAGAATAGTACTAATTCATCCCCTCTCTCATTTTTCTTCAATCCCAACAACTAGTATCATATATTTGTACCTCAAAAAAATTCTTATAGCTTGAAGATAATCCTAAAAGGAACTAGTAGTATTTAGAAGCATCTCTAATTGAAATTGAAGCCATTGACAAAAATAAAGAAGAGAAGACTAATTTGAGAGAAAATCTTAAGGAACTTGATGGCTTGATCAAGACTCTTAGTGATGAGGAAGAAAAATAATGATCTAAAAGGAAAGAAATCACTGATAAATTTAATCTAATAGGAACACCATTTTGGAGGTTAAAAGATAAAAATATAAGGAGAAAGTTATGAAGGAAAAATATGTTTTGCAAAATGAAATGGGGATCATAGCTATGAGGTTGACTAAGGAACTTAATAAAAGACAAGAAAATCCAAACAAGATTGAAATTGCCTTGAAGGAAAAATATGATGAATGCTATAAATTGAATATTTAGATTGGACAAATGAATTTGATTTAGATGAAACAAAGAAAAATGAGAAGTACCTTGATGCAAGATATTCCTACATCATATAAGATGATTTGAAGACTACAACAATAGAGAAAGAGTACAATGCCTTGGTTAGAGATCAATAATTGAACCAATTACATGCTTTTTTGAAGCCATTGAAGAGGTGAAATTTTATGAATCATGGGATGTTGAATTTGAGATGATCTTGAAAGACAACGATGATCGTTTACATAAGGACCTTGTTATTGATGTGTATTGGTATGCAAAGGAATATTGGTATGGTGTTGTTAAGTTTAATATAAGTTTGTTAAATTCAACTAGATTGGAAGAGGATGGGAGTTATGGTTGGAAAAAGTTAGTTGTAGAGGAGTATTGTCAACAAAAAATGCCTGTTTGAGCTAGGTGTTGGAAAAAAAGGAAGAAAGAAATATATCAGCAATGAATACTTGTTACAACTAGGTTTTGGAAGAGAAGGAAAAACATATATATCAACATTGGGTACTTCATTTTTTGAATCCATATTCACAAAAAAATTCCTAACATGGGTATCTCATGTAGGAGCATCTTGCATCACAAAATAAAAGGGGTAATGATAAAAATAAATAAATAAATAGATAAAAATAGAGGAGAGACAAAGTGGCTAAAATTGGCAAAAAAAAATAAAAATAGAAAAAATAGAGAAAATGGAGAAAGTGGCTTTTTTTGTTTACCAAGGTGTATAGGTGGCATAAAATGAAAAATAAATAAGAGTAGTTGTCATTTTATTTATCAAGGTGTTTCAGTGGAAGTGTGAAAATGCCTCCATAAACAGAGTGTGGTGGAAGAGTTGTAGGTGCTATACCTGAGGGCTTTAGAGACCTCCAAAGGCATATGCAAGCATTGGAAGACCAAATGTGCAGAGGAATATATCTTTCCATAAGAGATGAAGGTGAGGATGATAAAGAAGAAGAAGAAGAAAAAAATGCTGAAGTAAAGGTGGTTATGAACCGAGGGGAAGAAAGGATTTTTAAGGCCATCTCCAAGATTGGAAAAAGACCTAAGTTTGAGGTTCCCACATTTTTGAGAAATCTTAACCCAAAGGAGCTAATTGATTGGATCAATGAATTGGAGGAGTAATTTGAGTATGAATATATTGAGGATCTTGGTAGGGTCAAGTGTGCAAAGGAAAAATTAAAGGGACATGCAAAGATCTATTGGCAAGAGATTCAGTTGGAGTGAAATAGAAGAGGAAAGGAAAAAATCACCAGATGGGACTGGATGATAGCTAAACTGAAGAAATAATTCATTACCATGGATTATGAGCTTGATCTACTAAAGAAAATGCAAGGGTTGAAGCATGCACAAAGATTTGTTTAAGAGTATACTAGTAAATGTGTATCTATTTTTTTACGAGCGTTGGTCGATATTTTGATAGACAATGGTCAAAAAATTGTGTTGCTATAATTTAATCAAAATTTTGATGAAATCCAAGGCTATCTATATATCAATGGACAAACCCATTAAAAATGGTCCCAATATTTCTCATGAGGTGATGTTAAACCATTACTAGGAAACATCAAAAAATTGATGATTAGGAGATTGGTATCAATGAGCTTTCCATTCCATTGATGATAGGCCTTGTCAAAACTTTGATGAATAGGAGATTTTTATTGAAGATATTTTGATGCCATCAATTGTAGGCCTTATCAAAGCATCATCATAATCCTATGAGATTTCAATGACATTTCCATGTCATCGACGAAAATGACCATTGATAGATTGACTCATGGACACAAAAATTTTGATGATAGCCCTAGTTCTTTTTTTATAATTCATAAGAATCCTATTTGTTTGGAAATCCAAGGTTATTGGAGACTATCATGCTAGTAGCATTGGGAGTGTGAGAATCCTATTTGTTTTGTGAACCAAGGTGAGGCAATTGTCAATCTATGGGAGTAATTTTCCCTGTTGATTTAAGAGTGGGAGCATACATTTTCTAGCTTGATAGGTGAGTGGCATTCCCCATGTTTAGTTATCTATCATAAGTTTGAAAAAGTTAAGGATGCTATTGGGGATTTAGTATCAAATATTAGTTCAAAGTTATGTTACAAGTAACATCCTTAGGCCTAAAGAGAATCAAGGACTGAAGGGTCAAGGGTTGATCCAAGTACTAGATAAATGAAAATATGTAATGTGGGTTGGTTGGGAGAGAGGGAAAGTTAAATTTTATTGTCTACATGCCAATAGTGATGGTAGTTGTCAATGGGAATCAAGGATGAAAAATAATGTGTTTGAATTATTGAAAACAATTGGTTAATTATATATTATCTTTGATGTTACACAAAATGTCATATCTTTGCTAGTTAGTGTATGTCAAGCTTACTTGGGCATTGAAGATAGTTTCCTATGTCTACCAAAGTATTTTAGTGTGTTCCAAGTTCAAAAGATAATGTCTACCGAGTTCACTTAGGCAATAAAGAGAAGCTCATAGAAGTTGAGCATTAACTGAGCTCACTTGATTAATGAAGGAAAAGTTGGATGGAACTAGTGTTAACCAATCTCTCTCAATTACAAAAGGAACTTTGTGAGAATGGAGTGTTAACCAAGTTCACTTGGTTAACAAAGAAAAATCATTTCTGAGTTAGTGTTTACTGAGTAGGGTAAACTAACAAAGGATTTTCTTGTTTTGGCATATTGAATTCAATAGTTTTGTTTGTTGGTTCTATCCAACTGAGGAGATTAATATTAAGTATTTGATGCAGGAGCATCTAGAGGTATAAGGGCAATCCTGTGTCACCCAAAAAAAATGTACGTAGATTTAGTTTCTGTTTTATTTCTTTACATTTTTGGATACC
This sequence comes from Cupressus sempervirens, assembly GCA_028749045.1. NCBI lineage: Eukaryota > Viridiplantae > Streptophyta > Pinopsida > Cupressales > Cupressaceae > Cupressus > Cupressus sempervirens. Next base: position 272,330,881 of record CM053792.1, on the reverse strand, counting down.
CATTTGGCTCAAATAAAGGTTCCAATTCTCATAGTTCAACTATCAGTGCATTTGAAAATCCCAAAAAAATAGGAGCATGCAATTTGACCATCATTTTGGTGACCTAGAAGGTACGACTTGGCCAGATGAATGTAATTGAGATTTAGAGCATTCCAGAAAAAGAATCAGGTCAAAAGGCCCCACGGTTTGAAAGTTATTGCAGTTTTTCGGGTTTTGGAGACCTCCTAAGAATGCTTCAAAGTCAGGTTTGGGGAATTAAATGACCTCGAAAAGGGTCAAAAAATGGGGGACGAGCAAATCTGGTCCATAGGGCTATAGAGCGCTTCGAGAGCTTTTCGAAAATGTAAACGGTTCGTCAATCGGAGCTACGGTTCAAAAGTTATGCCTCCCGAAAGTTCGGCTACCATTTCTGGATTCTTCTAGATTTGCACCGACTTCTAATGCGGCTTCTGGAACCTTCTATTTTGTCGGTGGATGCCTACTAGCACTTTCTAGAATGTACTCCTAGTCCTTAACCCTCCAGGGTCTATTTAAGGAGATTTTGGCATTGTAAAGGGCAGTTCGGATTGGAGCTTGAGAGGAGGTGCTAAAAGGAGAAATATTCTCCAGAGTTATGCTATTGTAAGCCCGTAGGGCATGTTTTGAAGTTTATTTTCTCTGCACTGTTTGTACTAGCTTATTTTCTTAGTTAATATAATTCCCCTTTTCTATTGTGTCCATTCTGTTGTTGGGTTGTGTCCCCATCAAGTGGTATCAGAGCGGGTTTTCCTGAGTGTGTAGACAGAGCGCCGACTGTGAGGCAGTTTGCACCAGGACTGTGTGGTTGTGGGTTCGAGTTAGAAGATGCCTCCACAAAGAGAGCATGGTGGAAGGGCCAGAGCTATTGATCCTGAGGAGGTTAGAGCCCTCCAGAGACAGGTACAAGCATTGCAAGAGGAGCTTCGTAGAGGAGCAAATATTGCCGCAGATGACAATAGTGAGGATGACAATGAAGAGGAAGTAATGGAAGTTGACGGGGAAGTTCTGAATCCTGTAGAGGAAAGGCTTTTTAGGGCCATTACTAGGTTTGGGAAAAGACCTACAATTGAAGTGGGTATATTTTTAGGAAATTTGAAACCAGATGAGTTGATCGACTGGATCAATGAACTGGATGAATACTTTGAGTATGAGGATATAAGGGACCCAGATAGGGTTAAGTTTGCAAAGGCCAAACTAAAAGGCCATGCCAAAATCTGGTGGCAAGAGGTTCAACTGGAAAGACTTAGAAGAGGAAAGGAGAAGATCACAAGATGGGATCGCATGGTGGACAAATTGAAGAAGCAGTTCATTCCTGTGGACTACGAGCTTGATCTGTTTAAGAAGATGCATGGGTTAAAGCAAGTAGGAAGATCAGTCCAAGAATATACAGAGGAGTTTTATCGACTACTGATTAGAGCAGGGCATGCAGAAGCAAATAAGGAGAAGGTTGCTTGTTATATCAGTGGGTTACGACCTAGCATCCAAGAGGAATTAAGTCTGGTAAGAATGACCAGCGTTGAAGAAGCATACCAGTTTGCCCTACGAGTTGAAGAGAAGCTGAGTAAAAGGTTTGAAGGAAGACAAAGAGGGTGCGGTCAAGGAGGAAGGGGAAGTGGTAGATCATCTGGAGGCCGCAATGAAACTCAAAAGAAAAATGAAGATGAGGGTACTAGCAGGAACCAGAGGAATGAGGGTTTCAATCGCTCCCATGATCAAGATTTTGGAAATCAAAGAGGAAGAGGTAGAGGACGTGGACAAGGAAGAGGAGGCTTCCGTGGTACCTGTTTCCATTGCAATGAAGAAGGTCATCGTGCCTTTGAATGCCCTCAATGACAAGGAAGGATAGATAGGAGAGCTGAGGGCCAAGCTAGGGTTGCTCGTGTGGATGAGGATGCACAATCATCACATTCAGAGGATGCAGAAAGAGGAGAGACCTTGGTAAATGAAAGAGTCCTACTAAGTGGTGAAAATGAACTAGGACAACGAAGGAGTTTGTTCCATACCAGATGCAAGTGTGAGGATAAATGTTGTGATGTGATCATTGATGGTGGTAGCACTGATAACTTGGTATCAGAAGAGATGGTCTCTAAGCTGAAGCTCAAGAGGGAGAAACATCCCTAGCCCTATCGGATTTCTTGGGTAAAAGATGATCATAAGGTCCTGGTAAGTGAACAATGTTTAGTAAAATTCAAAATTGGGAGTTACCATGATGAAGTTCTCTGTGATGTTATTTCGATGGATGTTTGCCATCTATTGTTGGGTAGACCATGGCAGTTTGATAGACATGCAATACATGATGGACATGCAAACACATACTCTCTAACAAAGGATGGAGTTTGCCACAAATTGAAGCCCATGAAAAAGGAAGGTGAAAAGGTATGTAGCAGTGCTAGGATTTGTCTTGTTGATGGAAGGAAGTTTTTAGATGGCATGAAACATCAGCGTATGTGCTATGCTTTGATTCCTAGGAAAGATAAAGAAGGTAGTAGTGAAATACCATTTGAAGTTTTAGATTTACTAGGAGAATTTGGAGATATTATCTCTGATAATGTTCCAGATGGATTGCCACCAGTAAGGCAAATCAGTCATCAGATAGATCTGATTCCAGGAGCTAGTTTTCCTAACAAGGCTGCTCACAGGATGACTCCTACTGAAACAGAGGAGCTAAATAGACAGGTTCAGGAGCTGTTGAGGAAGGGCTTGATTCGAGAGAGCCTGAGTCCATGTGCAGTACCTACAGTACTTGCACCAAAGAAGGATGGAGAGTGGAGGATGTGTACAGATTCTCGAGCTATAAATAGGATAACCATCAAGTACCAGTTTCCTTTGCCAAGGATGGATGATCTTATGGACTGCTTGAGTGGAGCTCAGTACTTCAAAAAGATAGATCTGAAGAGTGGCTATCATCAAATATGGATTCGTGAAGGAGATGAGTGGAAAACAGCCTTCAAGACCAAGGAGGGTCTTTATGAGTGGTTAGTCATGCCCTTTGGATTGACGAACGCCCCAAGCACCTTCATGCGGCTCATGAATGAGGTACTTAAGAAGTTCTTGGGAAAATTTGTTATTGTCTATTTGGATGATATTTTAATTTTCAGCAAGACTTTGGAAGAACATTTACTACATATTCGTAGTGTCCTTGAAAGGCTAAGGGAAGAGAAACTGTTAATTAATCTAAAGAAGTGTGTCTTTGCAAAAAGGGAGTTAGTCTATTTGGGATTTGTTATATCACCTGAAGGTCTCAAAATGGATCCAAAGAAGGTAAAAGCCATCTTGGAATGGCCTGCTCCAAGGTCTGCTACTGAGGTAAGATCATTTCATGGTCTAGTTAGTTTTTACAAGAAGTTTATTAAGAATTTCAGTGGCATATGTGCACCCCTAATTGATACAATAAGAGGGGATAGAAAAGAGTTCAAATGGACTGCAGCAGCTGCAAGAAGTTTTGAATTGCTGAAGAAGAAGGTGACTGAACAGCCTATGTTGGCACTTCCAAATTTTAGAAAAGTATTCCAGGTGGATTGTGATGCTAGTGGTACTGCTATTGGGGCTGTATTAAGCCAAGAAGGTAAGCCTATTGCATATTTTAGTGAAAAATTGAATGATGCAAAGAAGAAGTATTCTGTTTATGATCAAGAGTTCTATGCAATAGTTCAGGCCTTAAAGAAATGGAGGCATTATTTATTGCCAAAGGAATTTGTTTTGTATACTGATCATCAGGCATTACAGTACCTAAATAGCCAAGGTAAATTGAATCAGAGGCATATGAAGTGGGTAGAATTCTTCCAGAGTTATACATTTGTGTTGAAGCATAGAAGTGGAAAATCTAACAGGGTTGCAGATGCATTAAGTAGGAGACAGTTGTTGCTTACAACAATGCAGGTTGAAGTAGTTGGGTTTGATGAACTCAAGAATTTGTACCCCGAGGATCCTGATTTTGCTGAAGCATGGAAAGCTTGTAAAGAACCTGTGGCTATAGATAGAACCAAGTGGTTAGACTATTTGATTCAGGATGGCATGTTGTTCAAAGGTAGTCAATTGTGCATTCCAAGGAGTTCCATGAGGGAAAATCTAATTAAGGAGAAACACAGTGGAGGGATGGCAGGACATTTTGGTCGGGATAAGACCATTGCCATTCTTAGAGAACATTATTTTTGGCCTCAAATTACACAGGATGTGAAGAAGTTTGTACAGAGTTGCCAGGTTTGTCAAGTTGCCAAGGGGTTTAGTCAAAATACTGGCCTATATCAGCCATTGCTTGTTCCATCAAGGCCGTGGGAGGACATAAGTATGGATTTTGTTCTTGGATTGCCAAGGACACAAAGGGGTAATGACTCAGTATTCGTGGTGGTTGATAGGTTCTCCAAAATGGCACATTTCATTCCATGCCACAAAACTCATGACGTTGTCCATATTGCAGACTTGTTTTTCAAAGAGGTGGTAAGACTACATGGTCTTCCAAGGAGTATAGTTTCTGACCGAGATACTAAATTTGTGGGGTATTTCTGGAGGACATTGTGGAAGAAGTTGAGAACAGACTTGAAATTCAGTTCCACGCATCACCCACAGATTGATGGCCAAACCAAAGTGGTAAATAGAAGTCTGGGCAATTTGCTGAGATGTTTAGTTGGAGATAAGCCCAAGGGATGGGATTTGATTCTACCACAGGTAGAGTTTTCTTATAATAATTCTATAAATAGGAGTACTAGAAAATCACCATTTCAAATTGTATATGGGAATAGCCCAAGGACTGCACCAGAATTGAGGAAGATAGAACAAGGAGAGAGGACAAGTGCTGAAGCTGAGGAATTTGCTGAACACATCAAGCGTCTACATGAGGAGGTTCAAGCACACATTATCAAGATGAATCAAGAGTATAAAGCTAGGGCTGATCAAAGGAGAAGACATAAGGAATTCCAAGTAGGGGATCTAGTCATGGTGCGCTTACGAAAAGAAAGATTTCCCATTGGTACTTACAACAAGCTGAAAATGAAGAAATTTGGCCCCTGCAAAGTTTTGAAGAAACATAACTCAGGAAATGCATATGAGGTGGAGCTGCCAGATGGTATTCACATTTCTCCCATTTTCAACATTGTAGATTTAACAGAGTATCATGATGATGGTGCAGATGAGGAGCTGGTTTTAGAGCCATGTCCAATTCCTGCTTCTAAGAAGGAGGAGATAGAAGACATTCTAGATCAACGTGTGGGTAGGAGTACCAGAAACAGGCAGTATGAAGAGTATTTGGTAAAATGTAAAGGATGGTCGATCGAGGACTCAACTTGGATTTCAGTAGCTGAGGTTTCCCATTTGGGATTTCCTCTACCATCCATAAAGTGACAGGGTTACTTTTCAATCTACCCTGGGTGTCTGATGCAGGAGCATCCAGAGGTATAAGGGCAATCCTGTGTCACCCAAAAAAAATGTACTTAGATTTAGTTTCTATTTTATGTCTTTACATTTTTGGATACCCATTTGGCTCAAATAAAGGTTCCAACTCTCATAGTTCAACTATCAATGCATTTGAAAATCCCGAAAAAATAGGAGCATGCAATTTGACCATCATTTTGGTGACCTAGAAGGTGCGACTTGGCCAGATGAATGTAATTGAGATTTAGAGCATTCCAAAAAAAGAATCAGGTCAAAAGGCCCCACGGTTTGAAAGTTATTACAGTTTTTCGGGTTTTGGAGACCTCCTAAGAATGCTTCAAAGTCAGGTTTGGGGAATTAAATGACCTCAAAAAGGGTCAAAAAATGGGGGACTAGCAAAGCTTGTCCATAGGGCTATAGAGCGCTTCGAGAGCTTTCCAAAAATGTAAACGGTTCATCAATCGGAGCTACGGTTCAAAAGTTATGCCTCCCGAAAGTTCGGCTACCGTTTTTGGATTCTTCTAGATTTGCACCAACTTCTAGCGCGGCTTCTAGAACCATCTATTTTGTCGGTGGATGCCTACTAGCACTTTCTAGAATGTACTCCTAGTCCTTAACCCTCCGGGGTCTATTTAAGGAGATTTTGGCATTGTAAAAGGCAGTTCGGATTGGAGCTTGAGAGGAGGTGCTAAAAGGAGAAATATTCTCCAGAGTTATGCTATTGTAAGCCCGTAGGGCTTGTTTTGAAGTTTATTTTCTCTACACTATTTGTACTAGCTTATTTTCTCAGTTAATATAATTCCCCTTTTCTATTGTGTCCATTTTGTTGTTGGGTTGTGTCCCCATCAGTATTCTAAGTTGTATTCAAGCTGACTTGATAATGTGTATGATATAAATATAAGGTCAAGTTGGGGATTGAATGTGTAGAAGTGAAAATATGATTTGAAGATGCTTAGAGAAAGTGAATTAGAAGGATAAGAAGAATATCCTTGTTGAGATGAAAAGATACATTCAATCATAAAGGATCAAGTATACAAGCTAGAATTGAGATTTGTAATCAGCAATTTAGTTGCATCTAAAATTAGGTCATCTCATTGTTACTCTCTAACCATTGTAGTAGTGATCTAAATATCTTAACAGAGTTGGCTTAACAACTATTTGTAAATCCTCTAACAAGGTGGTATTTCAATATTGAAGTTTCTAAAGACCTCTAACAAGGCCACTCCTAATAAGGTGATTAAATCTTCTAGTAGGGTCACACTTAATAGTGTATTTTGTACCCTTTAATAGGGTTGGTTCCTAATAGGGCTCACTTCAGAAGAATGAAAATTAGTAACTAGTTGCAATTGGTGGTTTTTCCCAAATTGAGTTTCCATGTTAAATCTTGGTGTCACTTGTGTTCATGTTATTTCTTTTATGTGTATGCAAATAAGTTAAATAAGGTTAATCACTGATAATATCTTAAGATTTTCATTTCTTAAGTTATAGTTTCTATTTCAATTCTTGCCTAGTTACAACATTTACTAGTGTAAACTGTGTGCCTATGTATTTAATAAGCATTAGTATTTTTAGTGAAGTTTATGTTATGTACAGACATCTAAGGGATCTGGGATCTAAGTTAGTGGTAACTGATTCACTCCTCCCCTTTTAGTTACTCCTCTTATATTTCCATCAATTAGTATTAGAGCTTCTTGGTGCTTGTAAAGAAAGGTTTCAAGGACCTAAGCTAAAGCTTAGAATGTCTTATAGGAGAGAGATTCCCAAGCCGAACAAAGATAACTTCTAGGCAAGGAAGGAACTTATGAAGTTACACTTGGTAACCATCAGTGATTTAGGTTTGACATATTTGCAAAATTCTTACAAGGCTTCTATTGGGACATTGATTATGGAAGAGATTGTTTAAAATAAAAATTCATAACATCATGATGATTGGCATTACACTAGCTCTTAACTATGGTAAGTTTGATGAGGTCAAAAGATGTGCTAGTACTCATGAGATGTGGACCAAACTAAAGGATATCTATGGAGGTGATTATAACATAAAAAGAGCCAAAGCAAAAAGCTTGAGAGGTTAGTTTGATTAGATGAAAATGAGAGAGGATGAAAACATTGCAAAATATGTTGACAGAATCAAAGCTAGTGTCAATGCTATCAAAGCCTTTGGAGGAACAATTGGAGATGTAATATTGGTAAGAAGATACTCATAACCCTTCTTCCTATCTATGCAATCAGAGTGTCTACTATTCAAGAGATGGGATGTGATCCAAATAACAAGATATCTTTGGATGCTCTAGTTAGAAGATTGACTGTATTTGAACTAGATAACTATGATAATTATACTCCCAGTTCTACCAATCTTGAGTCTACATTTGAAGCCAAGGTATCACTCAAGAGGAAAGCTAAAAGGTCTAAAAGAAAACAATCTAAAATTGAAAAGAAACATAGTTTTGAGAATGATCTCAAAGCTATTGAAGTATTACTTGCAAGAAGGTATCCCAAAAGAAAAGGAAAGTATAAAGGTAAAATCCCTTTAATATGTTTCTCTTGTGAAGAAGTTGAACACATTGTTGCAAGATGTCCAAACAGAGAAAGAAAAGATGAAAAGAAGCACAAAAAGTACAAAGGCAACAAGGATTTCAAGAACTTCAAGGACTACAAGAACAAAGGTAAGAAATCTTGTTTTATAGCTAAAGATTCAGATAGTAGTGAAGGCAATGAAATAGTTTATATTGTTGTAAAAGATGAATATAATGATGAAGCAAATAAAATGGTATCTCTCATATTAGCAAAAATGATATGTGGATTATTTGTAGTGGTTTCTCACATCATATGACTGTTGACAAAATTTTTTTTGAACATATGGAACATTATGATGGTCGAAGTGTGAGATTTGGAAATA